>CP106733.1:55873239-56473239 GCA_025506655.1 Gossypium rotundifolium | reverse complement strand
TCAGCAAGTTCTTGAAAAAGGAAATCATATGTCGATACGGAATGCCTGGGAGGATTATATCCGATAATGCGTTAAACTTGAACAACAGCATGATCACAGAGGACTGCAGGCAATTCAAGATCAGACACCACAATTCGTCACCACATCGACTAAAAATGAACGGTGCAGTGGAAGCATCTAATAAAAACATAAAGAAGATAGTGGGGAAAATGATTGAGACTTACAAAGATTGGCATGAGAAGTTACCATTTTTCCTTTTCGCCTATCGAACATCGGTCAGAACCTCCACCGGGCAACTCTTTCTCATTAGTCTACGAAATGGAGGCAGTTTTACCCATCAAAGTCAAAATTCTGTCCCTTCGAGTCTTGTCCGAACTAAAGTTAGACGAAGCAGAATGGATCCAGGCCCAATATGATCAGCTAAATTTGATCAAAGAGAAGAGACTGAAAGCTATCTATCATGGTCAGATGTACCAAAAGCGAATGATGCGGGCATACAAAAAAAAAATATGCCCAAGAGAATTCCACAAAGGAGAATTAGTTTTGAAGAAAATCCTTCCTATACAAAAATATTTCAAAGGGAAATGAATGTCGAATTGGGAAGGACCTTATGTGGTAAAGAAAGCATTCTTTGGAGGAGCATTGATTTTGGCCTAAATGGATGGTAAAAGCTCACCTAATCCTATCAACTCAAACTCGATCAAGAAATACTTTGCCTAAAAAGGAGAGGCCAAAGAGAAACCAACAAAGGGCACTTTAAGCCCTCTAAAAAAATAGAGAGGCCAAAGCGAAAACCCGCAAAGAGCGCTTTGAGACCAAAGAGGTTTTGAGTCGAAAACCCGAAAAGGGCGGCTCAAATTTTGACAAAAGAAGGGATATGTGTCAATTTTGTTCTCTCAAAATTAGTAAGAAGGAAGAATGTTACACCTCAGGACATCTACAAAGCACTGTAGATCTCCCAACACCTATTCAGCTCCAAATGATCTTCACAAAGATTGGATAGTGAAGCTCAGACTACGATATCTGGGGCACCTACTTTCTCTTTTTGCCCATTTTTTTATTCCAATAATGTTCGCTTTTACTGATTAATTCAATTCTATTCTTCATAAATTCCAATGCTATCCTTAATTTAAATCTTTTAAGCAATTTAAGATTGAAATAATAGTTGATGGACCCATAATGATTCTATAAAAGGGGTTCTGCCTATTACTCTGGAAGTCTCTAAACAGTGTAGGAACCTAAAACAGGACTTTTGTCTAGAACCACCATGCCTAAGGTTTGGAAACATTCGAGAAAAGAGGAGTTTAAAATCATGACTATCTCTCAAGATTCTCTGACAAAGATATCAGTTACATGAGAAGACGAAAAATTGTGTCCGTGACGTGACCTTGACGAGCAAACGAGCAATTACAACCCCAAGCTTTTAAAAAGGGATCATTCTCATTCAGCATTCATGCAAATGTCATCCATAATATCATTTAGTTAGAAGTATTAGATTCATTCTGATCATAGCATCCTAATCATTTGGCATAAACATAAGCATATGAAATCGATTCTACAAGACAGGTCCCTAGAGGACAATGTAGTAACATTGGCGAATCCATCCTATTGCCCTAACCAGCAGTGGAATAGGTTGAAGATTGTAGATCTTGTTTCCCTAAACAGTAGTGGGACAAGGTCGAAGGCAAATCTTGGCTCCCTAAACAGTAGGGAACACGATTTAAGCCACCGTCCTATTGCCCTGACTAGCAGTGGAATAGGTTGAAGATTGTAGATCTTGTTGCCCTAAATAGTAGTGGGACAAGGTCGAAGGCAAATCTTGGCTCCTTAAACAGTAGGGAACACGATTCAAGCCACCGTCCTATTGCCCTGACCAGCAGTGGAATAGGTTGAAGATTGTAGATCTTGTCGCCCTAAACAGTAGTGGGACAAGGTCTAAGGCAAATCTTGGCTCCCTAAACAGTAGGGAACACGATTTAAGCCACCATCCTATTACCCTAACCAACAGTGGAATAGGTTGAAGATTGTAGATCTTGTCACCCTAAATAGTAGTGGGACAAGGTCGAAGGCAAATCTTGGCTCCCTAAACAGTAGGGAACATGATTTAAGCCACCGTCCTATTGCCCTGACTAGCAGTGGAATAGGTTGAAGATTATAGATCTTGTCACCCTAAACAGTAATGGGGTAAGATCGAAGGCAAATCTTGGCTCCCTAAACAGTAGGGAACATGATTTAAGCCACCGTCCTATTGCCTTGACTAGCAGTGGATTGAAGATTGTAGATCTTGTCGCCTTAAACAGTAATAGGGCAAGATCGAAGGCAAATCTCGTTTCTCTAAATAGTAGTGGAACATGATTTAAGCCATAGTCCTATCTCCTAGACCAGAAATGAGATAGGCTAAAGACTACAAATATGGTTTTCCTGAAGATACAGCAGAGCAAGTTGAAATTACCAAATTTCACCTCCTGAAGTCACAGTGGAGAAAGTTAAAATAAACAAATCTTATCCCCTCAAAGTTGCAGCAGGAGCAAATTGAAGCTACAGGTCCTATCTCATTGAAGTAGTGATGGAGTGGATCAAAGCAACAAGGTGCGGTGGGCTAGAACGAGGCTACCTAAAGGAAAAGAGCACCGAAGAAGTCAAGACTCAGCAAGACCTGGTAAAATTGGCTTTTCTTAAAAGTCTTTGCTCTGTTCTTATTACACAATAATGAGCAAAGAGGGGCAGCTGTACAAAGCCCAATTTGCCCGGCCCAACGTAAAATAAAAACCAAAATACATAAAAACAAAACCCAATTACAAAACCTAAACCCGAATGGCCCATTTTATCACCCAATTACCCAAAACCAAATCCACCTAACCCATTAACCAACTAACCCTACCCAGCAGCCCACTAAGACCCAAACCCTAACCCTAGCCGTCCTAGGCCTTCTGACCAACCACCATCCCACTTGCTTTGCCAAAGCCTGTATCCACCGCCCACGTCACGTCTCCACCACTACTTGGACCTGCAAACAATAAAACAGAAAATGACTTAAAGCAGTGTTGTAAATGGCTATATAAGCCCAATGAAAAAACCATTGTAAGGACACTTTTTTTCGATTGGAATATAATCAAGAGAAAGTTCAAACAAAAACAAAAATCAGAGAATAGCAAGTATTGATTAAACAAAAGAAAACCTTAAAAAACCAAGAACAGAAACCGAAAAGAGGTAAAATTTATATCATTTTCGAAATTTTTTCTCTTCTCTTTCTCTTCTTTTTCAGCATACACATATACTATTTTAAAAAAGAAAAAATCAAATTTTACCTTTTCCGGCCATCGTGCGGATGGTGGCGACAGAGGCGTGGCGGCGAACTTACCGGATCCCCAGACTTGCAGAGAGGAAAAAAAAGCATATGATTATTTTAAAAAACAGAGAAAAATGAAATTTTATGCAAAAATTTGGCTTATATAGCCAATCGAAATAACGCCATTTTGGCCGGCGTCCTTAAGCCCCAAAACGACGTGGTTTCACCCTGGCCCGACCCGATCCGACCCGCTCTATGCCTAGGATTCGCGTGTTTTCTTAAAAAGGGATAATTATGCACTCAGTCCTCCGCCCTTTTATGACTTCGCAATCAGGTCTTTTTTGGTTTTCAATTCGCGCCCTGTAATTTGCTGTGCGTTTTAGTTTAGTCCTCGTGGTAACGACGCCGTATTGGAAGGCGGGAGTATTTTCCCTTTTTCCCCCTCCAGTTCTTTCGCGCGTGTAAATAAGTCCTTTCCTTTTATTTTTATTTCATATTTTGCCCTAAAATTTCGTTTAAAATTCGATTTAGCCCCCAATCCCTTTTAGTTATTATTATTATTGTCAAAACCATCTTTTTTTATCGGGTTTTGGAAAACAGGGATCGACTTTAAAAATATGGAAATGGAATCGCCACCGATCTTTTATTTAAGATGTGATCGAATCACCTTGGAATGAATTATTTTAATAAAACATTTTTATTAAAACAATAATTTTGGTCTATGAAATCTAAGAAAATAGGTTCGGGAGTCAGTTACGCACGAGGAAGGATTAGCACCCTCGCAATGCCCAAAATCGGTACAAAATTGATTAATTAATGTTCTGATGTCAAAAATTTGAAAAGATTCTAGATTACGATCCATTTACTTAATATATATTTAGACAGAATCATATTGGATGCCAAAGCTTCTTATTTCGAAGAAATAAAATGCCGTACTCAGTAAGTTAGTGCACCACATCTTATATTCTTGAAATTAGGTTTATCCTTCGACATTCAATACTCGTACATTTAAAAATAAGAAGGATATTCAATTATTTGGGTCAAATGAAAAATCGCAACCCAATAAGTTAGGGCACTATTTCTCAAAATTCCCAAATACAAAATATTGCCTTTGTTCTTTTGAAGTTCTTATCTCGAGATGATAAAATATCACACCCAGTAAGTTAGGGCACAATATCTCAACTTCCTAAGAATAAGTTTTTTCTTTAAAATCGTGCATTTTGATTTAAGAGAGAAAGGATACTCGGTTACTAGGTTTTAAACGAGGAGAATCGAAAATCAATAAGTTAGAGCATGATTTTCTCGAAACCCCTAAACACGAGCATTGCCTTATTTCAGAAAAACTTTAAATAATAAGAAAAATGATCTTTAAAACTAAAGTGATATTAGGCACAACATTTTTCATAATATGCAATGGAATACTAATATACAAAGCCAACATCAAATATTACAATGATGAATCACAAATAATTAATGGCTACAAATTAAAAAATGTAATCCATACAATGGTAACAATCGCATGACACAATTTCAACAATATCTATTGAAGAAAAATGGGACAAAACAAAATAATATATGTAAGGGTTTAGAAAACATAATATATATAATTATTTTAAATAACTAATAAAACTAACTTTAATAACCATTATATTAAAATAAGTAAAATAAATAATACATATAAACAATAATTAAAAAAACAAACAAGATAAAAATTTTTATGTCATATGATAAAATAGTTTAAAATCTAATTAATAAATGAGTCAAAAATGCAAGGAGTGTATATGAAAACAAAAAAAGCATTTAATTGAAACAAAATAAAATTAAAAGACTATTTAAAAAAAATTTACATATGTGGGGATCGAATTGAAAAACGCGTGGGCTATCAGGGACTAAATCAAAATATAATTTTGAAGCTCAAAATGCAGCGCTCAAGTCGGACTAAATTGAAAACACAAATTATTGAGGCTAAATTTAAAAAACCAAATAAGAAATAGTTAGGGTCTAATCGAATAACAACTCAGAGAAGAGGGACTAATAAAGCAAATTGTCCATCACCGTGGAAATCGCGGGTCCTGTGGACATCGAGTCGGGTCGATTTGAATCGAGCCTCTACGGCGTCATTTCATACGGTTTGAAAAGGCTACTAAAAGCCTAAAAACCATCTAAAAATCAGCCTTTCCCCTCTTCTCTTTTGAAATCCAAACCCTACCCCTCTTTCACCCTTTCCTTCAGCCGTAATGTGGAACCTCTTCGCTCAACCACTAGAACGCCACCATAAACGGTGAGTAATGGTGTAGGAAGGCCCGATTTAACCGACCCACGTCTTTGTCTAGCCCCAATCGTAACGGATAAGATGAGGACTAGATCTTACAAAGGTAACCCATTTTTTTATTTTTCCCATACAAATAGAATAGAGAAGAAATGTTATAGAACTGGATTCAAAAAGATAAAGAGGAATGGAGTAAAAAAACAACCTTTTTTCTCTTTTTTTTCGTTCCTCTTACTATATTCTCTATATGCATATATTTGTCAACGTAAACTCAATACAAGGACTTTGATTCGATTTTTATATCCGAAAAGCCTAAGTCGAAAACCTCAAAAACAAAACAAAAATAAATATTTTTTTACTGTCATTTGCTGTTGTTGTCGTCTGGTTTGTAGGTATGAAGGTGACATGGCTGTACGGAGGCATTGGCGATACAGAGGCTGCGTGGTGGTGCGTGTAGGGGCACGTGCGCGGCGCTATGAGCTTCTGGAACACTTAAGGTTTCAGTCTGAAAGAATCATTTGGGCCATTTGGGTCGGTTCTAGAATTGAGTTGTGTATTTGGGTTTAGTTTGGGTCGAATCGGGCACTACTATTTTGTAAATAAGGACTGTGAACTTTTTATTAGATTTTGTTTACATTCTGCTTTGGTTTTATTTTGGTTTAATTTGACGGGTTTGGGTGAATTTGGGCCCTTACAGCTACCCCTCTTTGCTCATTGTCATGTAACGAGAATGGAGCAAAGACTTTAAAAGGGTGAAATTTCTGGTTGAATCTTGACTTCATTCAGTGCTTTTCTTCTTCGAGTAGCTTCATTCTATCCCACTATATCTTCAAGGTCATGAAAACAAGTGTTTCAATCCAATTCAATGTAATTTCCTGGAGAAGAGATTTGTAGCTTCAATCTGCTCCATCAAAACTTCGAGGTGATAAGAATTTAGAGAGAAGAGATTTGAGACTTTAATCTTCTTACTAAAAATTCTTGGAAATAAAGTTCTATCCTCAATAACCTCAGGGAGAAGGGATTTGTAGCCTCCATCTACTCCACTGGGACTTCGAGGTGATAAGAATTTAAAGAGAAGAGATTTGTAACTTCAGTCTTCTTACTCAAACTTTTCAAAAATAGCTTGATCCTCAATAACCTCAAGGAGAAGGGATTTGTAGCTTAAATCTGTTCCACTACTGCGGACAAGATTTGCCGTTTGATCTTGGTCCACTACTGCTTAGGGTGACAAGATCTTCAATTTTTGACCTATTCTACTGCTAGTCAGGGAGATAGGGCTGGTGGCTTAAATCGGTTCCACTACTGCTTAGGGAGACCAGATTTGCCGTTCGATCTTGGTCTACTACTACTTAGGGTGACAAGATCTACAATCTTCAACCTATTCCACTATTGGTTAGGGAGATAGGGCTGGTGGCTTAAATCGGTTCCACTACTGCTTAGGGAGACCAGATTTGCCATTCGATCTTGGTCCACTACTGCTTAGGGTGACAAGATCTACAATTTTTAACATATTCTAACTGGTCAAGGAGATAGGGCTGGTGGCTTAAATCGGTTCCACTACTGCTTAGGTCCACTACTACTTAGGGTGACAAGATCTACAATTTTTAACCTATTCCACTACTGGTTAGGGAGATAGAGCTGATGGCTTAAATCTATTCCACTACTGCTTAGGGAGACAAGATTTGTCATTCGATCTTGGTTCCCTACTGCTTAGGGTGACAAGATCTATAATCTTCGACCTATTCCACTACTGGTTAGGGAAATAGGACTTATGTCTCCAATTTGCTCCTACAACTTCAAGATTGCCAGATCTGGTATCTTCGATCCACTTTGCTCAGGAAGGCAAGATCGTCAAATTCACCAATGTTGTGACAACGTCCTCTAGGGGACCTGTCCTGTAAAATCAGTTTTGTGTTTGTGCTTATGCAAAATGGTTAGGATGAAATGATTAGAATGAATCTAATGCTCCTAACGAAATGTATTATGGACGACATTTGTATGAATGCAGAATGTCATGAAAATGGTCTTTTTACAAAGATTAGGATGCAATGATCGGAATAAATTAAATGCCCCTAAATAGATGTGTCTTATGGATGACATTTGTATGAATGCAGAATGTCATGAGAATGATTTCTTGCAATGATTAGGATGCAATGATCGGAATGAATCAAATGCTCCTAACTAAATGTGTTTTGCATGAATGTAGAATTTCATGAGAATGATCCCTTTTTAAAAGTTTAAGGTGTCATCGCTCATTATTAAGGCTTTATCACTGATGTATTATGCTGCCATCTTGTTCGACTGGTATTTTCAAAAGAAAACCCAAGAAAATGATTATCTTGTTCAATAGATTTGCCCCACTGTAACTTCAGGGTTCATCTCATTATGACTTAGCGGTATAAGATCTGAATCTCTTCCCATCTATCCTACTGCGACCTCGAAATGTAGGATTTGTTTCTTCTTCAATCCATTACATTGCTATTCAAAGGTAAAAGATCTGTATTATCTTCCATTTATCCTACTATAACTCGAGGGTATAGGGCCTGTAACTTGTTAAATCAACTGATCACTCCTTGGGTGACCCAACCAGATGTGTATACATGACGCTCGCGTGAATGCAAAATATCAATTTTTCTCCGGAGAATGATTTTCATTTTACACTTGGGTTAACATTGCCCGTTTTCATCGAGATTGTACCACTAACTATTTTTAATAGAAAATCTAATGAGATAGCCTCAGTTTAGACTCTTCCTTAAGCTTGGTGAGTTTTAAACAATAGTCTTATTTCGAGTTCTTGTATTATTCAAAAATTTCTAGAGTAATATGCAAAACTCATTTTATGAAAATGTTATTAGTCCACTAATCGTTATTTCAATGCAAAATGCCTGAAAAAGATAATAACCATGGACAAGAAGGAAATTAATTAGGAGCATAGCTCAAAACAAATAAGCTAAGTAAAGATAGCAATCACAATTAAGAAGGAAATTTATTGTGAACATATTTTGAAAGGAATAATATAATCACAAATAAAAAATTTAAAATGGGTAAAATGGGAACTAGGTGCCCCAAATATCGCAGTCTGAGCATCTCTGTTCCAATTTCTTGAGAACCATTTTAAGCTCAATATGTGTTTAGGATATCTGGAGTACTTTGTCGATGCCCCAAGACGTAGCATACTTCTTCATTATTAATTCAGGCATAGCAGGACTGCTATATGCCCCCTTTGATCAAAATTTGAGCCGCCAGTTTTGGGTTTTCAACTCAAATCCTCTTTGGTCTCAAAGCGCCCTTTGCGGGTTTTCGCCTTGGCCTCTCCTTTTTCTTTCTTCTTTTTTTTTTTTGCTGAAAATTTCTATTCTTTTTTTATTTTTTTGAATTCTTTTTATTGAATCTGAATTCTCCGGATTGGGCAAGTCCCTGCCATCCATTTTGGTCAATGTTTCCAGAACAAACTTTTTTCACTACATAAGGTCATTTCTAGTTTAGCTTCCATTTTTCTCTGAAATCCTTTTGTATATGAAAGATTTTATTCAATACCCGGTCACCATTTGGGAATTTTCTAGGATGAACCTCTTTGTCGCAAACCCACATCATCTGACTGTAACGGATAGCTATTAACTTTTCCTCACAAATTTGATTGATCACATCAGGATTGGATCCATTCTGCCTCATCCAACTTTAGTTCTGATAAAACTCGGAAAAAGAAATTTTGACTTCAATGAGCAAAGCAAATGAGAAATATGTTGCCCCGATGACATTCCTGGCCAATGTTTGATAAGCATAGAGGGTAGATAGTAACTTCTGTATGCCAATCCTTACAAGTCTCCGTGTTTTTTGATTTTTTGTTTGCATAGAGGGTAAATAGTAACTTCTGTATGCCAATCCTTACAAGTCTCGGTGTTTTTTGAACTTTTGTTTTTTTTTTGGCTGCCTTTGCTGCACTGTGATGTGGCACCTGATCTTTGAACAGACCGCAAAATTTTGACATTGTGCTGTTAAATATGATCTTTTCAACATATTTTTTTGTTAGTATTCATTTTTCCTTTTTCTTTTTTTGTTCTGATGACTATCGACTTTATAATATTGGCACATGAAGCGACTTTTACCATCTTAGTGAAGTAACCGACATCTATGAAAATGAATCGATGTTGGCTAGAAACTTTTGATGAGACTGGCCGGATAACATTCATGTCCCACATGTAGGAAATCTTATTTTGTATTGAGCTAGGTTTTGATCTTTTTCTCCTTTTTGGCTCGCGACGTAGGATCTGTTTTTCATCCAGTATTAACAAATCAAAAGATATGTTGCAATTTCTGTCATCTTCAAAGTCCTGAGATCCTACCCATATTTCATTTAAAAGGGGAGTCCATAACAGCATCGCCCATGTCATTGATATTTGGGGACCCATTGTGGGTACAAAGGTAAATTCCAGAAAGATGATTCCAAGAATGATTATTTGTATGGTATGATCATGAATAAAGAATGAAAGAATATTTTAATAGTAATCCAAAGTACGAAAGAATCTATAAATAGAAGGAATGAAAGAATATTTTCTCAAAAAGATGATTTTTATTGAA
Source organism: Gossypium rotundifolium (assembly GCA_025506655.1). Lineage (NCBI taxonomy): Eukaryota > Viridiplantae > Streptophyta > Magnoliopsida > Malvales > Malvaceae > Gossypium > Gossypium rotundifolium. Next base: position 56,463,103 of record CP106733.1, on the reverse strand, counting down.
ATAAGGATTCTGAAAACAAGCCTATTTCACAAAATGAATCTTAGCATGTTTTGAATATTACTCTAGATTAGCCTTAAAAATACATGTCTCTTCTAGAGTCATATTGTTCAAAACACTCTCAAGTATATAAAGGTCGATGCTTGGAAAACTTTTATTCTTTGGTTCACTCTTTGGATATGCCATTGGTGTTCTGACTTCCGGTTTCTAGGTCTCTGATGACTTCTTCAAGGAATCGCAACTCTCTTGCCCCCTCCTTCAATTATCACAACTTACTGCTCCAGTCGACTCATTAAACTTCAAAACCCCTATTTTAATAAGCCTCTCCACCAATTTCTTAAATGCAATGGAGTTATCAATTGAGTGACCCGTTATTCTCGCGTGATACTCGCATTGAGCATTCAAATCATACCATTTGGGGTATGGGGGTTGTATTGGTTCCATGTAATGACGAGCCACCTTATGTGCATCAAATAGGCTTTGATACAACTCCCTATATGCCATTGGAATTTGTGTAAATTGGAGTTGCTTTGCACTGGATTCTTGTCTTGATGAGCCCTGATGGCCAGTGGTCACAGCCCTTGATTGATCTACAGTGATAATTTGGGATGCTTGCTCAAGCTGTTCACTTCATTTTCCATATTTCTTGGGCTTGATCATTTGACACTTTCTCCCGCCTCTATCTTTCCACTCTTTATGGCATTCTCAATCATTTCTCCAGTCATTACGATGTTTGAAAAGCTCTTTGAGGTGCCTCTAGCATATGAGTGATAAACGAGGCCTTCAACGTATTAATAAAGAGCATTGTGGTCTCTTTCTCTAAAAGTGGTGGTTGAACTTGGATGGCAACCTCTCTCCACCGCTGCGCATACTGTCTAAAACTTTCATTCACCTTTTTCTCCATGTTTTGAAGAGTAATTCTGTTGGGAGTCATGTTTGTCACATGACTATACTGTTTCATGAATGCTTAGGCTAAATCTCTCCATGAACCAACTCTAGCACGACTCAACTGGTTATACCATTTGGCTACTGCTCCCACTAGGCTATCTTGGAAGCAATGTATCAACAGTTGGTCATTATTAATGTACCCTGCCATTCTTCTACAAAACATGGTAATATGAGCCTCGGGGCAACTTGTCCCATTATACTTATCAAATTCAGGCATTTTGAACTTGTATGGGAGCACCAAGTCTGGACCAAGCTTAAATCCTTGGCATCGATTCCATAACAGCTATCAGCACTTTCTAAAGCCTTAAACTTCTCCTCCAACCGTTTATATCTGGCTTCTAGCTGTCTTGGTAATTCTGATTTTGTCCTTTCTCCTTCAGCTATTTCATCCAAATCAGGGACATTAGTCATGATTGGATTATCTCCTGAACCTTAGCTAGTTTGGGGGTTCACTGAAGCATTAACTTGGAATTGCTGAGGCTTGATCGTGACAGATGGCCTTTGTACAGTCACTTCAAGTAGTACTTGCACATGTGGTGGAGTAAAATCCTGGGGATATTGATGATACTCAGTATTCTCCTTAATATTAACAATGGGGCTTTTCCTTTATCCATAAACCCCTTCAATAGCTACGTCATCTGAGTCATCATATCTCTCTGCAATTCCATCATTTTGTCCATCATATCCTGCTGAATCTTAGCAAGCTGCTCCTGCATTTGTGCTTGCATCTGTTCTTGCATCTCCTTCTGCATTTGTTCCAACCTCTCTAGTCTTTTATCAATTACTTTAGTCTTCTAGGTTAACTGAAAATATTTCACCTAATCAGGGCCATTTTGTAAAAACTAATGCAAATGATGCAATGTGATGAAAATAATGTAATGCAAATGATGTAATGCACATGCATGCAATGCAAATGCATGGAATGAATGCAATGCAATCAAAACAAAAGGAAACACGTTAGTGCAATAGAAATAAACAACATAGAACACCTGACCGGGTGACCACTAGGGTTTGGCGTGGCTCTATCTAGGGTAGGCGCCTAGGGCTGCTATATACGGCTTGGTTTTAAAGAATGGGTACCTGAACCAGCAGATTCCTCGATCCTCACTCATTATAGGCTCATACGGAATGAGTTCGGTTCGGGAATACATTTCACTATAGCTGCATGGAGATGTAAATCTCATGAAGACATAGGTACGGATGTATCCCAAAAGTGATTCATTATCCTGCACGGAGGTGAAAACCTCACGAAGGAGTAGCTTCTCACTCCCACTTAAAATGGTGTGACCTGGCGGTCATGCAATATGATGCAAAAATATTTTACAAGTTTTACAGTAATCACAACAATATGAATGCAATAATAGGATTGTAATTTTTCAAATCAAATTTTTGATTTTCGATGAAAGGACAAAAATTAATCAATTTTATGGCTTGACTCTCTTTTAGTGTCCCCAGTGGAGTAGCCAAGCTGTCGAAACCATCTTTTTTTATCAAAGTTTTGAAAAACGGGAATCGACTTTAAAAATATGGGAATGGAGTCGCCATTGATATTTTTATTCGAGGTGTGATCAGATCATCTTGAGATGGATTATTTTAATAAAACATTTTTATTAAAACAATAATTTTGGTCTATGAAATCTAAGAAAATAGTTAAAGTCGATTCAAAGGAAGGATTAGCACCCTCGCAATGCCCAAAATTGGTACCAAATTGATTAATTAATATCCTAACATTGAAAATTTGAAAAGATTTTAAATCACAATCCTTTTTGCTAGGGAAAACTTGAAGAAATTAAGCCTGATGCCGAGACCTGCTTATTTCGAAGGAACAAAGTATCATACCCAGTGAGTTAGGATACAACATTTCATGTCCCCAAAAATATGCTTATCTTTCGACATTCAATACTCGTACATTTAAAAATAAGAAGGATATTCAATTATTTGGGTCAAATGAAAAATCGCAACCCAGTAAGTTAGGGCACTATTTCTCAAAATTCCCGAATACAAAATATTGCCTTTGTTCTTTTGAAGTTCTTATCTCGAGATGATAAAATATCATACCCAGTAAGTTAGGGCGCAATATCTCAACTTCCCGAGAATAAGTTTTTTTATTTAAAATCATGCATTTTGATTTAAAAGAGAAAGGATACTCGGTTACTAGGTTTTAAATGAGGAGAATCGGAACTCAGTAAGTTAGAGCACGATTTTATTGAAACCCCTAAACACGAGCATTGCCTTATTTCAGAAAAACTTTAAATAATAAGAAAAATGATCTTTAAAACTAAAGTGACATTAAACACAACATTTTTCATAATATGCAATGGAATACTAATATACAAAGCCAACATCAAATATTACAATGATGAATCACAAATAATTAATGGCTACAAATTAAAAATGTAATCCATACAATGGTAACAATCACATGACACAATTTCAACAATATCTATTGAAGAAAAATGGGACAAAATAAAATAATATATGTAAGAGTTTAGGATAGATAATATATATAATTATTTTAAATAATCGATAAAACTAATTTTAATAACCATTATATTAAAATAAGTTAAAATAAATAATACATATAAATAATAATTAAAAAAAAAAACAATATAAATATTTTTTATGTCATATGATAAAATAGTTTAAAATCTAATTAATAAATGAGTCAAAAAAATGCAAGGAGTGTATATGAAAACAAAAAAGGCATTTAATTGAAACGAAATAAAATTAAAAGACTATTTTTTTTAAAAAAAAAATTACATATGCAGGGATCGAATTGAAAAACACGTGGGCTATCGGGGACTAAATCAAAAAATATTTTCGAAGCTCAAAACGCAGCGCTCAAGTCAGACTAAATTGAAAACACGCTTAAATTATTGAGGCTAAATTTAAAAAACAAATAAGAAATAGTTAGGGTCTAATCGAATAACAACTCAGAGAAGGGGGACTAATAGCGCAAATTGTCCATCACCACGAAAATGCGCGAGTCCTATGGACATCGAGTCGGGTCGATTTGAGCCGAGCCTCTACGGCATCATTTCGTACGGTTTTAAAAGGCTACTAAAGGCCTAAAAACCATCCGAAAATCAGCCTTTCCCCATCTTCTCTTTTAAAATCCAAACCGTAGCCCCTCTTTCACCTTTTCCTTCCGCCGCAATGTGGAGCCTCTTCACTCAACCACTAGAACGCCACCAGAAACGGTGAGTAATGGTGCAGGAAGGCCTGATTTAACCGACCCATGTCTTTGTCTAGCCCCGATCGCGATAGAGAAGACGAGGACTGGATCTTACAAAGATAACCCCTTTTACATTTTTCCCATACAAATAGAATAGAAAAGAAATGTTATAAAACTGGATTCGAAAAGATAAAGAGGAATGGAGTAAAAAAAAAAACAACCTTTTTTTCTCTTTTTTTTTCATTCCTCTTGCTATATTCTCTATATGCATATATTTGTGAGCGTAACCTCGATACAAGGACTTTGATTCGATTTTTATATCCGAAAAGCCTAAGTTGAAAACCTCAAAAACAAAACAAAAATAAATACTATTTTTTTTTGCTATCATTTGCTGTTGTTGTTGTTTGGTTTGCAGGTACGAAGGCGACGTGCCTGTACGGAGGCTACGTGGGGGTGTGCGTGGTGGTGCACGTAGTGGCATACACGCAAGGCAACAGGAGCTTTGAAACCCTTAAGGTTTCATCTATGTAATCATTTGGGCCATTTGGGTCGGTTCTAGAATTGGGTTGTGTATTTGGGTTCAGTTTGGGCCGATCGGGCACTACTATTTTGTAAATAAGGATTGTGGACTTTTTATTGGATTTTGTTTAAATTCTGCTTTGGTTTTATTTTGGTTTAATTTAACGGGCCCGGGCAAATTTGGGCCCTTACAATTATTATTATTATTATTATTATTATTATTATTATTATTATTATTATTATCACTTGTATTTTATTATTATTTTTTTGTTATTTATTGTTTTTGGACTTTCTATTATTGTTTTCATTATTTTTCTTATTAATATGTTATTATTTTCTATTATTATTATTATCATTATCAATATTCATATTAATATATTATTATTTTTTCATTATTATCATTATTTTATTTTTTATTACTATTATCATTATTATTATTATGTCATTACTTTATTTTCATTATTATTTTTTATTGTTATTATTTTTAATATATTTTTATTATTATTATTTTATTATCACTATTACCATTATATTTATTTATATACTTATTTTATATGGTTTGCCTTTTTTTACTATTGTTTTGCTTAACATCAACTTTATTATATTACTATTATTTCTATTATTGCTTTGTAACCATACAATTATTATTACTATTAATTATTTTTATTATTATTATTTTATTGTTACTATACTATACTATTATTATTAGTTTTACTACTTTTATTTTATTATTACCATCATTTTTATTTAATTATTATCACTCTATTATTTTATTTATTTATATTATTATTATTATTATTATTATTATTATATTATTGTTATATTATTTTTATATTTTTTGTTAATTACCATTACTATTACTATTATTATTATTATTATTCTTACTAGAATCATTAATATTGTTTCATTTTTTACTATTTCTTATTTTGAAGCATTCTTTATTATTTTATTATCATCATTAACCTTTATTCGATATATCAAGTTTTGAAGTAATCGATATTTTGTATTTAGAAGTTCAAGGAATCATGTCTAATCGTGCTGGATTTCGATTTTTCATTCGTCTAAATGACTAAATATCGTTTTAAGACTTTTGATCGTGTTTTCTTAAATAGGGCAATATTTCACGTTTGGAAATTAGAGGAATCGTGCCCAATCGTACTGGGTTTCGATTTTTTTGGTTTGGCCAAATAGGGGAATACCCTTTTTAAAATTGCAATGTATGAATTTTGGAAATCATGAAATGATCTTGGTATCTAGGGTTGAAACATCGTGTCCTATCGTGCTGGATGTGATATTTCATGTTTTCGGAACAAGAGAATTTCGATATCCAATTCAAATTATCCAAACATTTTCTAAAGGATTCGTATTTTAAAATCTTTTCCAATTTTCAACATTAGGACATTAATTAATCAATTAGGTACCAATTTTGGACGTATCAGAGGTGCTAACCCTTCCTCATACGTAATGACTCCTGAATCCATTTTTCGAGTTTCGTAGACCAAAATCGTTGTTTTGATAAATCAAACTGTTTATTAAAAACAACCGTTTTACGAGGTGACCCGATCACACCTCATTAAGAAGGATTGGTGGCGACTCGTTTTATTTTCGTTTTCAAAGCCAAAGTCGACCCGATTACGACACTAATTAACTATTTTATTATTAATTTTGAATAAAATTTCCCGCTATTTTTCTACATTTATATTTCCTCTAAAGTTGTTTTAAATCCCACAAAAAATCTCAGTCACGGAGCAATAATTGAACAAGTGAAGCAACCGTAGCAAAAAAAATCATATACAAGAAATATTATTTGAAATTCAGACTTAGTTGGCCTTAAATGTGATTGGATGGAAGTGAATTTTTTAGAATTTTAAAAATGACTTTTTTAACCTCATGTGTATTTAATTTCTCTTTAAAGTTTATTTTATTTTTTTTAATTTTTATAAATATTAAATGTAACACCTTAAACCCAAATTCTAAATATTATAGTCAAATCTAGAAAGTTACACTAAACCATTTTTGAGACGTTCAACTTATGTAATTAAAATTAAAGCAATCCAAAATCATTTAAACTTTTGTAAACAAACCATAAGGATTCAATCTTTTAAAAACAACATTCCAAAAGTTTGCAATAGTATAAATCCAGTTAAAATAATAGAACGACTAAACGAAATGGCTGAGCTCTTGATATGCCGACTTGCCTAAGTCCGAGGGTTACCTGAAATCCAAACAAACAGACAAAATGCGCTTGCAAGCTCAGTGGGTAACATGTTTAAACAATTTAATAGAAATGATCTTAGACATGCTTTTGGATCTTTATTCAGACAAATTTCATAATCAGAACCAAAACCAGAAACAATGTATATAAGATACAAATGTACAGCATATCAGAAATAGATTCAAATCCTACCCCCAGTCGCTACACACTATCTCCAAACATCCCTACACACTCTATAAGGTATCAAGTACTCATAAATCCCTACACACCGCATAGTAATTGTATGTCACATTTCAGATTATTTGCAAACTAGCTGCAAGATTAGAGTGCGATAAATTGCTAGAATCATATATGTATGTGGCTTAGCCACCAGAGTCGACAAATTATTAAACTGCTCACACTTTCGTCTTTAATACAAATCCCATCCTAATGGATATGCAAAACTAACAGATAACAGATATAGGTATATAGTGATATAGATTCAAAACATACTCATATAATTCAGATAATACTTACTTAGCAGATATCATATAAGACATATATAAAAAAACAAATTATACACCAACAAATCATCAGATAACAAGTTTTACAGCTTAATTCAGATCATACAGACCCTACGGAAGGCCTACGTTTGATTAGAATGATGTTTACGGTCCTAAGAAGAATTTTAGAATTTTGGCCCACACACTCGTGTGGATTTACATAGTCTACTTGACTGGCCCTTGTGGCCCACACGGCTTGACACACGACCATGTGGCTCATATTAGTGCCTCACACGATTTGTCACACCGTCTGTAGGCACTAAATTTTGTCCGGTTCGATTTCGTGTTTAATTTCCAAAATTAAGAAAAAAATTAAAAAATTAATTAAAAATTAAAAATTAGATTTTGAACCTTTAACTTTTCCAAAATTATATTTTTACCCCTAAACTTTTCCTAAATTATGTTTTAACCTCAAAACTTTTTAAAATTACATTTTGACCTTGATACTTTCTTGAAATTATGTTTTGACCCCACAAGTTTTACTGCGTTTGCAATCTGGTCCTTCTGTCAGAAAATCTCCAAAAATCTGGCGGATTTCGAGCACTCACCCCCCGATTTTCCGGCCACCAGCCTAGGGGATGGCCTCCCTTCCCCCTAGCCACCTAACACCTGCAAGAACAACACTATAAAAGGGGATTTTTCCCCAAAAATAAAACGCCCATCATTTTCAAAAAAAACCCACAAAAAAAGAGAGGAAAGAAGAGGAAAGAAGAAGGAAGAAGAAGAAGAGAAGAAGAAGAGAAGAGGAAGAGGAGGCGTCGCACCACCGGGGAGGAAGAGGCGACGGCGGCGGCGGTTGGAGAAGAAGAAGAAAGGAGAAGAAGAAGGAAGATGAAGAAGAAAGAAGAAGAAAAAGAAAAGAAAAAAAAGAAAGAAAAAAAAGGAAAGAAAAAGAAAGAAAAAGAAAAAAAAAAAAATCAAACTCGGTCAGGTCAACCCGACCCGACCAATCCGACCTGTCGACCCACGGCCGACCAGCGTCAGTGAGAGCCCACCAACAAGAGCCCCCAAAAAATACAAAACAAAAAAAAAAAAAAAAGCAAGCCCAAAAAAAAGAAAAAGGAGCCCAAAAAATAGCCCCAAGCAAAAAAAGGAAAGCGGTAAAAACCCAATACCAAATTGACCGCCCAAGAAGACACCAGGCCCATTTTCAAGAAATTTCAACCTGTATAACAAAAAAAAAAAAAAGAAGAAGAAAAAAAAAAAAGAAGAAAAGGAAAGGAAAAAAAGGAAAAATAGATCGGATAGCGTATCCGTTCTTCAAGCCCGTAATTTTGAGCTTTTCGTAATTTTCTTTTACCCACTTGTAATTTATTTCAGATATTTTCATGACATTCTATTTTAATATTATTGGAAATTTTTTAGCATCTTTTGTATTTATATTTATATTTTATTTCTTTCTATATATTCAATAATTTTAATAAATAAGGCAACGAATCGGTTTAACACTTGTCGTTGATTTCATCGCTATGTTGGGTGAATATCATCGGTTCGTGTTAAATACGATCATCCTTTAAAAATCCAAAAAATAAAAAATAAAATAAAATTTCGAGTTTCAAAACTTTTGTGTTTTCAAAAATTATCGATTTTCCAAATTTTCGTGTTTTAAAAAATTTCGTGTTTTCAAAATTCTCGTATTTTAAAAATTCTCGTGTTTTAAAAGTTTTCGTGTTTTCAAAATTTTCAGATTTCAAAATTTTCATATTTTCAAAAATTCCGTGTTTCAAAAATTCTCGTATTTTCAAAGTTCTAGTATTTTCAAAAAATTAGTGTTTTAAAAAAATCGCGTTTAAAAATTTTTGGGTTTTCAAAATTTCATTTTTTTGTGTTTTAAAATTTTCGTGTTTTCACAATTTCCATGTTTTAAAAAATTTCGTGTTTTCAAAATTTCATGTTTTCAAAAAATTCGTGTTTCAAAAATTCTCGTGTTTTCAAAGTTTCCGTTTTCTAAAATTTCGTGTTTTCAAAATTTTCGGGTTTTCAAAAATTTCATGTTTTTAAAAAAATTCTTGTGTTTTAAAATTTCCGTGTTTTCAAAAATTTCGTGTTTTCAAAAAAAAAATTTTGTGTTTCAAAAAATTCTCGTGTTTTCAGATTTCTAAAATTTTGTGTTTTCAAAATTTTGGGTTTAAAAAATTTTTTCGTGTTTTCAAAATTCTTGGGTTTTAAAAAAAATTCTCGAGTCTTAAAATTCTCGCTTTTTTAAAAAATTTCGTGTCTCAATCGGATCATGATTAAATATTAAATTAAACTTGTATTTTTAAAAATTAAGACAACGCACGTTTAACGAGATACCAATTTTGGGCGTCGCTAGGGTGCTAATACCTTCCTGCACAGAATCGACTCCCAAACTCTATTTTTTCTCTAGAATTTTGACGCAGACTTAAACCCAAATTTTTTTAAGAAAATTCAAAAAAAATGATTTTTCTTTAAAAAGAGGATTTAATAGGTGTCCGATCACACCTAGAAAAAAAAAGATCGGTGGCGACTCCTTTTAAATAAAATTGAAACTCTATTTTCAAATTTTAATAATTTCATCAATTAGCGCCAAGCAAATTTTAGGTCGCTACACCGGCGACTCCACCGGGACTTTTGGAGAGTCGAGTCTCGAATTAAACGCGTTGTCAAAATTTTCGAAACTCCTTGTTCAAATTAATATTAAGTCGTGATCCTTAAATTTTGTTTTTTGAAAAGTCATGCATTTGCATCATGTTGTAAATATTTTTCTAACTTGTCGTATCTTTTTGTTTTCGACTTTAAGTTTTACGGTTTTAGTTTTTAGTTTTAAAATAAAAACGAAAAGGTTTGTGAGTTTCTCCCCACACCGTGCACTTGCATTTTGCATAACATGAGCTCTCTACCCGGCTCCGTCCGCTTAAATGGAAGTAAACGCTATGCCTTCGTGAGTTAACTCGTCCCTCATTGCAAAGCTAGTGAATACTTTGGGTTACATATGACTTATGCTTTCGTGAGTTAACTTGTCCCTCCGCATAGGCATAAGTAAATGTAATCCTCGAATTGAGCTCATGAGCCTATGATGGGCGATAACCGAGGCTCAGTACTAGCCTTAGTAGGCGACGATCACGGACAATTCGAGTACCTTTTAGAATCAAACTGCATATAGTGAACCGTATGAGCCACCCGATTAGAGCCATGCCGAACCTCCGTCTGCTAATAGTTACCAAAATAAGTATATGGGAGAAACGCTTCTTACCTTTTATTTCTTTTACATTTACACTTTTTATGTAAGCAAAAATGGTCCGTTTAATAATCTAGAGAGGGTAGATTATCTGATGAGCATGTGGGGTAAGTTTATTTTGTAAATATGATGGGGTAAAAAAAAAAAAAGTAGGTCGGTTTCACCAAAATGCAAAATTAAATATCTTAATTTGTTAGATTTTCCATAGTTTTCTCCGTTTATATTTGTTGTAATTACTAATCAATGTTATTTGTCTTCATTTTATTTTTCATCATGCATCATAGGCATCTTGTTAGGAAGGTGTTGATTAGAGATTGGTTGCCAAAAACGGGTTTCTGATGGAGAAGTCAATTACATAAGTAACTGAGAAAAACGCCGTGGTTCGAGACTGGTCTTTGAAAACCCAGAAAGCAAAAGGAGATGTTTAAAGGAAGGATGCATTTCAACCTTCCGAGCATGTGACCATGAATGTTCGTTGAATAACCTCGAAGACTTGACTAGGATCCGAAACAGTGGGACTCGGACACTAGGGGCATTTTCACCGAGAAGTACGGGATATAGCTCACTTAATCGCTGTCAACGAGACGAACAGTTGATTCAAGCCATGGTTCAATTCGGGACCCGACTTATCAATGTTTTACTTTCAACCGTGAAGATATGACTCGACCATAAAAGAGTATGCCGCCTTGCTTCGCATTAACAATGCACAATTCAGCAAGATATATGTGAAAGAGCCCAAACCAATGACCTTCAAGAAAAAGCTAATGAAGTTGACAGGAATGGCTGATACATGGGCTGAAAAACAGATAAAGAAAAAGAACGAAGTTAGTTGTATTCCATGGTTTTCTCTGCGAGACTTAGTTCAAAACCATCCAGATATTATGAAGAGAGTGGATCTGTTTGCTTTAGCCATTTATGGATTAATTGTCTTCCCAAAAGTTCTTGGGCATATAGAAGTTACGGTAGTGGATTTCTTTGAAAGTTGAGGCAAGGAATCAACCCCGTCCCAACTATCTTAGCTGAGACTTTTAGATCTCTAAATTATTGTAGGAGAAAAGGGGAAGGACGTTTTATCTGATGTGCACAGCTACTTAATGTTTGGATTCTGAGCCACTTCTGAAAAGTGGAGCGCACACCTTTCCACATGTTTTTGAAAACATTCGCTCCATTGGAAGCTTACCTTGAGAAAGATTGGCGAAGGATGTCACCGAAAAGACTGGTTTCAATTTTTAGAACCTCCGCTACCAAGATATAACTTGGAGAGCACCATGGATTCGCCCTTCATCTCGCTATACAAATACGGAAGCCGAGATTGGGTACCTTTACTCGGATTATGGGAGGAGTTGGATATGCACCGTTAATGGTTCAAAGATAGTTTGCTTCTGACGCTTCATACCAATTACTGGAGGATTAGCACGATCTAAGTTTGCTTTTACAGTGAAGGTTACATGAAAAAGTTTAAGATCTCGCAAAGTCTTTGAAGGAAATCTACCTAATGGAGTTAGCTCAGATGCTGATACTATCACTCAAGATTATAAAATATGGAGACAAAGACGAGTGAATAGTCAACAAACCTCACCAACGGATTATACTTTCCAGAATCCTTTCTCAGAAGAAATGACGTCCGAACTGGAAATAGCAAGACATGAATTTGAAAGTGAAAAGGCTAGTCTGTTACGAGATATTAGTTCTCTTCAAGAGGAAAATTACCAGCTGAAGATAGATGTTCAAATTGAAAAATTCAGAAACGAGAAAGTCTAGAAAGAAGCTGAGATCATGAGAAATAACTTAAAGGATCTTCATTTGGAAAATATGAAATTAAGAAGCACTATAAAGAATAGCGGGCTGGGCAAATCATCGACAGAATGGAAGGAAGAATTAAGCAACATCAAAAGTGGGATGGAATTCTGGAGAGGAAAAACGAAGAAGGAAGAGGAAAAAGCTACTCGTGCTATGATAGAGTTAAGGAAGAAGAATGTTGAATATGAAGCTGCGTATGCAGAATTAATGACTAGTCAGTCTGAGCGTCAAGAGCTAAGAAGGAAAATACAAGATTTAGAAAATACACTGCAAGCTCATCAGCAACACTTGGATACTCTCCTAAGAGCCCTAGAAGAAAAGAATGGCCAGCATGACAGAGACATTTGTGCCTACGAAAGAGCTCTCCAAGAAAAAGATATGTATCTTGGCGGTTTGATTAATGAAATTTGCAAGGCAGCTGTGTAAATTGTGCAATTATCAGATGAAGCAGAAGATCTCAGTTACCAATTCCCTCCAAGACAAGGATCAAGCATGTTAGAATTTCTAGAACGAGTAAAGAAACAAGGCGATGTGGTTAGGAAATTTGTGTAACTGTTAAATTAGAGATGGCAAAACATTTTGTAATGGACTCTTTTGATTAATGAAATGCCTAAATATGGGGCTATCTTGAAATCAACACCAAATTCTTGCATATTTATTCATAACTAACATGCATTTTTCATTTATTCATTCATCCATTCATTGCATGTGCATATCACTCTAATCATTCACTGAGGCTAAAACCATACAATCCACAGTTGCAAAAAGATCAAGAAATGAGGTTTGCAGGAGCCTCAGGTCGGGAATTGGAATGGAAGCCAAAAATGTATCCTCTTTTGTCAAAAACATTTACATCTGCAAGAATGATGTACCCAGGGCGAGATAATTCACAAAGCACGATGTTATGGATTGAAAGGGGTCTTCAGAACGTCAGTATAAATGTTGTTGACAAAGAGGATGATGCAATTGAAGATGTTTCAATGATACGCCCTTGTCCTCCTGGATTCGTTTTGAACAATTGGACTGCTGTGGATCTTCTTGTAGTTTCTAAGTCCTCTCCAGAGTAATGCTCAATGTTAACTCACTTTTTGTGTGCCCCTAAGTAATAGTGTGATTCTTTTGTAAGAGCTTATGTTTGCTCTTTATCATTTAAATGAACATTAATGGAGATGCATTTTGTCATAGTCCTTTCATTCTCATTAACTTCATAATTATTCCCCTTCTCACAGCCTATCCTTACATGTATCTCATATCATGCCATAACATTATGCTTGTTGGTTCCAATACTTTGATGCTCCTCTATAGTTTTCTTTTCCATTCACCTTTCAGGTGCTCAGATACCAACGACATGAACAATCCCATTACAAGTCCTAAAATCTATTTTGAGAAAGCTATTTGTTTAGGAGAATTCGAAGCTGAGGAAAATGCTGAAGATTATGTATCGTCTCCTGATTTACTAAGGATGGTAGAACAAGAAGATAAACAGATTTTACCCCATCAAGAATTTGTTGAGACAGTGAACTTGGGAAATGAAGAAAAGAGGCAAGAAGTGAAGATTGGGACCTCCATTTCAGATAACACCAAACATGATTTGATCGCCTTGCTTCGTGAGTATAAAGATGTATTTGCATGGTCGTATCAAGGCATGCCAGGGTTGAACGAGGATGTAGTGGTCCATAGACTCCCACTGAAACCAGAATGCAAACCTATTCAACAGAAGCTAAGAGAATGAGACCTGAAATGCTGTTAAAGATAAAAGAAGAAGTTAAGAAGCAATTTGATGCTAGCTTCCTACAAGTCTCCAAATACCCAGAATGGGTAGCTAACATAGTCCCAGTACCGAAGAAAGACGGTAAGGTACGAATGTGTGTAGATTATCGCGATCTGAATTGAGCAAGTCCTAAAGATAATTTTCCCTTGCCACACATCGATCGTTGGTGGATAACACAGACAAAATATTCATTATTTTCTTTCATGGATGGATTTTTGGTTATAATCGATAAAGATGGCTCTCAAGGATATGGAGAAACTACCTTCAGAACGATGTGGGGAACATTTTGCTACAAGGTGATGTCGTTCGGATTAAAGAATGCCGAGGCAACATATCAGAGGGCAATGATGATGCTATTCCATGACATGATGCACAAAGAGATAGAAGTTTATGTTGATGATATGATTGCCAAATCTCGGGGGGAAAGAGAGCATATTGGGAACCTCAAGAAATTGTTCGAAAGACTAAGAAAGTTTCAGCTGAAGCTTAATCCAGCCAAGTGTACATTCGGGGCTACCTCGGGAAAATTACTCGGCTTTATCGTTAGTGAGAGAGGTATTGAGGTTGATCTAGATAAGATAAAAGCCATACAAGAATTACCACCTCCGCGTACACAAAAAGAAGTCAGAGGATTTTTAGGGAGGTTGAACTACGTCGCTCGATTCATTGCTCAACTTACCAACCAATGTGACCCAATTTTTCGACTCCTTCGAAAACATAATCCGAGAGAGTGGGACGATGAGTGCCAAGTGGCTTTTGACAAGATAAAACAGTATTTATCTAACCCTCCGGTGCTAGTACCGCCAACTCCCAAAAGACCGATAATATTGTATCTAATCGTGTTCAAAATTCAATGGGTTGCGTCTTTGGCAATATGATGAGTCGGGGAAAGAGAAAGGGCAATCTACTATCTCAAAGAAGAAGTTCACAGAGTATGAAGCAAAGTACCGTCAATTGAAAAATTACATTGTGCTTTGGTTTGGGCGGTTCAAGGCTCGGACAATATATGTTGTATCATCGACGTGGTTAATTTCAAAGTGGACCCAATAAAATACATGATGGAATCACCGCACTCTCGGGAAGAATGGCACGATGGCAGATCATACTATCGGAGTACGACATCATATATGTGAGTCAAAAGTCGATAAAAGGGAGCGTGATAGCTGACTTCTTAGCAACTCGAACAACAGAGGAATACGAGCCTTTAAGATTTAATTTTCCAGATGAGGATTTGATGTACATTACAGAAAAAGAGTGTGAGTCGTCAAAAGAGAAATCATGGAAGATGAGCTTTGATAGTGCATCAAATGCATTGGGGCATAGGATTGGAGCAGTCTTAGTGTCACTAGAAGGGAACCACTATCCGTTTACTGCCAGATTAAATTTCTTCTGTACCAATAACATAGCGGAATATGAGGCTTACATCATGGGACTTCGCGCAGCTATTGAGCGAAACATCAAAATCTTAGAGGTGTACGGGGACTCATCGTTGGTGATTTACCAAATCCATGGAGATTAGGAAGTGAGAGATTCGAAATTAGTCAAATATCGCGATCTCATAGCGGAGCTGGTCAAAGAATTCAAAGAAGTGACTTTTAACTACTTCCCACGAGAAGAAAACCAATTGGCTAATGCCTTGGCCACCCTGGCTTCAATGTTCAAAGCAAACAGAGAAACGAAAATAATACCTCTTCAAATGAGCATATATGAGGTCCCTGCACATTGTTTTAGCATTGAAAAAGAGACAGATGGGCGGTCGTGGTTCCATGATATCTTAGAATACGTCAAGAATCAAAGGTATCCCGAGCAAACAAATGAGAATGACAAAAGAACAATCAGAAGAATGGCGGTGGGATTTGTCCTTGATGGGGATATCCTGTACAAAAGAGGAAAAGATCAAGTGCTCCCGAGATGCGTGGATTACATTAAAGCGGAAAAATACTTCAAGATGTCCATGAAGGAATTTGTGGGACACATGCCAATGGTTTCACTATGGCGGTGTAGATTATGAGACTCGGTTATTCTTGGTCGACGATGGAAAGCGATCGCATTAATTACGCACGAAGGTGCCACAATGTCAAATTTACGATGATAAAATTCATGCGACCCTTCGCCCTTCATGTCATGACTTCTCCGTGGCCTTTTTCTATGTGGGGCATGGATGTTATAGGCCAATTTCTCTAAAAGCTTCTAATGGCCACGGTTCATTTTGTGGTTATAGATTACTTCACAAAATGGGTAGAAGCCGCTTCATTTGCTAATGTAACGAAAGCGTTTTTTGCGTGTTCTTAAAAAGAAAATTATATGTCAATACGGTTTACGAGAAAATTATTTGAGATAACGCTTTAAATCGAACAACAAGATTATGAAAGAAGTGTGCGAAAGGTTTCAAATAAAGCATCATAATTCCTCACCCTATCGCCCAAAGATGAACGGAAGCAAGAGAAGCGGCTAACAAAAATATTAAGAGGTTTATTGGGAAAATGACCAAGACATATAAAGATTGGCACGAGAAGCTACCATTCGCTTTGTATGCATATCGCACATCCATGCGGACATCTACGGAGCAACTCCTTTCTCTCCGGTCTATGGAATGGAAGTCATCTTGCCCATTGAAGTTGAGATCCCTCTCTACGAGTCTTAATGGAGTCAAAACTAGAAGAATCGAATGGGTTCAAGCTCGATATGACCAGCTAAATCTTATCGAAGAAAAACGTTTGAAGGCAATCTGTCATGGACAGATGTACCAGAAGAGAATGATCACGGCTCATGACAAGAAGGTGCGGCTAAGAGAATTCCGCGAGGGGGAACTCGTACTGAGAAAGATTCTCCTAATACAAAAAGACTTTCGAGGAAAATGGGCACCAAATTGGGAAGGGCCGTACGTCGTAAAGAAGGTTTTCTCTGGTGGAGCTTTGATTCTCACTGAGATGGATGGGAAGGAGTTACCTAATCCAGTGAACTCAGATGCCGTGAAAAAGTACTATGCCTAAAAAAAAGGAGAGATCAAGATGAAAACCCGAAAAGGGCGTCTTGGTAAAAAAAGGGAAAAAGAAGAAAAAAATCAAGATGAAAACCCGAAAAGGGCGTCTTGATAAAAAAAGAAAAAAGATCAAGATGAAAACCCGAAAAGGGCGTCTTGATAAAAAAAAAGAGAAGAAAAAAGATCAAGATGAAAACTCGAAAGGGCGTCTTGATAAACAAAAAGATTAGGATGAAAACCTGAAAGGGCATCCTAATGAAGGAGGTTCGGACAAAAGGAGCAAGACGATTTGAACGGGGAGTCATGTGGCGAGATTACAATATTTGAAGCAGTCCCGGAAGCTCGAAATCTTCTACACAAGAAGCCGTGCTCGAAGAGATCCAGGATGAAGAAATATGGAGAAGTTCATGCGTTGAATATCTAGAGTATTTGTGACAATTGAATCTGCTTTCCTTTCTTTATAATGTTTTCTTTATTGAGCTTTTCCTTGTCAATTTTCTTTGTTTATTGCTTTTGAAATAAATATGAATGTGAGGTATTTCTTTCGTACCTACTTTCCTATTTTCATGCATCTCATGTGTGGTTCGTCTAAATGATAAATAGTGAAATGACATACTCTAAACAAAAAGAATGTTGAGTATTACCCGGATGAGAATTTGGTAAGTGTAAGAGCCTCAAAGCAAGGACAAAGTTCAATAAGGGAAAAAGGGTGATACACGAAACGCAGATTACTCGAGGATGGGTACAAAACACGAAAGGGAAATCAAGAATCGAAGCAATGAATGCAATCATCATGAGAGTCGAATAACGAAAAGAGATATCTGACAAACAAGCCCAAGGCGTATGGCATAATCATGTAGGCATAAAAGCATTTAGACCAAACATGTGCATATCATGATAACATCATGCATGACATATCAGTATTCCAATAAAGCAAAAGGTTTTGATGATAGTGATCAACCAATGACAAGGAAGACATTCGAGTTCCACGGATGATATGTTTTGAAATTTTGATACTTTTAAAATTATTTCATTTCTGCTTTTTCAAAAAATCAACTCATATGGCGAGAGGTGAGTTGAGCCTCGAGTCCTGCACCGAGGTATTTTCAATTCGCTTTTCAAAATCAACTCATAATGCGAGAGGTGGGTTGAGCCTCGTGTCACACGCCGAGGTATTTTCAATTCTGTTTTCAAAAATCAACTCATAATGCGAGAGGTGAGTTGAGCCTCGGGTCACACGCCGAGGTATTTTTCAATTTCTGTTTTCAAAAATCAACTCATATTATGAGAGGTGAGTTGAGCCTCGAGTCACACGTCGAGGTATTTTTCAATTTCATTTTCAAAAAATCAACTCATATTATGAGAGGTGAGTTGAGCCTCAGTCACACGTTGAGGTATTTTTCAATTTTGTTTTTCAAAATCAACTCATAATGCGAGAGGTGGGTTGAGCCTCGGGTCACACGCCGAGGTATTTTCAATTTTGTTTTCAAAATCAACTCATAATGCGAGAGGTGGGTTGAGCCTCGGGTCACTGAGGTATTTTCAATTCTCGTTTTCAAAATCAACTCATAATGCGATAGGTGAGTTGAGCCTCGGAGTCACACGTCGAGGTATTTTTCAATTTCATTTTCAAAAATCAACTCATATTGCGAGAGGTGAGTTGAGCCTCGAGTCACACGTCGAGGTATTTTTAATTTCATTTTCAAAAAATCAACTCATATTGCGAGAGGTGATTTGAGCCTCAGGTCACACGCTGAGGTATTTTTCAATTTTCGTTTTTCAAAATCAACTCATAATGCGAGAGGTGGGTTGAGCCTCAGGTCACACGCTGAGGTATTTTCAATTTCAGTTTTTCAAAAATCAACTCATATTGCGAGGTGAGTTGAGCTTGAGTCACACGCCGAGGTATTTTCAATTTACTTTTTCAAGAAATCACCTCATATTGCGAGAGGTGAGTTGAGCCTCGGGTCACACGTCAAGTATTTTTCAATTTCATTTTCAAAAATCAACTCATATTGCGAGAGGTGAGTTGAGCCTCGGTCACATGTCGAGATATTTTTCAATTTCATTTTTCAAAAATCAACTCATAATGCGAGAGGTGAGTTGAGCCTCAGGTCACACGTCGAGGTATTTTTCAATTTCTGTTTTTCAAAAAATCAACTCATATTGCGAGAGGTGAGTTGAGCCTCGGGTCACACGTCGAGGTATTTTTCAATTTCTGTTTTTCAAAAAAATCAACTCATATTGCGAGAGGTGAGTTGAGCCTCAGGTCACACGCTGAGGTATTTTTCAATTTTCGTTTTTCAAAATCAACTCATAATGCGAGAGGTGGGTTGAGCCTCAGGTCACACACTGAGGTATTTTCAATTTCTGTTTTTCAAAAAAATCAACTCATATTGCGAGAGGTGAGTTGAGCTTCAGGTCACACGCTGAGGTATTTTCAATTTCTGTTTTTCAAGAAATCAACTCATATTGCGAGAGGTGAGTTGAGCCTCGGGTCACACGTCGAAGTATTTTTCAATTTCATTTTCAAAAATCAACTCATATTGCGAGAGGTGAGTTGAGCCTCGGGTCACACTTCGAGGTATTTTTCAATTTCATTTTTCAAAAATCAACTCATAATGCGAGAGGTGAGTTGAGCCTCAGTCATACGTCGAGGTATTTTTCAATTTCATTTTTCAAAAATCAACTCATATTATGAGAGGTGAGTTGAGCCTCGTCACACATCGAGGTATTTTTCAATTTCTGTTTTCAAAAAATCAACTCATATTGCGAGAGGTGAGTTGAGCCTCGAGTCACACGAGGTATTTTTCAATTTCGTTTTTCAAAATCAACTCATAATGCGAGAGGTGGGTTGAGCCTCGGTCACACCGAGGTATTTTCAATTCTGTTTTTCAAAATCAACTCATAATGCGAGAGGTGAGTTGAGCCTCGGTCACACGTCGAGGTATTTTTCAATTTCGCTTTTCAAAAATCAACTCATATTATGAGAGGTGAGTTGAGCCTCGGCCACACGTCAAGGTATTTTTCAATTTCATTTTTCAAAAAATCAACTCATATTGCGAAAGGTGAGTTGAGCCTCAGGTCACACGCTGAGGTATTTTTCAATTTCTGTTTTTGAAAAAATCAACTCATATTGCGAGAGGTGAGTTAAGCCTCGGTCACACTGCCGAGGTATTTTTAATTTCTGCTTTTCAAAATCAACTCAAATTAGAGAGGTCGAGTTGAGCCTCAGGTCACACGCTGAGGTATTTTCAATTTTTATTTTTCAAAGATCAACTCATAATCCGAGAGGTGAATTGAGCTTCGTGTCACATGTCGAGCTATTTTCGATTTTTGTTTTTCAATAAAGAATAAATATTGGACATCGAACAAAATTTAGCGCTTTTAAGTCTTTGCTTTATCCCTATTTCACAGCGATGAGCAAAGAGGGGCAGCTGTAGGCACTAAATTTTGTCCGGTTCGATTTCGTGTTTAATTTCCAAAATTAAGAAAAAAATTAAAAAATTAATTAAAAATTAAAAATTACATTTTGACCCTTTAATTTTTCCAAAATTATATTTTTACCCCTAAACTTTTCTAAATTATGTTTTAACCTCAAAACTTTTAAAATTACATTTTGACCCGATACTTTCTTGAAATTATGTTTTGACCCCACAAGTTTTGTTGCGTTTAATCTGGTCCTTCATCAAAAATCTCCAAAAATCCATGGATTTCAAGACCCTTTCCCCGATTTTCCTACCACTAGCCTAAGGGATGGCCTCCTTCCCCTAGCCACCTAACACCGCAAGAACAACACTATAAAAGGATTTTTCCCAAAATAAAATGCCCATCATTTTCAAAAAAAAACCCACAAAAAAGAGAGGAAAGAAGAGAAGAAAGAAGAAAGAAGAAGAAGAAGAAGAGGAAGAGGAGGCGTCGCACCACCGGGAGAAAGAGGCGACAATGGCGTGATTGGAGAAGAAGAAGAAAGGAGAAGAAGAAGGAAGATGAAGAAGAAAGAAGAAGAAAAAGAAAAAGAAAGAAAAAAAGAAAAGAAAAAAGAAAGAAAAAGAAAAAAGTAAAAAAAATTCAAACTCAGTCGGGTCAACCCGACCCGACCATAATCCGACCCGTCGACCCACGGCCCGACCAAGCGTCCAAAGAAGCCCACCAACAACAAATTTCCAAAAAAAAATACAAAAAAAAAAAAAAAAAGAAGAAGCAAGCCCAAAAAAAAAAAAAAAGGAGCCCAAAAAATAGCCCCAAGCAAAAAAAGGAAAGCAAGCCAAAACCCAACAGCCAGCCTAGGCCCAACACCTGGCCCATTTTCAAGAATTTCAACCTGTGGCCCAACAAAAAAAAAAAAAAAGAAGAAGAAAAAAAAAAAAAGAAGAAAAAAGGAAAGGAAAAAAAAAAGGAAAAATAGATCGGATAAGCGTATCCGTTTTTCAAGACCGTAATTTTGAGCTTTTCGGTAATTTTCTTTTACCCACTTGTAATTTATTTCAGTATATTTTCATGACATTTTGTTTTTAATATTATTGGAAATTTTTTAGCATCTTTTGTATTTATATTTATATTTTATTTCTTTTATATATTCGAATAATTTTAATAAATAAAATGCAACGAATCGGTTTAACACTTGTCGTTGATTTTATCGCTATGTTGGGTGAATATCATCGGTTCGTGTTAAATACGATCACGCCTTTTAAAATCCAAAAAAATAAAAAATAAAATAAAATTTAGAGTTTCAAAACTTTTGTGTTTTCAAAAATTGTTGTATTTTCTAAATTTTCGTGTTTTAAAAAAATTTCGTGTTTTCAAAAATTCTCGTATTTTAAAAATTCTCGTATTTTAAAAGTTTTCGTGTTTTCAAAATTTTTGTATTTCAAAATTTTCATATTTTCAAAAATCGTGTTTCAAAAAATTCTCGTATTTTTAAAGTTCTCGTATTTTAAAAAAATTCGTGTTTTAAAAAAATTTCGCGTTTAAAAATTTTTGGGTTTTCAAAAATTTCATTTTTTTTGTGTTTTAAAATTTTCGTGTTTTCAAAATTTCCATGTTTTAAAAAATTTCGTGTTTTCAAAAATTCCATGTTTTCAAAAAAAATTCGTGTTTCAAAAAATTCTCGTGTTTTCAAAGTTTCCGTATTTCCAAAATTTCGTGTTTTCAAAATTTTCGGGTTTTCAAAAATTTCATGTTTTTAAAAAAATTCTTGTGTTTTAAAATTTCCGTGTTTTCAAAAATTTCATGTTTTCAAAAAAAAATTCGTGTTTCAAAAAATTCTCGTGTTTTCGTATTTCTAAAATTTCGTGTTTTCAAAATTTTGGGTTTAAAAAAATTTTCGTGTTTTCAAAATTCTTGGGTTTTAAAAAAATTCTAGTCTTAAAATTCTTGTTTTTTTTAAAAAATTAGTGTCTCAATCGGATCATGATTAAATATTAAATTGAACTTATATTTTGAAAATTAAGACAACGCGCGTTAACGAGATACCAATTTTGGGCGTCGCTAGGTGCTAATACCTTCCTCATGCAGAATCGACTCCCGAACTCTATTTTTCTCTGGAATTTTGACGCAGACTTAAACCCAGCCCTTTTTTAAGAAAATTCAAAAAAAATGATTTTTCTTTAAAAAGAGGATTTAATAGGTGTCCGATCACACCTAGAAAAAAAAAAGATCGGTGACGACTCCCTTTTTAAATAAAATTGAAACTCTATTTTCAATTTTTTAATAATTTCATCAATTAGCGCCCAAGCAAATTTTAGTTCGCTACACCGTCGTGTGACTCAAGTTAGAGAGTTACACAGTTTGACACACAAACTAACATATGCCTGTGTGACTCAAGTCAAAAAGTTACATAGTCTGGCACCCGGCCTAACACACGCCCGTGTGACTCAAGTCAAAGAGTTGCACGGTCTGACACATGATCTGGCACACAGTCGTGTGGAGTCGACAGTCCCAATTTTGGCTTTCTCTGTTCACTGATTTCTCGAGTTTTTGTTACACACCTGATACGATTTTGATGTAGAAGCAAAAATGGTGATTCTGGAACCTAAAAAAGACATTCAATTGACCAATCAGACCATTTATTGGCAATCAAATCGCTAGAATTAGCATCCAAAACTGTAGTTACGTTTAAGAACTTCGACAGAAAATCCCCAATATGAAAGCTAACGCTTACCAATAAACAAGCAGCAATTACACAAAGCTTAATTCGTCGGAGAAACGTTAAACGTCACTCACTCCTCTCCTGATTCGAACAAACCAATTAAACCAACAACCAACAAAGAATCAATCTTTACAAAGATCTCAAGAACCAAACCGAAAAATTCACTAAACTAACGATCTATATATAGAATTACACACTTACCCGAACGAATTAGAACACCTAACAATATATCGAGCAAAGAATTCCCACACCAATGTCAAGAATTGAAGCAAAAGTAAAAGAAAAGAAACTAAAAAGAAAGAACAAGGAAAGCAAAAGGGAACAAAAAACCGACAAATTTTGGGAAAAATAAAAATAAAAACGTGGGGAAAAAAATAAATTGATTAAGTGATTTAAAAAACAGAACTTATTTATTTAAAAATAAAACCATGCCAAACATTTCCTTATTGCTTCAATAGAGACTTGAACACAAAATTAAAGAATTAGTTAAAGCTTTATCACTGAACCACTAAGCTCATCATTAATATAAATTTACACAAAATTAACCTTAAGTTAAGAGTTCAAAGACACAGATTGCGTAAAAAAGATAACAAAAATTTCCAAGAGTGGGACTTAAACCCCTAATCTCAAACACACAATCAAGGCTAAAAACCATTGAAATAAATACATATATTATGACTAAATTTAAAAAACAAAAGTTTAAAATTTTGAGGCGTTACACTGAAGGCTAAAATTATTGGATTTTTTAGAATTTGAAAATAATTTTGTAAACATTAAGGGTTAAAATTTTCAAATTTTTTTAATAATTAAGATCAAATTGATAGAATGTCTAAACATTAGAGTGTTGAATTTGTTATTAGACCAATAAAAAAAGGGCTTTCCGTCACTCATCTAACGGCAACTAATGGGGGAATGATTAAAATATTTAATTTCAACAAGTTTAGTGATTAAATAAAAAAACAATAGTTAGGTGACTAAAATAGAACTAAAGACATAGTTGGGTGACTATTTTTACAATTTACCTTAATTGTTGTATATAATCTGATTTATATACTAAATACATATGTTTATGTTTAAACTTTTAAGAAATGTGGGAAACATAATAGTTGGGCGAAGAATTTTAAATTTTTTTTTGAGATTTTTAAAATATTAGTATTTTAGAATTCATAAATTCAAATGGTAATAATTGTAATTGAGTAGTTTGGATAAATAGTTCTTTTATGAAAACTTGAATTAATGAAATTTTACAAAATAAAAATAAAATTATAAAAGAAAATTAATAATATAGAAAATATTCAATATGAATATCATTAGATTTGTAAAATTATAAACATTTTAGCAAAATAAATTAAAAAAACTAAACTTATGTAAAATAATTTTTTGAAGGTTATCTTTTATTTTTATTTTATAGTGAAACCATGTGTATTAAAAATAAAATAATGAGTAATTTTGAAAACCAACTCTTGAGGTGAAATTTGAAAAAAAAAGGAATTGAGTGACTTAAATTCGATATCAAAATTCCTCGAAAAATTTTAATTTCTATATTATTTTACCGAAACAAAACACACACCTTATGGCATAACATTGTAATAAACTTGCTGAAAATTTTGGAAAATGATCCATGAGGAAGTAGGAATTTATGTGATGTTCCTTACATTCAGGAACTTCCTCAGAAGCAGGAACTTAAATTTGTTTCAGATTCCTGTTCATTAGTTGAATTAAATTAATTATGGGGTAATGATGCCTCCCCAGAAAAGTTGGATTAAATTATAACAAAATTTAAAAGTAGGCCTCATTGATGGAGATGATCGAATGCTTTTGATCTGATGGAGACTTGAACCATCTATGTACTCCCACCCATCACCTAAATAAATGGCTTTTTAATTAAGTCTACTTTATTGATAATATTCCCAAACTACCCTTGAGCTGCCCATAAATACAGGCCTCCTACGCTGCATTTCTTCCCTTTTCTCCCCCTCCTTTACCTTCCGCATGTATGTTTGTTATTCTTAAAGGAAGCCATGTTGTCCACTGTTCCGGCCATTATTTCCTCCAATCCCATGATTGAAAGTGATCCATTTCCCTCTCTCCAAAGCGCTTGGGATTGCTCCCAACTTTTTTCCACTACCCAATCAGTAGGACCCGCTCGGTTCAGTTCCGCTTCGACTGAACCGAACCAAACCCAAACCCACTCCAATTCCGGTTTGGACGAATCAAACCAAACGCTTTCCATCATCAATGAACGAAAGAGAAGACGCATGATATCGAACCGGGAATCGGCCAGGAGGTCACGGATGCGTAAACAGAAGCATTTAGAAAACCTAAGGAACCAGGCGAACCGGCTTAGAATCCAGAACCGAGAACTGACTAACCGTTTGAGGGTCCTTTTGTACCACTGTCATCTTGTAAGGACTGACAACGACCGCCTCCGAACTGAGTCCACTGTGCTCCGACAAAAATTGTCGGACATGCATCAAATTTTGCTATTCAAGCAGCTGCAGCAGTTTTCATCTGCATGGCCATGCAATAACGTGACTGTCATGTCCGACCAAATTCCACCACCATTAATCATCTAAACGCGTACATATATTAAACTTACAATAAAACTACATTAAATTTCTCTCCAAAAGCGAGAAACTAGCTATCTCTTTCTGTAAATTAAAATGGTGTTAGAGAAAGAAAATGGATGGTTTTTTTCTGTCTTCCTTTTTTGCTAAAGAGATACGAAACCACAGAGTATTATAGTGTAGAGATAAGTTGAGTCAGTGTTTGGTTTTTGTCAACATTTTTTTTGTTTTCTTCTTTTTTGTTGTTAGCTTTGAAAAATCCCTCCCACTATACGTTTTGCTTCATATTTAATGCAATATAGCAAATCATTGAAACTTACTTTTTTTTTTTTTTTATTTTATATATCTCATCCCAATGTCTCAAAGTTATCATTTCATTTTGATCACTCCATTGAGATTGGAGGCACAAGTTTCTAAGATACCCTTGCTCTAATATTATATATGATAAAATATATTGGTGTTGGTAAACTATTCAAAATTGATTCGATTATTATCGAACTAAATTTAAATTTAATAATACTTTATTTTTATTGAGCTTTTCATTTTTTATTTTGTTAAACTATGTAATTATTGAGCTGAGTTAAAGTTTGAATACAAAATTGATAAACAAATTTAATCGAGCTTGAATTTAAAAATAGATTTTCGATTAAATTCGAATTAAATATTAAAATTTGAATTTCTAATCAAGTTTGAACTTAATAATATTCAGGCTCGGCTCAATTTGATTACGCTCCTAACAAAAACGAAGGGTAAGGTTGTCCTTCCCTTTGGCATAAAGTGAAAAAGAATATGCTAAAATTAACGGTCAAGCAAAGGTTTTAACGGCTAAGGATGAATCCCCTTGCCGCCCCCAAAAAAATCACCTATATTTCAGAAATAAATTTAGATTATAATAAAATGTAAAAAGTTGGCGTAATGGATGAAGAAGATGTGATAGAGAAATGAAGGATGTATGGACTACCACTAGAATTTAGATAACCTATGTTTAATTAAGTCTAGTTTTATGATGAGCGTGGAGATCTTACCACTAAACCCCAACCCAATCACTTTATCCTTCTTTCAATAAAAGAAGAGAATATAAATATCTTCCCACTTGAGCCACAAAAGATCTTGCACCTTCTGCGTTCATCCACAATTCTTGATTGCGTTTGCCACAAATCCAACATGCTACTGGGTGCACCCAAAATAAAGCAATTCCTTATTTACTTCTTGTGATTGCTTAATTTTTAGTTGTAAAAAATTATAGTTAAAAGATATAATATTTGAAACTAAATTTATATCAATAAAAATGAAATATAATTTTTAAGTAATTAATATAATTTGGTTGTAAAATTAATGATACATAAATTATTTTTAAAATATAAATAAAATGATAAATTATATTTAAATTAATATAAAATACATTAAATATAAATTAATTTAATTATTATTTACTTTTAAATAATTAATATAAATAAAATATTTTAATAATTTCACTTTAAAATGAAAATTACCTAGATATCAACTTTTACATTTGAATTGAAAGTTACTTTTGACAATTTTTTTTTTATCGAGAAGTTAGATATTCTCTGTTACTTCTGTTATGGAAAAACACTTTGAATTTTGCAACAGCAATGGAAAACAACTTTGTACGTGAGGTTATTTGAATTGGACTAGGTTTTAAATTTTTTTAAATTTTTAATAATTTATATAATCAAATTAGACAATCAATTAATTTGATTGAATAGATTAAACTAACCATTTGACTAATTCAACCATCAATTCAATTTCTCCCGCAAATAACATAAGTTTATAAAGAAAGCTCATGAAATTTCTAAGGTGATAATATGTGTTTTTTATTATAAAAGTAGTCTAAATTTTTGATTAATTACGAAAATAGCCCAACTTAAAAATCATGTATGTAAATGACCTGATTTCTATAGTATTTGTCGGTACCCTCAGACACATCGACGGCACCGACCCCCCACATCAGCCAATGATTGCATTTTTTGAACAAAAAAAAATTAGTGGTGTCGTCGGACAAATTGGCACCACAGAATTGAAGTGTGATTATATAAAATGTTTAGAGACTTGACAAAGTAATTACCCTTTTTAGATTGGCTGAAAAAGGGTACGCTCTTCAACTTTTAGTCTATTTACATGTTAGGTCTATTTCTTTTTGAAATTAAATTTAGATAGCTTTTAAAATATATAAAAATAACAAAAATAAACTATTCTCAATTTTTTTTTAAAAAAACAACAAACTTAAAAAATTATATAAAATTCATTCCCTAACACATTTAAATTTAGATAAAAATAATCTAAAAAAGAAAATTATTTCATTAAGTCTCTAAGTATTTCATATAATTACATTTTAGTTTGACATAGTCCAGTGGAATCACAATTTTTTTAAAAAATAATCATTGACCGATTATGAGAGTCGCTGCCGCCGATGTATCTTGTAGCACTGACAAGTACTATAAAAATAAAAACATTTATATAAATAATTTTTAAATTAAATTATTTTCATAATTAATTAAAAATTTTAGATTACTTAAAAAAGACTGATAATACAGTTTGCATATAGAAATTAAGGATGGCCCCGTGAGATGAAGTGCTTTTTGGTTTGGAGCCATTAAAGTGATTAGGTAATAATAATGAATGATGGAAGCAACAGTGAAGAGAAGAGTGCGTTGGAAAGACTTGGGGTGTGCGAAATGAAAAGACACCCAACTCTTTTCAACAAAATGGATCCAACACCAACACTCCCTTCCTATTACCCATCTTGTGGGATGCACCAAATCCCATCCATTTTGGTTTTTTCTTTTACGATGATGACACGTTAAAGAAGGTTGGAAAACGATTGTCCATTGTAAACCATGAATTTTCTTTTTAAAAAAAAAAAAAAATATATTATAATAAAGGGTTAGTTCCAGTAAAATTTTCTAAAAGTGCTTTAATTTTTTTTTCTGATACGTAATATCTATAATTAGATATAATTCTTTTTAATTTATAAATAAGAGAATAATGCGTTTTAACGTACTCGAACCCTTACATTCTTTTACATTAGTGACAATGTTCATACCAATTAAACTAAAACTCAATTGGGAATATTTTTCATTCTTAAAATGTTATTTGTGGAATTAAATTTTTTTACAAGTAATGTATCAAATAATTTTTGTATAATAAATAAAAAATCATACATCCATATTATCAAATATTTCTCCATATAATAATTAAATATCATAAATTTATATTATAATAATATGGGGGCTAAATTAGCTAAATATGCTGAAAAAAAGTTAATCGGCCAAATAAGCCTTTTTTTTTTTAATTTAGGAAAGTAGATCGTTTTTTAAGAAAGAGTGTAAAAGTGCGTCTAACTGAAGCACTTTTCCTGACATGCCAGCAGGAAAGTTCGTCAGCTGAACACGCTTTCATACACTCTCTCCAAAAACAACTTATTTCCTTAAGTTAAAAAGAAAAAAAAAAACAACCTATTTAATTAATTAACTTTTATTCTCTACATAATTTATTAATAAAGCCCTGATATGTGATTTGAAATAATGTGTTTAGACATGGTACTTTCAACCCAAAAAGTATGCTTAATTCAATCTTCCCAGAAATAGGGTCCGTTTAATTCAGTTTTATGGGCTTCAAGACCCATGATATTAATTGATGGATTGAATGGAATTGTAAGACAGTGTGATTTGAGCCTATTTTATGAAATAACACTATAATGTTTCCTTTTGTTTTAAGTTGTTTATTAAACCCATTTCTTTTAATTTTTTTTATTTTTTTTGATAAATAAAAATATTAATTCGGGGTCTTTTATTATTTTAATGTCTTGGTAAGCCCACTCCATTGATTTAAATCACTAGGCACTTTTTATTTCAATACTTTGCTCCGCCTCTTTAAAGCATTTTGTGCTTTCTATTTTTTTTTTCAACATTTGGGCTTTACTATAACGTACAAAGACAAATGGAAATTGGTTTCTGGCAGCGGGATTTACGCTGCTTAGCCCCATCATCCAATCTGTAGAGATGATAAGAGAGTTCGTCGTTGCTTTCAGGAGCCACCGGTCGCGACGGGGACACATGCAAAAGTGGCTAAGGTTGAGTAAGAATTTTTTTTTTTTTTCCTTTTTTGGGTTAAATTACATTTGCTGTTGGTGATTCTAAGATAAACTGTTTTTTCTCCTTTCACTGGCGTGTAAGACACACACATTTCGATTGTCACAAACGTGTTTAATGACACCAAAATCTATCATCTACTCTTTGATGTTAGTCACAATGTTAATTTAAGAAATGTCCAAATTAATTATGTTATCTACTTTAATCAAATTGACATCTGACCAAATTAAATTGTCATTTCTCCTTTATCAGTGTTTGCATTGATGTGCATGATGGCCTAATTTGCAACAAACAAAACAATTCGTTTTTTAGTTTTGTGTTTTGGACTTGTAATAATGTTTTTTCATACTTTTTTTTGGCTTGCCCTTGGCATTTGTAATCTCTTTTCCTTTGACAAACTTTAGATTCATTTCGGTTGGTCTCTATGATGATGATACGAGTTACTAGGTTTGCAAAAGAAACCTTCTTGTGTTTCTATAAAAACGGCTAATGGGCTAACTTGGGTGAATGAATGAAAGCAGAGGGGACAAAGTGACCAAAAAATAGTAAAAGGACTAAAGTGAGAATTTCCCCTTAGTATAGGAGCTAAAAATGATATTAAGCCTAAATAAAAAACTTTTAAAATTATAAATTTCATAAATTAAATGATAAGAAAACAAAATAAATTAAATAAATTATCTTACAATCTAAATCAAACATATTTATACTTAACCAAATGCATGGCATTTAAAATATCTTGAGATATTTGCTGCAAAGCTTGGCATAATATATCAGTAATGCCTATGAATTCTTTCATTAAATGCAAAATCAAAATGACTTCAAATAATTGAATCAACTTGGATGCAACACTGCCATCCCTTCATTGAGAATAAGTGGATCCTCCAACTTTAATACTTTCAAGCATGGAGCAAGTCGGATCAAACATTGTTATAAGATTGCATATAGAATAAATATAAGAACCCCAATGACTATCTCTAGCTTGTTTTAAAGTATCATTTTGATTAGCACCTTTTCCAATCTTAAGCTCATTAATTGCTAACATGTGTGCAATTTTAGCTTCTTGAACAGTTTGTTTTTTTTTCACAATGTTGCAAAAGGCATCAACAGAATTGATAATGAAATTCAAATTATTGAAAAACTAATGAATAGAATGTACCTCTCTATGTGCAGCAACAAGAGTCAATTATGGGCGGTGAGCCACACAATGCACATAATAAGCAAGATAACCATAGAAGAATAATGCTTGCAATCATTTCTATTCCGTGTGCATATTACTAGTCCTATTGTAACCTTGAACATGAATATCATAAACATCAAGACTATGACGAGAGAGAATAACACATAGTTCATTTTTAAGAGTTAATGCTTATGTATCTTTGACGTGAGCAAGGTTATGCTCCCTAATAAAACCATCTTTCTCAACAAATCTCATAATAAGAGTAATTTGTTCTTTTTCTACTCATCATGAGTTTCATTAACAATTCTTTTAATATAATTCTTATTCGTGACCTTAAGGTAGAATTCATATAATTAAGACATGTTCTTTCATAGTTCCCACTTATAACCTTTCATCTTTTATGTGAATCATATACATCATTTTCATTTCATTAAACTAAAGCATGCATAAATCACCAATTCCTTATAATATTGTTCAAGGTAAGTTTATTACGCCACACACTTTTAAGCTCATTATCAAGTGAAATTCTCTTTTGCTTACCCATTCATTTATCTTATTTCCATCTCTTTTAATTACAAGTCATTTAGTACATGACACTTAGTCTTGCTTTTAATCATCTATAGTCACATTTAAAGTTTATTAGTAACATCAAATTCATTTTCACCCATAGTAAACTCTAGTAAAATTGACTCAGATACAAGGGACTCCTCCACCACACCAATAGGCACCAAAGTGCAAAATTATATTGTAACACCCCAATTCCCAACGACCGACTGAGGTGTTACACAGAAGCGCATATATACATTGTTTCAAAGTTCAATAATTACATTGGGACGTTAACTTGAAAAAGTTTCACAAACACAACTAACCAAACAAGTATACGCTGTAACTTATACGTAGATAAGTTGAAAACCTTTCTTTTGAAAATAAAGTATTACTGGTAGTGGTCATAACATATAAAATAGTTTGGCGTATACAACCAGAAAACACTTTACAAAACATAATTCATAAAAATTCATCCATTCTTTCAAAGGATAACATTCTTATAAAATTGTAGTTAAATAAAAGGTACTTTATTATAAATTTAGATTCAAAATAGAAATACCTGTCACCCCCAAAGAACATATGCATGCTAAAACCTAACATAGACGAGCTCACTATAGGGGTTGCTCTTTATGGCTGAGTCCCTTCTACAAGCTTATGACAAATCACTATTTGGAAAGAGGGGAAAGAAAATGGAATAAGTTCAAAAGAACTTAATGAGCTCCAAAAAAGAAAGACTCAACCTTTTAGACAAATTTACAAAAGCACAAATAATACCACAACTGTATATATATACACTGAAACTAATGCATCAACACCCTACATGCATAGACATTTGGGCACTTACTTTCAACTATTGACGAATACATAATTGTGGTGGATAACATTTCCAGGCGGACTCTAACATCGGGCGTATACATTCTTCCTTACATCCAATGAGAATTCTAACCTTAACAAAGCTGACATTTCCTCATCAAACACAGTCTTTACTAGCACTTACCTTTGCATTTCAGATATCTCATTAGGCTAAATCATACACATTTTCATTAGGGCAAAATTCTATACGCCAAATACTAATACTTATAAAATGTGCTATGTTTCCAACACAACAAATAAGGATCAGAACTTACCATTACATTCAACTTTTCCTTTCTATAAGCAATTATACATAACATATAACACATACAAAGTCATATTAATTTACTCTTTTCAATACATAACATACATCACATACATAATCATATTGACTTGCTTTTTTCAAATCCTTCCATGGCTTAAACCTCAAATATTCCAATCAAATAGCAAAACAGATATCGTGTTTCTTAACATTTCAAACACATGCATGTTTCCATGAGTTCAGGACTCTTTGTCGTGGTTAGCAACTAACATGCCCTACCAAAGCTAACACTCACGCCAGCTGGTTAGTAACTAATATACCCTACTAGTGGCAGCCAATCTGGTTAACAACTAACATGCCCTACCAATGGCCCACCATATACTCCTACCTGGTTAGCAACTAGCATGCCTTACTAGTGGTCTCGCACATCTACCATTCTGGTTTGCAATTAACATGCCCTACTAGTGGCTATTTATATCTAGATATCAAGTTTATACCCCAAGGAAGTCGTATCCATTTCATTCCACAAACATGCACACATATATTACATGCAACAAATTCAAAAGTTCCATGCCAATGGGTTTACCTGAACTTTATAACAACCATAGTTAGTGATATACACAAGATAGAAGCAAACTTGGAGAAGAGCAAAACAAACTAGATACTCACAAATAATCCCAACGAGGTTGTTATACTATCTCTATTACTACAAGTACAATCTTTTTTTGCTAATGGATCACTTGCTGATTCCTCTCCAACGAAGAACTCTTCCTTAAGTAGGATACCAAAGTATAAAAAAGCAAGAGAAGAAGGAAGAAGAACCCCCACTACAAAAGTTTCACTGATATTTATAGCTCACAACTCTCTCTCTCTCTCTTTCTCTCTTAAAACTAACACGTGGCTAACATGCAAAGCTAACTCATACTTTATATGTGGCCAACATAATCATTCTAGGCATATCACACAATAAAATAATTATTAAACTTTAGTTAATTCCTAACTGGATTGATAGTAAGTTAATTTCGTGTGCTTAATGTACCTATTTTTGATAAAAAAATTTGAATAGAAAACTACTAAGCTTGTTATTTCTTGCTTAAATTTTATCAAGGACACAATTGGAGTGCAAATTTTTTTTTTAAAATAAAAACCGAGCTAAATTAGAATAAAAAGCAAGATAAGAGACTAAATTGAAAATTAAAAGATTATTTTTTGGGCTAATAAAAAATTAAATTTTTGAATTTGTCAAATGCTATATTTATATATATATATATATATATATATATATTTTGTATTGGTTGTTAAACATGATATTAGGAGAAAATCATGCTA
This sequence comes from Gossypium rotundifolium, assembly GCA_025506655.1. Taxonomy (NCBI): domain Eukaryota; kingdom Viridiplantae; phylum Streptophyta; class Magnoliopsida; order Malvales; family Malvaceae; genus Gossypium; species Gossypium rotundifolium. The sequence goes on along the minus strand of CP106733.1, from coordinate 56,428,958 downwards.
AATTAGCTCTTGGGATGTGTATAAAAAACTCTGTATTTGTGGCATAAAGATGTACTGGAAAACACTTAAGCATATTTTTGTTCAAGCTTTCTGCCATTTTTTTCTTCTTTTTATATTTTGGTACAATTGTTTTTCCACTCTTAAACCCCAATCGAGTATGATTAATTTCATACTCAACTAATCTCCATTTAGCCTTAGGTTGGTCAACATTTCAATAAAGAATTGTGAGATATGAACTCGTGCTAACACCTTACAATACAATATTCATTATCTCTCTAAAATATGAGATAGTCATAATCGTCCCTTAAAGTTAATGCAATTTCAATTCAAAAAGCGCGTATTGGGTTGGAGTTGTTTGGAGTACAATTGGGAAAGTAAGTAAGTCATCTACTACATTCGAGCTTTTGTGAACAAATTGGTATGTCTAGGTGGGTAAAGGCTAGTTGGATTCCGTCAAGGGAGATAGTGATCGTATTTAAACAACCCACGTTATTGAGGCCGTTAATTCAAGTTGGGCTCTTCTAGATTGCAAGACTGTCGAGATATTAAATTGCGGACGTGTGTTATGTGGTTAGATAGTTGTTAAGGGGTGGTTTGTAGGTCGTACCAAAATCAATTGCACAAGGAAACATTGGCGATTGAAGCATCCTTGGTCGTTATATCCAACTTATCGTTTGGAAGGAAAAAATTACTTTTAAGAATCGATTCAAAACTGGAATTTACCAAGTTTAAGGCTAAGAATTCGTATATTTGATTTACCAATTTAATTTCAATTATTTAATTTTATTTTGCAATTATCATTCTGTTATTATTTCATTCTATTTATTTTATTATTTTAACATTTATCAACTAAAATCCCCTTTTGTTTATTTTTCATTTCAGCATGCGACAAGTCGTGGGCATGACAGTTGCCACGACTTTGGAATCTTGCCAATAGAAATGATATTAAGAGTCCCAGTCCTTGTGGGATCGACCTTTCTTTTCTATACTATGTTTGATTAAGTTAGAGCATAGAAAATTTATATTCGATGGTTCCGACAGTCATTATGGATCTTTGCAAGAACTCAACTAAAATTGAACAGTAGCAAACATGCTCAAACAGAAAATAATCCGGTCCACAACCTACAATCCACTACTGGTGTATACTAACAAGAGGATCTATCACACATATTACCAACAAAAAACATTGATTGGAGGGTGTCCACAATAACCACGTCAAAACACAAAACCAGAAACCTAACACTTCGCCAAAAGGCGAACCCTTCAACCAAAATCATTACAGACCTACCAAAATAATCAAATAGTCCACCACTCATAGCGTAACAAACATTACATAATACACCAGTGGCAGATAAAACACAAATCAACCTTTCCTTAGCTTAATCTTAGCTAACTATCCACCCATACAAACTATCATCTAAGACTATGTTAGGCGGAGTGTTGTACATATAGTAGCGCAACACATCTTTCAACCATAACAATAAGCTCATAAAAGCATAAACTACACCACACCCAGATGCATCGAAGTGTGTGGCCCAAAAGTAATATAAGGCACAAATATGTGCAAAACCTCCACCACACCAAAGGGTACCAAAGTGCCAAGCTTGAAGACAATAGAATCCTATATACAAGACTTCAACGCATTATATACCCTAATTGGCATGCCAATCGTATCCTGACATTTCACTAAGTCTATTAGGGAATACTTTACAAATATAATTAACATATATTCATCAAAGGCATTAACACATGCATATACACATATCATATAAGGGCACTTTTGTAACAGCCGAAATTCTTGAGTCAACTTTCGAACGTTGACCCGGGTTGGTGATAGATAAGTTTATTTAGGGATTGATTTTTTTTGGAATTAATTTGGGTGAATTTTGGACTTTTTTATAAAATTAAGGATGTTGGGAAGATTGTGTAAAGTGGAGGGAATATGGACGGCTAGTATGGTGATTTTACCATTTTTGAATAAAAATCTTCTACCAATTAATGGGAAAAGATTGTCCGGTAGATTAAGGTGAGGGATAAAGTTGATTTGTCTCCATTTTCGCTATATTATAATCACTCTATTTTTTTCTTTCTTTTTCTTCATTTCCATAGCTTCTACACACTTTTTTTTTTTTACATTTCTTCATTTTTTTTTCTATCTTCCATCTATTTTCCTTAGCAAGCCGTGTAGAGGGAGAGATTTGAGTGAGTTTTTTCACTATTTTCATCCTTCAAATTTCAAAGAAGGTAAGGGTCTTGATCTAACGTTTTAAAGTTTCATGGAAAAATCTATGTTCTTCAAGGATGGAGGTGGATGTTATTGGGTGTTTCGGTGGGTTTGAGTTTGAGGAAGTTTATACCCATTTTCTCATATTTTTATTTAAAACATGTATTTTTGCATCCTATAGACCCATTATTTATGTGAGAAATCTTACGTGGTGCATGGTTATTAGTTAAAGAGGGTGGTGAATCTTCTAAAGCTAAGGGTAAAGGCAAAGTGGTGGAGAGGTAGGCAAGAAGCTTTGTTGGTGTTTTTCTATCAAGGTGGTACCCTCTAACTCTCCTATGCTTCTTGATAAGTCATAAATATAATGCTTGTGTGATAATGTATGCATATTGTATGTCTTTGGGTGGAAATTATGTTTGGATGATTAAAAAGAAGCTAAAAACTTAATTATGAAATATGCTAGAAACAAATTATTACATGAGCAGTAAGTTTGAAAATTTTCCATAAATTCCGTAAAAATAATTAGGAAGTGATCTGTACATCATTGTAACTGTGAGTGAGTCTAGTTTCATTTAGAATAAATGGATATTAATTTTGATTTTTATTTTAAAATATGTGAATTTTTAAGTGTTGAAAGGTCATAAAAATCTGGCAGCAGAATTCTTATAAAATAGATTTAGTAGTGACTTTGAAAAAAAAATCACCAAAAATTTCACAAGATAAAATATGAAGTGAGCCTTATATCTTTATAACCGTAAAGAAGTCTAATTTTGTTTAAAACAAACGATGCTCAATTTAGATTTATTTATTAAGAGTTATTAATTTTTGAATGATCAAAGGTCAGAATGTCAATGTAGCAGACTGCCATATTTCATTAGTTAATATTTTAGCCAAAATGATAAGCAAGTTGAAACGATTATGAGACTTGAATGTCATGGTTGTATATTTCTGATTATATGTTTGATGCTTTGTTAGCGCTCAGCCTTTGGGCTTTAACCTAACTAGTGGCTATGAGTGGCACTCGGGATAACCCTACGGACACCCGAGATTAATTGACTAGCAGCCATGATTGGTGTGGGACTATCCAGTTACCCAATTATTTGAGCACATGTTCAATCTAACAAGTTTGACAAGTTTGATATACAAGTAATTTGGTTATGTAGATTGAATGACTCATGATTTGATTATTCGATACTCATGCCATGCTTTTATGTATACATTTGATTTTCATGCTTATATTTATGAATTGCTTGAAGTATGGTAGATTAATTGTGTACCACTGAGCCTGTAAATTTCAACTTTCGAATTGCCTTCATTTTCAGATTAGTAGACTTTTATTCATGTTCAAAGAACATCATCAATGAGGGACTTCCAGCGTCACGTATCTAGAGTACAATACCTTGTTAGTGGGCATTGTATTCCTAACGCCTTACTTGTATTTTGTAGGTCTGTAACTCATTTATCATTTTGGTTATTTTGATTATTTTGATACACGATCACATTGGAGCTCCATATTTTTATAACTACTTTTATTACTATTTTTAGTATAACTATGTATGGTATTTTCTCTTATATAAAATGTATTTCAATGTTTTAAATCATTTGAAAATTTTGTTGGGTGCTCCGGTGACCCGATGTAGCATCTTAGTCTTCAAGTACTTCGTATTCGGGATTAGGATGTTACATTAATGATATCAGAGCTTAGGTTTAGTTGGTTTTAAGATCAACTGGTCAGTCGTAGTCAGGTGTCGATGAATGCATGCCCCTAAGTTTAAGAGTGTACACTTCTAAGACTGAAAGTCTGATGATGCTTTCTCTTTTCTGATTCATTTTTAGATTCAACATGCCGAACAATTCATATCGTACCCATGAGGCTAGGGAGGAGAGTCATGCTTTTCCAATGGATGATACGGAGATGAGTATGTCCCGAACACTGATGACTTTGACATTCTAATGGGTCCGGGCGTGGATGAGGCAACTTACATCTAGAGTCTTAATTTTTAACTGCATCGGATCATTCGAGTGATCCTGAGGGTTCGGCCTACCAAACCTATTGCACCACCACCTGTCATTTTATAGGAGACTTTGATAGAAAGATTTCATAGATGTAAGATGGAGGACTTTTATGGCACTAGCGAGGATGACCCAATAGCTGCTGGTCAGTGGTTGAGGGACACACTAAGGACTTTGAGGTTGCTCCATTTTACCCCTAAAGTTAACTTAAAATATATTATCTCATTATTGAAGGGTGATGCATATGATTGGTGGGAGACGGTTGAAATGGTTTTACAACCAAAGTAGCCGATATGGGATCAATTCTTGTTCAAGTTCCAAGGGAAGTACATCGATCAGGCACATATGGATGACTTGATGATGTAGTTTTCACAACTGTACAGGGTAATCAAACGGTGTATTAGTACGAGAGAGACTTTCTGCGATTGAGTCACTTCGCCTTTGACTTAATGGGTACTGAGAGTCTAAGGTGCAGGAGATTCCATGAGGGGCTACACATTGATACTCACACTTATTTGTCGGTAGACTTGCTCGAGGTATTTTCAGAATTGGTACGACAAGATAAAGCTATAGAGAGGGTTTTAGGTATGAGATTGAGCTCGAAAAACAAGTTTAATATCTAAAGTAAGAGGGCTTCTAACACTACGAGTCTTTCTCAAACAGCAGCCAAGAGGATTTGCGATTCTAGAGGATTTCAGAGAGCTCTATCGACATGGTCTCAAAGGTCAGGTCAGGGGTCAGGACCAGGAGTTCGTAGGAGACCGTTGACTTCCTCGTCGCTAGCGAGTTTAGGATTGTCAATCAGGACCCCACTTTTCTGGTTTGTAATTTTTGTGGCCAGAGATATCCCGGGAAGTTATCGGAGAACTAGAGCCTATTTCTAGTGTGGGTCGACTAATTATTTTGTTAGAGATTGCCTTAGAGCTAGCAGTGCTTCGCCTACTCAGACTCAGAGATCACACCTTTTTTTCAATATGGTAGAGGGTCAACTCATGGCGGGAAAAATGTCGCTTCAAGCCAGCAGAGTAGAGGAACGGTCGGATCTGCAGTCAGATCTGATATTTGAGTTCCATCTAGGCAGTACGCCGTGAAAGCTTGAGAAGACTGTAACACCGCTCATGTGATTACAGGTATTTTCATATTGTTCTCCATTCCCATTATTGTATTAGTGGACTCCGGGTCTACACATTCATATATCTACAATGAGATCATCCGAGAGAGAGATATTCCTGTTGAGGAGGTGGATGTTGGGATTCGAGTATTTAGCCCATTATGACTTGATATGTTGGTGGATAAGGTGTATTAGAGATACCGGTTGATATTCAGGGTCAACTATTTTCAGTAAACTTGATGAAGTTTCCCTTTCGAGAGTCTAATGTAATTTTGGGCATGGATTGGTTCACCGAGCATAATGTAAGTTTAAAATGTAGAGCGAGGCAGCTTAAGCTCCATGGGTTGGAAGGAACCAGAGTCTTAGTGACTAATGAGATTAGTGAATGCTTATCTTGTGTCATTTCAACGACTGTAGCTCGGAGGTTGATTAGTAGAAGTTACAAAGCCTTCTTAGTTTGTGTAGTGGATACAAGGGTCCAAAGTCTGGCATTAAAGGTGTAACAGCCCGACTTATGGCCTAGTCAGAATAGTGGTGTGAGACCACAAATTAAAAGTAGAAAAATGTGTTTAAATGATATTATGAGGTTTATGAGGTGTTTGCATGATTATGCAAAAATTTCATGAAGGAATTTTATTAGTTAGTGAATAAATTGCCCACTAGGACTAAATTGCAAAGATTAGAAAATATGAGATTCTAGATATTTAAGTATGCAATAGAAATATAAAAATTTCTAGAGGTCCTTATTTAACAATTAGACCATTATATTTGATGATGGACAAAAATGGACATGGGAAGGAAAAATCTCAAGAACGAGTCATTAAGGGCATTTTTGTCATTAGGTAAATAAAAGATTAAAAAGGAAAAAAAAGCTAAAAATAATGTTCATCTTCATCCTTCATAGCCGAAAATTTCAAGGACTCCATAGCTAGGGTTTCTTCAATTTTTCAAGCTTGATAGTAAGTGCATCCTAGCCCCGTTTTTAATGTTCTTCGTATTTTTGAGACCCTTATAGCTCGGTTTAGCTATTTCTAGCTATATTTTGAGCTAGGGTTTATGTTCAAAATTTTTACCCATGTATGACATGCATGTATTTTGATGTTTTATGGAAGAATATGAAAGTTTGATGTATGATAAACATATTTTTCTAAGTGATTTTTATGAAAAATGCATCAAAGGACTAAATTGTAAAAGTTTTAGAAATGGTCATACATGAGAGAAATAGTGAAAATTGAATGTTTTTTTAGTTCAGAATATGATTTGGCTAGGCTTGAAATGCAAGAAAGTTAAATGAAAATCATTTTACGAGCCTAGGGGCAAAAGAGTAATTATGAAAAAGTTTAGGGGCAAAATCATAATTTTTTCAAAACATGAATTACGAGTTGATTTAGTCAATGTGTGTATTTAACAAGTGAAATTATTATTATAGATCAAGAAACACGAAGACCGGACCGAAACTGAGGCAAGAGCAAAATCGAGGACTAAATCGAGCATCGATACACATTTTGAGAATCGAGGTAAGTTTGTATGAATTTAAAGTTTCATAATGTTTCGATATTTGAAACTACTTAATATTATGAAAATGTATGATATAGCTATGAAAATCGAGTGATATAGCCTCGATGAGGAAATGGTGAAAATAAGCTAAGTGAAATCCCGGATAAAGATTCAAAATAATGAGGATACACATGTCATAGCATTGAATAAAAAAGGTCCCGTGTCAGACCATGTCTGGGATATAGCCTTGGCACCAAAGGATGATTTCATATAAGACCATGTCTGGGACATGGCATCAACATCTGTCTATGATCTCGTGTAAGACTAGGTCTGGGACATGGCTTCAACATCGAGCTATGAGATTCCATGTAAGACCATATCTGAGATATGACATCGGCATCAATAGGTGATACCATGTAAGACCATATCTGGGATATGGTGTTAGAATCAAAATTTATGCATGATGAGTTTGAATATCCTACGATAATCTGACTAGTTCATGGGTAAAAGAGCTAAGTATGTAAAATGGCATAGAACCAAAACTATTTGTGGATGAATTTGAGCTTCTTTTATGATTAAGAATGATGAAGATTTGAAATTGTGCTCATGTTAGTATATGAGCTGAGTTATGTGATAAGTGATATAGGTACCATGTTTTAACACAAGTTATAAACCCATAATGAAACATGAGATGGGTAAGAATAAGTATGAGTAAGTATGGATGAGTATGTTTAAGCATTTGAGACTTATGTTGCTATTGTTCCAATAGATGGATGAATTTAATGAAAGCACTTATGTTGTTTTATAATTTCATGCAAACTTACTAATCTATATGCTTACCCCTCTCTTTTTCCTCTTTCCTTATAGTTTCGCCAAGTTAGCTCGAGGATCATATAACGTCAGAGTTCGGATCACACTATCAACTATCCTTTTGGTATAGTAAAGTTAATTCATTTTGAGTATGGCATGTGTAGGGACTTAATTATTTTGTGTCATGTCATATTTGAAGGCCAAAGGGTTGGCTATTAATGTTTTACACTCATTTTGTAAAGGGCCATGGTGAATTGGCCAATATTGTTAAGTTTATATTATAACATTGATGAGTTTAATGAAATGAATGCCCATGCAAGTAATTGACTAAAATATAAGTGGAATGAATGATAATTTAAGGATCTTAATAGTTTAATATTCCTATGTTATGTGTTACTTGTGATGAAATGAATGAGTTTATGTTTCAGGGTGGCAAAAAGGTTTGGAAAATAGCCTCTAAGTGTCCACATGGGTTGACACACGGGCGTGTGTCTAGGCCGTGTGTGACACACGGTTAACCCTATGGGTGTGTTATTAGGCCGTGTGTCCCCTGCATTTTAATTACAAAAATTCGAATCGTCATACGGGCCAGCACATGGGCCTGTGCCTAGGCCATGTGCTTCTTAAGGGGTTGCTAACGTCATAAACAGAATACCCCCAGTTTTCACACACGGGTGAGGACATGGGTGTGTCTAGGCCGTGTGAAGGACACGGGCCATTGACACGGGTGTGTGTTCAGCCGTGTGGAAACCCTTATAGGTTTAAAATATAAATAAATTCTACAAGGGCTAGGGACATGGGCGTGTGAGACCACACGGCCTGCCCACACGGGCGTGTCCCAAGTCACACAGTGTGTGACCCTTGTTTAGGAAAAATTTTCAAAGAATGTAAAATTTTCCTGTTGAACTCTGAAACCTTCCGGATGTATGTTTAAGGCCTCGTAGGCCCATGATATGTATGTTATGATTAAGAAAGAAAAGTTTTAAGTTGGAACGAAATTTTATTGCCGGATATTATATGTTCAAGCAAGGATAAGTACGGTAGTGCCTCATATCCGATCTCGGTGTTGGACTCGAGTAAGGGGTGTTACAAGAGGACTTGTGGAATGTGAGTGAGTTTCTAGATGTTTTTCTTGAGGAGTTGTCGAGATTGCCCTAGATAGAGAGTTAGAGTTTGGGATAGAGGTGTTGCCTGGTACAGCTCCGATATCCATTGCCTCGTACCGCATGGTACCGACTGAGTTGAAAGCATTGAAAACTCAGTTGTTAGAGTTGCTTGAGCGCAACTTTATAATCCCTAATGTGTTATCATAGGGAGCACCAGTGTTATATATCTGAAAGAAGGATGGGTTGATGAGATTGTGGATTGATTATCGTAAGCTTAATAAGGTGATAGTGAAGAACAAGTACCTACTTCCGAGGATTGATGACCTGTTTGACCAGTTGAGAGGTGCTTACGTGTTTTCTAAGATTGATTTGAGATCGGGGTACCATCAGTTGAAAGTTAAGAAGAGGGATATCCCGAAGATAGATTTTAGGACTAGATATGGCTATTATGACTTCTTGGTGATCCCATTTGGGCTCACAAATGCTTCTTCAGCCTTCATGGATTTAATGAATCGTATCTTTCAGCCCTACTTAAATCATTTTGTGGTGGTCTTCATTGATGAAATATTGATGTATTCGTGATTTGGGGATGAGCATGATCACCATCTCTGAGTTGTGCTTCAAACCCTTTGAGAGAGATAACTTTGTAACACCCCTAAGCCGTAACCGTCGCCAGAATAGGGTTAAGAGGCATTACCGGACATAACGAAACATTTACAATCATTTCTCAAACATATATGCATTATCATCATATCATAGCAAATTGTATGCATAGAGTCCCTTTAAAAGGTCTACAAGACCTTAAACATGTATTGAGAAGGGGTCGGGACTAAACCGAGCTCATAAAAACTTTTTGAAAACTTACATTTTTCAAAGTTACAGAGGTCACAAGCTCGTGTGGGCAGGCCGTGTACCTCACACGGCCTCAGACACACCCGTGTGTCCAAGCCGTGGCAAAACAGGCATATCTGACTTGTCCACACGACCAAAGACACACCCGTGTGCTTGACCCGTGGGCAACACTGACTTAATTCACACGGCCTGTCACACACCGATGTGTCTGGCCAGTGTACGAGTCTGACTTGTTTCGAAATGCAACCTTATGAGAGACGGTTGAGCCACACGCCTGTGTGCAGAACCGTGTGGCCAGATATAGGCCATTTGTAAGGCCAAATTGCCACCCAAATTTTGGGTCACCCCTACAAGCATCAAGCCATACCAAATTCATATATCAAATACATCCAAAACATTCATTTCAACCACCATTCTCATCAACCAATTCAAGCATGAAACATACCACTCCAAAACATACCAAAATGATCTTTCAAACAACATCACATATTCACCTTATAACTATCATTTTCACATATCCAAAACATATACTAAGATCATTCATCTATCAAGCCAAATCACATGGCAAGAACTATACATCTCAAAAACATCCCTTAATCACTAGCCTATACATGCTATATACCAAAAATACAACTTCCAATAGTACCAAACTAGATGGCCGATAGTGTGATTGAGCTGCTGACGATCCCTGGACCCGAGCAAGCTTTAATGACACTGTAAAACAAAGAAAACTTCACACATTAAGCTTTAAAGCTTAGTAAGTTCGTAATATAACACAATTAATTCAGCATTTCAAATTCAATATGCAAAATTACCAACACCTAGTTCAATTCATTTCAATACTCAATTTTCATCCATACCAATTCCTCACTTTCATTCATAACTATATGTTCATTTACAAGCATTTACCAAGCTACTCAATCTAACCCTTTCCATCATTCAGTCACATAACTATCATAGGTTTTGTACGTACCTGTACCATCCCGTATTTAACTACCACATTTACCCTTCAATGGTCCAAACCCTTACTCATTTGATCCTCTTTAAACATTCGATGAATTCGCACACTCAGTTCCATATAATTAGCTGAAGCCTCAATATTATCACACAAGTAGTGCCATATAATTAAACAGAAAATATCTCAATATCGTACATACAATGCCAACTAATATAGTCGATGCTTTTTTTTATCTCGCACACTTAGTGCCGATCATCATTGTATCGATTCTATTTACGCAACCATAGTGCCACATCTTTAAACTCACAATTCACATTGCTCAATCAACAACCACATTTCCATTCATTGCATAATAAGTGAACATAAATTTAGCAATTTGTATTATACATGAACTTACCTTAGACGTAGAAACACGATACAAGTCAATCAATCGAGCACCTTGTTCTTACCTCGATCTAAGTCCGAATTTCTCTTTTCTTGATCTATACATATTCAAATTTAACTCATTCATTCACCAAATCATTCAATTCAATCCACAACACATAGTTAAAGAAATTTTACATTTTAGCCCTCAAATTTGCACATTTCAACATTTTAGTCCCTATTTCATAAAATAGCAAAATACTCAAAATTTCATTACACACATGCCTAGCCAAATTTTCCCCTAGCTCATTTAAGCCCACATATTTCATTTATTTCACATTTTAGTCCTTCAATTTCTCATTTTCACAATTTAGCCCATAATAGTCAAATTCATCAAAAATTCAAAGATAAAATATGTTAACCCAACATTAAACTTTCATATTTCACCAACTATGAACAAAAAGCTTACATATTCATCAATGGCACATCTCAAAATCATCATCAAATTCTAAAATTAAGACATGGGCTAGCTAGTACTCAAAGCAACGATTACAAAAACGTAAAAATTATCAAAAACTGAGCTCAAAGTACTTACCAAGTAAAGCTCACAAGTGTCGAACCTTAAATGAACACAAAAGCTTTATTTTTCTTCTTCAAATTCGACTAAGTGATGTTAATGAGAGAAAATGGCTTTTGTTTTATTATAATTATACATTAATTCATGTTTTACTATTTTAACCTTTGATTAAAACATTAAAATTCCACTAATATAAGCCCATTTTTGTCCATCCCACTATCAAGGGTCAAATTACAACATAAGGACTTCTCATTTAATAAGCCATGACAATTAAGCACTTTAACAATTAGCACACAGCTTTTGCATTTTATGCGATTAAGTCTTTTTCACAATTTGACACACAAACGATAGAATTTTCACACATAATTTTCACACATGCTTAATCACATACTGTAAACACTAAAAATAATATTAAAGTATTTTTTAACCTCAGATTTATGGTCTCAAAACCACTATTTTGACTAGGGTCTAACCGGACTGTTACAAACTTTTTGCCAAATTTAGTAAGTGTGAATTTTGGCTTTCTGAGGTGACCTTTTTGGGTCACATTATCGCGGTGGATGGTATCTAGGTGGATCCGCAGAAGATTCAAGTAGTGGTGGATTGGAAGCCATCGCATAATGTTTTTGAAGTTCGTAGTTTTCTAGGCCTCATCGAGTATTATTGATGGTTTGTTAAAGGTTTTTCAATGATTGCTGCTCCGTTGACCAAGTTGCTACGGAGGGAGTTCCATTTTAGTGGAATGAGAAGTGCCAACAAAGTTTTGATCAGCTTAAGGAAATTTTGACAAAGGCAACAGTGATGCTTCCTTGAATGGACTTGACTTCATCCTTATACAGGAAAGTAAGGTTGTTGCTTACGTATCTATGCAGCTTAAGCCGCATGAGCATAACTACCCTTCCCATGATTTGGAGTTAGCAGTAGTGGTTTTTGTATTGAAGATTTGGAGACACTATTTGTTTGGAGAAATGTTATATCTATACTGACAATAAGAGTTTTAAGTATTTGCTCACCCAAAAGGAGCTAAATTTAAGGTAGCGTAGATGGATCGAGCTACTTAAGGACTATGACTACGTCATTGAATACCATCTGGGTAAAGCTAATGTGGTAGCATATGCATTGAGTCATAAATCAGTGGTAGTGTTGCAAGCGATGTTTGTGAGTTTTAGTTTGTTACAGCACGATGGTTTATTAGCTGAGCTTCAGGTTGAATCAATGTTGGTGCGAGAGGTAAAGAGGCGTAGAAGTTTAATGATAGTTTGGTTGCCAGCACAGATAGGGTGAGGTGAGGAGAAACATCAGGCTTCGAATTGAAAGATGGTGATGTATTGTATTTCAAAGGGCAACTTTGTGTTCCAGCAGGTGAGCTAAGGGATAAGATCCTTCGTGAGGCACATAGTAGCCCATTTATTACCCACAAAGTTAGTAACAAGATGTATTAGGAGCTTTATCCATTTTATTGGTGGCCAGTGATGAAGAGAGATGTGTCAGAGTTTTTTCCTCGATCTTTAGCTTATCAGTAGGTGAAGGTAGAGAATCAAGTTCCTTTAGGTCTTCTTCAACCTATCCAAATTCTGTAGTAGAGCTAGCATAGGGTCACTATGGATTTTGTGACTGGGTTACCTATGTCTCGGTACAGACTCAACTCAAATTGGCTAATTGTGGATAGATTGACGAGGACTGCACATTTTTTGCCAGTGTGCATGGACTTCACTCTCGAGAAGTTGGCTAGATTGTATATTGGTGAGATAGTGAGGCTTCACGGGGTGCTGACTTCGATTATTTCAGACAAAGATCCGTGATTCACTTCGAGATTTTGGGAGCCCTTCATAAGGCGTTGGGTACTCGCCTGCACTTTAGTACAACTTTTCATCTACAGATTGATGGTCAATCAGAGTGAGTTATTTAGATTCTTGAGGATATGCTTTGTTGTTATATCATTGAGTTTGAGGGAGGTTGGGAGGATCACCTTCCCTTGCTCGAGTTTGCATACAACAACAGTTATTAGTCTAGCATTGAGCTGGCTCCTTTTGAAGCATTATGTGGTCGCAAGTGCAGGACTCCATTGTGTTGGACAGAACATAATGGGAGGAAGATTGTTGGTTTGGAGTTGATCAGGGAGACTGAGGATAAGGTTCGAATGATCTAGGATAAGATGAGAGTAACTTGCGATCGTCAGAAGTCATATGCAGATTTGAAGTGCAAGGAGGTAGATTTTGTGGTAGGTGACAAGGCCTTCCTTAAGGTTTCACCTTGAAAGAAAGTTTTGAGCTTTGAATGCAAATGGAAATTGAGTTCTAGATTCATTAGACCTTATGAAGTTCTAGAAAGAGTTGGACTAGTCCATATAGGTTAGCCTTGCCACCAAAGTTGGAGCGTATTCATAATGTGTTCCATGTGTCCTTTCTTTGGAGGTATCATTCTAGTCCTTCTCATATCTTACCACTTGAGCAGATTGAGGTGAGTCCAGACTTTTCATATAAAGAAGAGTTGATTTAGATTTTGGCCTGAGATATCAAAGAGCTTAGGAAAAAGAAGATACTATTAGTGAAGGTCCTATGGAGGAATCACGGAGCTGAGGAGGCGACATGGGAGCCAAAAGAGTCCATGAAATAACATTATCCGCACATTTTTTATTCAAGTAAATTTTGAGGAAAAAATTTCTTTTAAGGAGTGAAGAGTTATAACGACCCAAATTCTCGAGTCAATATTTGAGCAATGACTCGGGTTGGGGATAGATAAATTTATTTAGGGGTCGAGTTTTGTTGGAATTAATTTGGATGAATTTTGAACAATTTTATAAGAATTTAAGGATGTTGGGAGGCTTGTGTGAAGTGGAGGGAAGATAGTTGGCTATTATGTTGATTTTACCATTTTTGAAAAAAAATCTTCTCCTAATTAATGGGAAAAGATTGTTCGGCAGATTGAGGTGATGGATAAAGTTGATTTGTCCATAGTTTCACTATATTATAATCACTCTATGTAACACCCCTTACCCGCATCCTATAACAGCTTGATTTTGGGACTAGTCAGAATAGTGGTTTCGAGACCACTAATTCGAGGTTGAAAAAAATTATTTTGATATTATTTTATGTATTATAGGATGTTTATAGAGATGCATGGAAATTTTGGTGCTTTAATTTTAGTAATTTTATGCTTAATTGTGAAAAAGACTAAATCGCATAAAGGATCACCTACACTATTTAGATTTAGCATTTTGAGTATGGCATGTATAGGGGCTAAACTAGGTGAAATGTTTTGTTATTTTGGCCAAGTGTGTTGGCTCCTTTAAAGATGAACTCTTCTGTATATAGCCATAGTTGATGGCTCATTATTACTAGATTATGAAAAGATGAGGTTATTCATTAAAGTGTATGTTGCATAATTGGATTGCTTAGTGAATGGTTGAATGGATTTATGTCATATGAGTTAGGGTGATAAAAAGAGCTTGGTAAATAGCCTTGTTCATGTCCACACGGGTAGACACATGGGCGTGTGTCTAGGCCGTGTGAGACACACGGTTAGTTCCATGGGTGTGTGATTAGGTCATGTGTCCCTGTATGTTAATGTTACAAGTCAGTGTTGACTACAGGCTAGCCACACGGGCGTGTGCCTAGGCTGTATGACCCTTATGAGGTTGTTGATGTCACAAACAGAATACCTAGGTTTTTACACACGGGTGAGGACACGGCCGTGTCTAGGCCGTGTGGAGCATACGGGCCAAGAACACGGTGTGTGTTCGACCGTATGAAAATCCTTATAGGTTCGTAGTAAAAATAAATCCCGCACGGGCTAGAGACACGGGCGTGTGACCATATGGCCTACCCACATGGGCATGTCCCATTTCATAAGGGCGTGTGGCCCCTATTTAGATAAATTTTTTTTAGTACACAAAAGTTCCGGTTGGGTTTCGAAACCCTCTGTCTACAAGTTTAAGGCCTCGTAGGCCCATAATGAGAATATTTCGAGTGTGAATGAGAGATATGAAGTTGGAATGAAATTGATAGCCCAAAATTGTATGACCAAGTGAGTTAAGTCCGATAATGCCTCGTACCCGGTTCTGACGTAGAATACAGGTAAGAGATGTTACATTTAGTGGTATCAGAGCTATGGTTTAGTCGGTTCTCAGACTACCGTAGCATGTGAAAGAGTCTAGCTATACATGCCATAAACTTAAACTGATAGTGTGGTGACTTCTAATAATTCTAAACTTTGTTATATATAGTAAATGGATCCCAACCAAGAGGCTACTGATGATGCTGCTAATAAAGCGCCCGCTCTTGTTAAAGAGATCGTGCCTGTAGAAAGAAGACACAAGACTTTGGGTCAAGGAGAAGAGGCACGGAAAGCCTTTCTACATATGATGAGTAATTGGTATGCAGAGTATGTACGAGCGAACCCTAGCCCTCAACCTCCTCCACCCCTTCCTATACCTCAGCCAGTTCTTGTGGCTCCTCAAGTATAGATTTGGTGAGAATGACCAAACCCTCAGTAGATAAGATTTGGAAGCAAGGGGCCAAAAAATTTAGAGCTAACATAGATGATGACCCCGAGAGGGTGGATTTCTGGCATAAGAACTCAATGCGAGTATTTGATGATCTCTCCTGCACACCTAAGGAGAGCTTGAAATGCGTCGTGTCATTGCTAAAGGACTCGGCTTATCGTTGGTGGAAGACGTTAATGTTAGTGGTTCCAAGAGAGAGAGTTACATGGGACTTCTTTTTGGAAGAGTTCCAAAAGAAGTATATAAGTCAAAGGTTTGTGGACCAGAAACGGAAAGAATTCCTTGAATTGAAGCAAGGAAAAATAACGGTGGCAGAATATGAACGCAAGTTTGTTTGGCTCAGCAAGTATGCACAAGAGTATGTGTCAACAAAAGCTATCTTGTGCAAGAGGTTTGAAGATGGGTTGAATGAGGATATCAGACTTCTAGTTGGGATCTTGGAACTGAAAGAATTTGTGGCGTTAGTTGATAGGGCCTGCAAGGCTGAAGAACTGAAGAAGGAAAAGAAGAAAGCTATGACTGAGGCCTGAAAGAGGCCAATGAGTAAATCGCACCAAACTCAATCAAAGAGGTCCAAGAAAATGAACCTTCGGATGACTGCGTCAGTTGGATATTCATATCGAGATCGAGGTAATACATACTCGAGCTCGAGAGTTCAAGCCACCTCGACGGCAAGTGTGGGCAATCCAAAGTCCAAACCGGAGTGTCCAAATTGTGGTAGGAACACACTAAGGAGTGTTGGGGGAATTAACGAAATTGTTACAAGTGTGGTTCACCCGATCATTTTATCCGAAATTGTCTTGAGAGAGATGACAAGGAAAGGAAACAAGAGATAAAATCAAGCAATGTATCTTTGAGGGGTAGATTACAAAAGAACCCGAGAGGTGGGACTAGTAGTAGAGGTGCACCTCGAGACTCTACTATGAGACCGGAGGGTCGAGCACCTACAAGGACTTATGGGATTCGCGCTCGGGAAGAGGCATCATCTCCAGATGTGATAACGGTACTTTTTCTCTTCATGATACCTTTGTTATTGCTTTGATTGATCTGGGGTCTACCTATTCTTACATTTGCATGACATTGGAATCTAGTATGAGTATGATTGTTGAGTCTACGAATTTGTAGTAAAGGTGTCAAACCTGTGATAGTTGACAAAGTGTGTAGGAATTGTCCTTTGACAATTAGAGGTCATTGTTTTCTAGTAAACCTCATGTTGTTTCCGTTTGATGAATTTGACTTGATTCTTGGCATGGATTGGTTAATTGCTCATAATATTTTAGTGAACTGTGGTAGTAAATTTATTAAATTGAAATGTGAAAATAGAGATGTCATTCGGGTTGAATCAGGTAGATTAGATAGTTTGCCCATGGTAATTTCATCTATGGTAGTTGAAAAATACTTAAGGAAATGATACTAGTCCTATCTTGCCTTTGTGTTGAATACCCAAGAGTCAGAGGTAAAGATTGAATCAGTACCGGTGGTATGCGAGTATTCAAATGTGTTCCGAAAAGAGTTACCCGGATTGCCTCCAGATAGAGAAGTCAAATTTGGGATTGAGTTAGTTTCTAGCACGGCACCTATTTCAGTTGCTCCATATAGGATGGCACTGTTGGAGATGAAAAAGTTAAAGGTTCAGTTGCAAGAGTTAACGGATAAAGTTTTTGCGAGACCGAGCTATTCACCGTGGGGTGCTTCGGTACTTTTTGTAAAGAAGAAAGATGGGTCAATGAGATTGTGCATAGACTATAGATAACTAAACAAGGTAACAATGAAGAATAAGTATCCTTTACCAAGGATAGACGATCTATTTGACCAATTGAAGGGAGCTACGGTGTTTTCTAAGATAGACTTAAGGTTTGACTATTACCAGTTGAGAGTTAAGGAGAAAGATGTGCCCAAAACTACATTTTGGATGAGGTATGGCCATTATGAGTTTCTTGTCATGCCATTTGGCTTAACTAATGCTCTTGCATTTTTATGGATTTAATGAACCGTGTCTTCCGACCGTATTTGGATAAATTTATGGTTGTTTTTATTGATGACATATTAATTTATTCCTGGAATGAGAGTAAGCATGCGAAGCATTTGAGAGTTATTTTGCAGACTTTAAGAGATAAGCAGTTGTATGCTAAATTCAGCAAGAGTGAGTTTTGGCTCCGAGAGGTCAAATTCTTAGGACACATTGTGTCGGAGAAGGCATTAGAGTTGATCCAAGTAAGATTTTGACTATTGTAGAGTGGAAACCGCCAAGGAATGTGTCGAAAATTAGAAGCTTTTTAGGTTTGGCGGGTTACTACAGATGGTTTGTCAAAGGGTTCTCCATGATTACTACACCAATGATGAAGCTATTGCGTAAGCATTTAAGTTTGAATGGACCGAGAAATGCCAACAGATTTTCGAGAGATTGAAAGCATTGTTGACTGAGGCACCTGTTTTAGTACAACCTGAATCGGGGAAGGAGTTTGTGGTCTACAGTGATGCGTCATTAAATGATCTCGGCTGTGTGTTGATGCAAGAGGGTAAGGTAGTAGCTTACGCCTCGAGACAGCTAAAACCACTCGAGAAAAATTATCCAACTCACGATTTGGAATTGGCTGCGATCATCTTTGCTTTGAAGATTTGGCATCATTATTTATATGGTGAGAAGTTTCGAATCTTCACCGATCACAAGAGTTTGAAGTACTTGATGGACCAAAGGGATTTGAATTTGCGACAATGGCAGTGGCTTGAATTATTTAAGGTTTATGAGTTAGTAATCGATTACCATCCGGGAAAAGCGAATGTGGTCGTGAATTCCTTGAGCAAAAAATCCATGTATTCTTTGGGAGCTATGAGTACGAGCTTAGCGTTGTCTGATTATGGTGCTATATTGGCCGAGATGAGGGCTAGACCATTATTAATTCAGTAGATATGTGAAACTCAAAAGAATGATAGTAAGATGCAAGCTAAGAGAGCTCAGTGCGAATTGGGAAATGACTCTGATTTTTGGGTGAGTTCAGATGGTTGCTTGATGTTTAATGATAGGGTTTGTGTACCTAAGGATGATGGGTTGATTTGGAAAATTTTGCATGAAGCACATAGTGGTTGCTTGTCAATACATCCGGACAGTATGAAAATGCACAATGATTTGAGGAAATTATAGTGGTTGGGTATGAAAAGAGACATCTCTTAGTTTGTTACGAAGTGTTTGGTCTATCAACAAGTGAAGGTCGAGCATCAAGTACCTTTGGGATTACTTCAACTAGTGATGGTTCTAGAGTGGAAGTAGGATCGAATCACAATGGATTTCGTAACGGGGTTACCTATGACTCCAAAAAAGAAAGATGTTGTGTGGGTTATTGTGGATAGATTAACGAAGTCGGCTCACTTTATACCGGTGCATGTGGATTATTCACTTGATAAGTTAGCTGAGCTGTATATTGTTGAGGTGGTGAGATTACATGGAGTGCCTATATCTATTATCTCGGATAGAGATCTGAGATTTACTTCGAGGTTTTGGAAGAAGTTGCAAGAATCCTTGTGTACAAGATTGAATTTTAGTACTGCGTTCCATCCTCAAACCGATGGTCAATCTGAAAGAGTGATTCAAGTTCTTGAGGATATGCTTCAATGCTGTGTGTAAGAATTCGAAGGTAGTTGGGAAAAATACCTACATTTGGTTGAGTTTTCCTATAACAACAGTTATTAGTCGAGTATATGGTCGCAAGTGTTGGACTCCTTTGTATTGGACTGAGCTTAGTGAGAAGCAAATTCACAGGGTTAATCTAGTTAAGGAGACCAGGAGAAAGTGAAAGTGATACGTGATAATCTTAAAGCTACTTTAGACCGACAAAAGTCATACGCGAATTTAAAATGGAAGGAAATTGAGTTTCAAGTGGGTGATAGAGTATTTTGAAAGTATCCCCGTGGAAGAAAATATTGAGATTTGGTCAAAAGGGCAAATTGGGTCCGCGATTCATAGGGCCGTATGAGGTTATCGAAAGGATTGGGCCAGTGGCATACCTGTTGGCTTTGCCGGTAGAGTTAGAGAAAATACACAATGTGTTTCATGTGTCGATGTTGCGGCGATATCGTTTCGATCCTTCGTATGTGATCCTTCTAACTGAAATTGAGATACGACTGGACATGACTTACGAAGAGGAACCAATTAAGATATTGGCTCGAGAGGTTAAATAGTTGAGCAATAAGAGCATAGCTTTAGTAAAAGTATTATGGAAAAAAACATGGTGTGGAAGAAGATACGTGGGAATTGAAAGAAGCCATGAGAGAACAATATCCAAACCTTTTTATCGGTAGGATTTTCGGGGACGAAAATCTCTAAGGGGGAGAGTTGTAACTCGATTTTGGGACTAGTCAGAATAGTGGTTTCGGGACCACTAATCCGAGGTTGAAGAAAATATTTTGATATTATTTTATGTGTTATAGCACGTTTATAGAGATGCATAGAAATTTTGGTGCTTTAATTTTAGTAATTGTATGCTTAATTGTGAAAAAGGACTAAACCGCATAAAGTATGAAAGTTATATTATGTAGGGTAGAGGTGTCTAATAGTGATAGAATAGTAAATTGGAGGTCTTTAAAGTGTAATTAGGCCATTTTAAGTGTGTTGGCCGGCCATAGAGACAAGGAGACAAGGATATTAAATTTTTGGGAAAATTTGGTGAAATTAGGTGATAAAAAAATGAATAAAATAAGATGAAAAAGAAGAGATATCATCTTTTGCTATTCATGCTTCTTCTACCACCGAAAATTGAGAGGAAATAAGGGTTCTTTGAGTTCAAATTTTCAGCAAAACAAATCTCTTGCAAGTAAGTGATTTTGGTGGTTGTATTTGATAATTTTTGTACTTTTAGAACCCCCAAAGCTTAAGCTAGCTAATGAGGGGACTAATCTGTAATATGGTTGCAAGTTTAGGGACTTCCCATGAGAGTGTTTATGTAGTTTGCTAAGTTTTTATGGAAGAAAATGAATGTTAGTGAGATGAGAAACAACTTTTGTGAAAGGTGTTATCATGAAAACACCTAAATAAGACCTATTTGTAAAGGTTGAAAATGTGTAATAAATGCATGAAATAAATGGATTTTTGAGTTTTTGTAAGAGAAGTAAATGTTCATCTAGGCTTGTTTAATGAGAAAATATGATGAAAAATGATTTACGAGCCTAGGGGCGAAATCATAATTTGCCAAAGTATAAGGGCAAAATGGTAATTTTTTTTGCCTAAGTATAATTTTTGATGTATTATGATTTATAAAGTGATTAAATGAGTGAATTTTATTATTATAGATCAAGAAGAATGCGGAATCAACCTTGACCGGGGAAAATGCAAGGTTTCAGATTAAACCGCAAATTAACACATTTTGCACTGAGGTAAGTTTATGATACATCTCGAATATATATATGTTGTTAATTATTGGTGCGTTGTATGAATGAGATCATTTATGATTGAGATGGATTGAATTCAATAGATAATGAGTATCTCCTGTATGAACCTAGAAATAGAAATGTAAGTGTGGAAAACATCCGTAATAATCATTGGTGGGCTGTGTGCGATACCACCATAATTATTCTTTTAGTGGGCTGATCGTGTCAAAATAGTCAAGTTTTAATATTTAAAAAGGAGTGATCGAACCTGTAGACTGATTGTGACAACAATAGAGGCAATGCACCTATCGAACAGTAGTATAGCTCAGGCAAGAATATCTTATCAAACCCAAGGGAACCTAAAAGTACTACTACTCACTTTCTTTCTATTATTTAGCCTAAAATATGGAGTGATTGGATTATTAAACTAACGAAATACTCAAACTAAATGCAAAGACAAAAGATTGAATTGGAGAAAGGCTTTAGGAAAACTCAGTTGATAAAGACGATACCCTCAGAAAGAATCCACCTATGACTTCACTTATTATTTATTCCCCAAACCATATGATTTCTTTACTTAGCTTGATCCGTGAGACTCCCTAACCTATATTAAACCCTCTCTCTAGACGAATAACATCTAACCTTAGGTTAATTAGTGGAACTCTCGTTCTCTTATAATAACCCCTAAGGAAGCAATAAATCGATCAATGGATTCCCATATTAGGTTTCACCCTAATTCGACAAAATCTCGTAACCCTATCTCTAGGCGCCGATCAACTCCGCCAATTACACTAGATCTACTCTTGGGCGGGTCTATTCCTCCTCCACCTAAGCACATCGATTAAATTAAGCAACATAATTAAGAACAAACCAAGTACTTATCATATAATTTAGAAATCAAATAACAAGATCCATCATAGGTTTCATCCCCTTCAGGTATCTGAGGGGTTTAGTTCATAACTAAATACGAAAACATCTAAAGAGTAAAGAATAAACAAAACATAAGAACTCCATAAAACCCCCTGAAGGAATTGAAGGAGAGATCCTCCGTCTTGAATGGAGTTCCGAATTCTTGAGATGGATCAACTGGCTATCTTCAAGTGACTCCTTAAAAGATGAATGCTTCGGCAAAAAGCCTCTGCCAAAAAGCTCCCTCTTAATGTCTGCCTTGGGTTGTTTATATAGGCTTTGGGATGCTATACTTGGCTCCTAAGTATCTCCTTCAAATAGAATTACTATTAGGGTGTTTGAGTAGACTTAGGAGTATTTTTTTTTTGGCTTCAAGCATCCAATTTCGAGTGAAATTGCTCATTCCCGCGGCAGGGGCACACCCATGGCACACACTCGTGTAATTTCAGGGTTAGGCCGTGCCTTGATTTTGTCAATTTGGGCACAGCCATATAGATCACCAGGCACGCCCGTGTGTGGTAATAAGATGATGCACGACCGTGCAACTCATGAGTTTGGCCGTGCTCTAGGTAATCATCGAGACACGGTTGTGCAGGCTTTGGGCCAGGCCGTGTTGGTTTCTTGTTAAGGCCCAATTACTCCGTTTTAAGCCTATTTTGTGTTCTTTTTATCCTCGGGTGCTTTCCTGAGTATAAACATGAAAAGAAAGGATTAAAAGCACCTTTTTACATAAATAAATGGCTAAATCATCCAAAAGCATACCAAATATGGGGTTAAAATATGTTACTTTTACGGTTTATCATGGGCTGTGTGTGATACCACCTTATTACTCCTTAACGATGGGCTATGTGCGATACCATCTTTTATATATCATTTGGTGGGCTATGTGTGATACCACCATAAATATTCTTATTGGTGGGCTATGTGCGATACCACCCTATTATAGATTAATGGTGGCTATGTACGAAAACACTGAGTGTTTGGTATTATTCCAAATGGTTCATTAAGAAATTGTTTAAGTATCTGTTTCATGTGACATTGTGGTGATGAGTGCAGGGGATGTATACTAATTAATGTGAGCATTATGTTTGTTATATGGTTGGAATGTGGTAAGAAATGAAATGAGTAAGCATGATTATGGAATGTGTATTGTCTTTGCTTAGTATGTAATGCAATTTAATGACTATCATATGTTATGATGCTTATTGTTTACATGAAAACTTACTAAGCTTAAAGCTTAATCCCTTTTTTTCCCTTCTTTTATAGTGTCAAAGAGTCGGTTCGGGATACAAAGTTAATTGGAAGATCACCCACACTATCAGCTCATCTCGGTATATCTAGACTTAGCATTTTAAGTATGTCAGGTATAGGGGCTAGACTAGGTGAAATGTTTTGTTATTTTAGCCAAGTGTGTTAGCTCCTTTAAAGATGAACTCTTTTGTATATAGCCATAGTTGATGGCTCATTATTACTAGATTATGAAAAGATGAGGTTATTCATGAAAATGTATGTTGCATAATTAGATTGCTTAGTGAATGATTGAATAGACGTATGTTGTGTGAGTTAGGGTGATAAAAAGAGCTTTGCAAATAGCTTTGTTCATGTCCACACGGGTAGACACATGGGCGTGTGTTTAGGCCATGTGAGACACACGGTCAGTTTCATGGGTGTGTGATCAAGTCGTGTATCCCCTGTATGTTAATGTTACAAGTCAGTGTCGACCACGGCCTAGCCACACGGGCTTGTGCCTAGGCCATGTGACCCTTATGAGGTTGCTGACGTCACAAACAAAATACCCAGGTTTTTACACACGGGCGAGGACACAACCGTGTCTAGGCCGTGTGGAGCACACGAGCCAAGAACACGGACGTGTGTCTAGTCGTGTGAAAACCCCTGTAGGTTCTTAATAAAATAAATCCCACACGGGCTAGAGACATGGGTGTGTGTGACCACACGGCCTTCCCACACGGGTGTGTCCCATTTCACACAAGCGTGTGGCCCCTGTTTAGACAAAAATTTTTAGTGCACAAAAGTTCTTGTTTGGGTTCCGAAACCCTCCGTCTGCAAGTTTAAGGCGTCATAGGCCCATAATGAGAATGTTTCAAGTGTGAATGAGAAATTTTAAGTTGGAATGAAATTGATAGCCCAAAGATGTGTGACCTAGTGAGTTAAGTCTGGTAATGCCTCCTATCCGATTTCGACGTAGAATACAAGTAAAGGTATTTCATTTAATGGTATCAGAGCTATAGTTTAGTCGATTCTCGGACTACCATAGCGTGTGTAAGAGTCTAGCTATACATGCTATAAACGTATATTGATAGTGTGGTGACTTTTGATAATTTTAAACTTTGTTTTATATAGTAAATGGATCCTAACTGAGCAACTGCTGATGACGTTGCTAGTAACGCGCTAGCTCCCACGTAAGGGATCGCCCCTGTAGAAAGTAGACCTGAGACTTTGGGTCAAGAAGAAGAGGTATGGGAAGCCTTTCTCCACATGATGAGTAATTGGTATACGGAGTATGTGCAAGCGAACCCTAATGCTCAACCTCCTCCACCCCCTCCTATACCTCAGCCAGTTCTTGTGGCTCCTCAAGGCATAGATTTGGTGAGAATGACCAAACCCCCAGTAGATAAGATTCGAAGCAAGGGACCGAAGAATTTAGAGATAACATTGATGATGACCCTGGGATGGCAGAGTTCTGGCTTGAGAACTCAATGTGAGTATTTGATGAACTCTTCTATACACCTGAAGAGAGCTTGAAATGCGCAGTGTCATTGCCAAAGGACTCGGCCTATCGTTGGTGGAAGACGTTAATGTCGGTGGTTCTAAGAGAGAGAGATACGTGGGACTGCTTTTTGGAAGAGTTTCAAAAGAAGTATATAAGTCAAATGTTTGTGGACTAGAAACGAAAAAAATTCCTTGGATTGAAGCAAGGAAAAATGACGGTGGCAGAATATGAGCGCGAGTTTGTTAGGCTCAGCAAGTATACACAAGAGTGTGTGTCTACAGAAGCTATCTTGTGCAAGACGTTTGAAGACGGGATGAATGAGGATATCAGACTTCTAGTTGGGATCTTAGAATTGAAAGAATTTGTGGTGTTAGTTGATAGGGCATGCAAGGCTGAAGAACTAAATAAGGAAAAGAGGAAAGCTATGAGTGAGGCCCGAGATGTAATAAAGAGGCCAATAAGTAAATCACACCAAACTCAATAAAAGAGGTCCAAGGAAATGAACCCTCGGATAACTGCGTCAGTTGGATATTCACACCGAGATCGAGGTTATACATACTTGGGCTTAAGAGTTCAAGCCACCTCGACGGCAAGTGTGGGCAATCCAAAGTCTAAACCGGAGTGTTCGAATTATGGTAGGCAACACACTAGGGAGTGTTGGGGGAATAACTAAAATTGTTACAAGAGTGGTTCACCCGATCATTTTATCTGGAATTATCTTAAGAGAGATGATAAGGAAAGGAAACAAGATATAAGATCATGTAATGTATCTTCGAGAGGTAGATCACAAAAGAACTAGGGAGGTGGGACTAGTAGTAGAGGTGCACCTCGAGACTCTGCTGTGAGACCGGAGGGTCGAGCACCTGCAAAGACTTATGGTATTCATTCTCGCGAAGAGGCATCATCTCCAGATGTGATAACGGGTACTTTTTCTCTTCATGATACCTCTGTTATTGCTTTTATGATTCGGGGTCTACCCATTCTTACATTTGCATAAATTGACATCTAGTATATGTATAATTGTTGAGTCTACATAATTTGTAGTAAAGGTATCAAACCCATTAGGCAAACATGTGCTAGTTGACAAAGTGTGTAGGAATTGTCCTTTGAAAATTAGCGGTCATTGTTTTCCAGTAAACCTCATGTTGTTGCTATTTGATGAATTTGGATTGATTCTTGGCATGGATTGGTTAACTGCTCATAATGTTTTAGTGAACTGTGGTAGTAAATTTATTGAATTGAAATGTGAAAATAGAGATGTCATTCGGGCTGAATCAGGTAGATCGAATAGTTTGCCTGTGATAATTTCATCTATGGTAGCCGAGAAATACTTAAGGGAATGATACGAGTCCTATCTTGAATTTGTGTTGAAAACTTAAGAGTCAGAGGCAAAGATTGAATTAGTACCGGTGGTATGTGAGTATCCAGATGTGTTCCCCAAAAAGTTACCCGGATTGCCTCCAGATAGAGAGGTTGAATTTGGGATTGAGTTAGTTCCGGGTATGACACCTATTTCGGTTGCTTCGTATAGGATGGCACCATTGGAGTTGAAAGAATTAAAGGTTTAGTTGCAAGAGTTAACATATAAGGGTTTTGAGAGACCAAGCTATTCACCGTGGGGTGTTCCGGTACTTTTTGTAAAGAAGAAAGAGGGTCGATGAGATTGTACAAAGACTATAGACAACTTATGTAATAGCCCGATTTAGGACCTAGTCAGAATAGTGGTGTGAGATCACAAATCCGAGTTAGTCAAATAAGTTTTTAAAGTATTTGAGATGTTTGCATGATATTATGAAAGTTTTATGTAGAGATTTTATGAAATCGACATTAAAGGAGTCCATTTGGACTAAATTGCAAACGTTGCAAAATATGAGATTCTAGAAGCTTTTTGTATGAAATAGCTTTGGATTATTAATTAGAAGTCTTTAAATAGCAATTTTTCCCAAATTATAATTTTTGGACAAAATTGGACATGACTTAGAATTTTATGAAGAAATAGTGGGAAGGGCATTTTGGTCATTTACCAATTAAATGATTAAAAAGGGAAAAAGATGATAAAAATCTTAATCATCTTCTTCCCCAAGTGCCGAAAATTAGTGAGACTCCATAGATAGGTTACTTCAATTTTTTAAAGCTTACAAGCAAGTGTATACTAGCTCTGTTTTTAATATTCTTCTCATTTTTGGAGTCCTCGTATTATGAATTAGATATTTATAGCTATAAGTTGAGCTAGAATTCATGTCCATAAAAATACCCATGTATGGCATACTTGTAAAAATGATGTTTTATGGAAGATTAAGAGAGTTTGATGTTAGATAAACATATTTTCCTAAGTGAATTTCATGAAAAATGTTAGTATGGACTAATTTGTAATAGTTATGAAATTAGTCATACATAATACAAATAGTGAGAATTGATGATTGTTATAGTAGAAAAAATGAATCAGCTAAGCATGAAGTTTAAGAAAGTTGAATGAAAATCACTTTATGAGCCTAGGGGCAAAAGTGTAATTATGAGAAAGTTTAGGGGCAAAAATGGAAATTTTGTCAAAGTATGGGTTATGAGTCAATTTAGTCAATATGAGTGTTAAATGGGCTAAATTATTATTATAGATCAAGAGAAACGAAGCCCGAATCGAAATCGAAGCAAGAACAAAGTCGAGGACTAAATTGCATATCTACATACATTTTGTATATTGAGGTAAGTTTGTATGATTTCTAAGCTTTATGATAAATATTATTGAATTGCTTAGCATGATGTTGAATATGTTTTAATTCCATGAGATTGTTTAATGCTAAGTTAACAAAGAAATTAATGAGATTAAGCATGAGAAAGTCCCGATTGAAGTTGAATTACTTAGGATACTCGATCTACCACATGAGATGAGAAAGCTCGTATAAGACCAAGTCAAGGCATGGCATCGAAATCAAGCAAGTTATCATGTAAGTCCAAGACAAGTATTGACATTGAAGAGTTATTATGAGATGAAGACCGATGTAAGCCCAAGCCAAGGCATGGCATTGGTGAGTCTCCAAACAAAGATGTCTTGGAAGTCCAAGACAAGTCTTGGCATTGTAAAATTATCATGAGATAAAGATTCCATGTAAGTCCAAGACAAGGCTCGTCATTGGTGAGTATCAAGGAAGATTTCATATAAGTCCAAGCCAAGGCTCGGCATTGACAAAGTAAAGATACCAATTAAGACTATGTCAAGACATAGAAATGGTAAGTCCCCAAGGGAACCCATAAGGAAGACCTCGTGTAAGTCCATGTCAAGACATGGCATCGATATCAAGTAAGAGATCCCATTGTAAGACTATATCGAGGATATAACATTGGCATCCAGATACACGTGGGATGAGATTCAGTATCCTCGATTATTCATAGTAATTTATTAGGCATAAGAGTAAAGATTGAATGAAAAAGCAAGAAGTTAAGTAAGTAAAGCTATCATCAAGTCATGCTAGTTAAAGTTAACTAAGAGTATTATACATGTGGTGAATGATGAAGTTGAGAATATGCTTATCATAGTAAAGCATGTTGATCTATGTGATCAAGTGATACAGGTACCTTGTTTACCTCACAAGCATGAGACTAGTAAGTATCATGAGTTATGTAAGAATTTTCAAGAGTAAGTAAGTTCAAACACATGAGTTAGGCAATGCCTTTGTTTATGATGAATGAGTTTTGATTAAGCAATTATATTGCTGTGTGCATTACATACAAACTTACAAAGCTAAATGCTTACGTCTTTAGTTCTTTCTTTCTATGTAGCCCGCCAAGCTAACTTGTGGATCATTGAAGTCGGAGCTCGAAGCATACTATTAATCGCTATTTTGGTATAGCCATGTTATTTATATTAAGTATGGAATGTATAGGAAGCATTTTGTTTCAAAATATGTCTTAAGAAGGGCCAAGATGTGGGCTATCAAGTATATTATTCTTTTGTATTTGGCTAAAGAGATTGGCCAAGTTTGACTAGGTATGTATGTATATTTATATCAATGAAGTATGCATCTTTGTTAATGTTAGACGAAGTATTTGAATTTTTGAATTGGCTTGAGATTGATCTTGATTTTAGGGTGGTAATTGGCTTGATAAATAGCCTCTAAGTGCCCACACGGATAAACACACGGGCGTGTGTCTAGGCCTTGTGTTCCTTGCATGTTAATGTCTTAAGTCAGAATAGACCACGGGCTAACCCCACGGCCGTTTGTATAGGCCATGTGTGACACACGGTTAGCACATGGGCATGTAGTCCAAGCCGTGTGAATAAGTCAGTACGTCAAGGTATGACACACGATCTAGGGCCACGGGCGTGTCAAGGCCGTATGTAATTAGTCAGTGCCGACCACGGGTGAAGGACACGGGCATGTCTTCTGGATACACGAGCGTGTCCCAAACCACACAGGCGTGTGACCTCTATTATGAGAGAAAAGTTTCTAGTTGAGTTTCAAAGTTTTCGGATGTAATTTTAAGGCCTTATAGACCCATGAAATGTATGAATTGATTAAGAAAGAGAAGTTTTCAATTCGAACAAAATTTTATAGCCCGTAAGTACATGTTTAAGAAGGTTCAAGTGTGGTAATGTCTCATATCCGATTTTAGCCTCGGACTCGGGTATGGGGTCTTACAACTCAACAAGGTAACAGTGAAGAATAAGTATCCTTTACCAAGGATAGACGATCTATTTGACCAATTGAAGGGATCTACGGTGTTCTCTAAGATAGACCTAAGGTCTGGCTATTACCAGTTGAGAGTTAAGGAGCAAGATGTGTCGAAAACTACATTTCGGACGATGTATGGCCATTATGAGTTTTTGGCATGCCATTTGGCTTAACTAATGCTCCTACGATTTTTATGGATTTAATGAACTGTGTCTTCCGATCGTATTTGGATAAATTTGTGGTTGTTTTTATTGACGAGATATTAATTTGTTCTCGGGATGAGAGTGAGCATGCGAGCATCTGAGAGTTGTTTTGCAGACTTTAAGAGATAAGTAGTTGTATACTAAAATCTCAAAAATAGTGAGTTTTGGCTCCGAGAGGTCAGATTCTTAGGACATATTGTGTAGAGAAAAGGGATTAGAGTTGATTCAAGTAATATTTTGGCTATTGTGGAGTGGAAACCGCCAAGGAATGTGTCAGAAATTAGAAGCTTTTTGGGTTTGGCGGGTTACTACAGACGGTTTGTCAAAGGGCTCTCCATGATTGCTACACCGATGACAAAGCTATTGCATAAGCATGTTAAGTTTGAATGGACCGATAAATGCCAACAGAGTTTTGAGAGACTGAAAGCATGGTTGACTCGAGGTGCCGATTTTAGTACAACCTGAATCGAGGAAGGAGTTTGTGGTCTACAATGATGCATCATTAAATGGTCTCGGTTGTGTGTTGATGCAAGAGGGTAAGGTAGTAGCTTACGCCTCGAGACAGCTAAAATCCCAAAATCATTCCCATAGATAGAACTTATTCAATTTCATCCTTACCATTAAGGCATCATAACTAAGCTCATATCCCATGAGTTTCGAGTAAGAACCTGTACCACTCACAACATGATTATATTCTTTCATATCTTTATCATAAGCTTTAAATAACTCGTGGAACCATTGGAATACTAAAGGATATCGATAAGCCTCACATATGAGGGTAAAATGCTGATGTCATGTTCCAGACATGGTCTTACACTGCTCACATGTCGAGGCCGATACCATGTCCCAGACATGGTCTTACACTAGCTCTCGTCTCAATGCCAATGCCATGTCCCAGACATGGTCTTACACTAGCTCTCATAATGTGGCCAATGCTATGTCCCAGACATGCTCTTACACTAGCACACATATCAACGCCGATGCCATGTCCCAGACATGGTCTTACATTGGCTCTCAAAATGTGGCCGATGCCATGTCCCGGACATGGTCTTACACTAGCATATATATCAATGCCGATGCCATGTCCCAGACATGGTCTTACACTGGCTCTCATAATGTGGCTAACGCCATGTCCCAAACATGATCTTACACTAGCACACATATCAAGGCCGATGTCATGTCCCAAACATGGTCTTACACTGGCTCTCGTAATGTGGCCGATGCCATGTCCCAGACATGGTCTTACACTAGCACCATATCAACGCTAATGCCATGTTAATTGTTCAATACATATGATCATTATTTTGTCGAGTTTTAAAATTTATAAAGAGAATGATCGAACCTGGAAACTAACTTTGACAACGACTTAAGGCAAGTGTACCTAACGAAGAGTAGTATAGCTTAGGTAAGACCGGATTGTCGAACCCAAAGGAACTAAAAGTACTAATACTAACTTTCTTTTTATCATTTAGCCTAAAATAAGTGAAGTTGTTTTAATCTAAATTAACAACTTACTAAACTAAAGACACAAAGACAGAAAGAATGAATTGGAAAATAACTTGAAGAAAAACTCAATTGATCACAATGATACCCTCAGGAAGAATCCACCTAGACTTCACTTGTTATTTAACGCTGAACCATACGATTCATTCACTTAGTTTGATTCGTAAGACTCCCTAACGTATATTAAACCCTCTCTCGAGGCGAATAACGTCTAACCCTAGGTTAATTAGTGTAACTCTCGTTCTCTTATAATAACCCTTTAGAATAGCAGTAAATCAATCTATGGACTCCCGTATTAGGTTTCACCCTAATCTGACAAAATCTCGTCACCCTATCTCTAGGCGTGCGATCAACTCCACTTAATTATGCTAGATCTACTCTTAGCGTGTTCTATTCCTCCTCCACCTAAGCACATCGATTTGGATTAAGCATGCATAATTAAGAACAAACTAAGTATTTATCATATAATTCAAAAATAAATAACAAGATTCATCTAGGTTTCATCCCTTCGTGTATCTCAAGGGTTTAGTTCATAATGAATAAAGAAAACATCTCAAGAGAAAAGATAAAACAAAACATAAGAAATTCCTAAAACCCCCTGAAGGAATTGAAGGAGAAATCTACCGTCTGGAGTAGAATTTTGGCTCCTTGAGATGGATCAACTGGCTATCTTCGAGTAATTCCCACAAATCTGGCCTTCTGGCTCGGCTCCTTGGCCTAGCTAATCGCCATGACAAAAGCCTCCGCGTAAGGCTTCTGAGAACTCAACCTACCCTAAAGGTTGGCCTCTAGGGTCTTTATATAGGCTTTGAGATGCCTTACTTGGCCTCTAAATATCCTAATTCAAGTATACTTCCTACTAGGGTGTTTGAATAGGCTTTGGAATGTGTTTCTTTTCCTTCAAGTATCCAAATCCGAGTGAAATACCTCTTGGCTGCAGCAGAGACACGCCCATGGCACACGCCCGTGTAAATCATTTTCAGGTCGTGTCTCAATTCTGTCGATTGGGGCACGGCCGTGTAAATCATGGCATGGCTGTGTATTAGTTAATTGTCGAGGCACGGTCGTGTGGCTTAAAGTCTAGGCTGTGTCTATTTCCTCTTTGGCCCAAATTGGCCCGTTTTAAGCCCGTTTCTTATTCTTTTCATCCTCGGGTGCTTTCCTGAGTAAAAACATGAAAAGAAAGGATTAAGAGCACCTTTTTACATAAATCAAGGGCTAAATCATCCAAAAGCATACTAAATGTGGGCTTAAAATATGTTACTTTTACGGTTTATCAAATACCTCCACACTTAAGCTTTTGATTGTCCTCAAGCAAAATTCTCAACTTACAATTATAATGAGCTTTCCACAATTCACAATTTCTATCAATAATGCCTCATCATAATTCATAGATAATTTATACATGGATAATTTAACTCAAAGGCTCCTAAAGATTCAAACAATATAAGTCATATGTTTGTAGCACGAAAACATAGGTGTCTCCCCTTATCTAAACAATTACCTTTAATTCAAAACTGGCAAGGATTGACATCCTCACTAAAGATTCACTCAAAGCACTCGAAGTGTTTAAGGTTTAAGAAAAAGCAGTCATAAGTCTAACCTGAAAAGTTAATCCCATAGGCTTGCTTGAAAATCAAATCGCCACCACTGTAATATGAGATGATACACTAATCAAAAGGTCTTTGACAGGGTTGTAACGGGGCTTAGGTTAAAGGTGTGGATAAAGGCTGAATTAGAAGGTTTAGAATCGAGATTGACCTGACCAATTACCTAGCTAAAATAATGAACTTGAAAATAAATGATTACATCAATTGAAACTTTGAAACTAATAATAATACGAGCTTTTTCTTTGATAATTGAAATTTAAATGTACAAGCTCACTTTTTATACTACTAGTGCTGAATATACTTCAATTTTTTTAAATAGAAACATAATAAAGAAAAATTTATCAACTGAAATAAACTAATTCGGCAACTGATCAAATCAATTCTCGATAGAAGGGTAGTCAAAAGAATGGTGATAATAAATACAAAGGGTTTTGGGTTAAATTTTAGCGGGTAAATCAATAAAAAGGGTTGTTAGGATCAACGGGGTTCACTAGGGGTTAATTATGTAGGTAGGCTTTTTAGTGGAGTGAATGGGTTAAAACTTAGGTGCCTTTATCATCTCAGTATATCAAATCATTAATGTGGTCTCGATATGTATAATCTAGGCAAGTTCTAGAATAACAATTCAGTGTTGACACACTCATAATCAATAAAGTGAGCACGAAAAAGAATATATGCTCTATAGGGCTCAAATCTCACAAAAATTATGGGTTTTTGACATTAATCCTATAAATTTTGAACTTCAAGGTAATATTCAAATTCAGTTCAACAACCTAAAAAAAAATTTATTCTTGAAAAATAGACTTATCATGCTTGATTCTCTAGTATTCTTCAAGTATAAATCATCAACGCACAATTATCAATGACTTACTCAAAAACTTATCGATAAAAATCATAAATCATTAGAAATTTCACCTTAATTAATAATATGAGAAAATTACTTAGGAACAAGACTAAAATTCAGGATTTTGGAATAATGCAAAGAGTTAGGTACTTTTACCCCCACACTTAAGATGTACATTGCCCTCAATGTACAAAGATAGATAAACAATTATGTAATAATAAAATCAAAAGAGAAGGGGAGAAGTAACACTTTCTGAATTTTTGTATGAAGTCAATGAAAAGAAATCAGATAAGATTGGAGGTGAACGTGGGGAAGCGTCTCGAACCGTTTGAAATTGAATCCTCGAAGTACCCAGCTTGTTTTTATTGTATCCTAAGATAAATCTAAATGCCATTGAGAAAAAGGAGAAAATAATAAAGGAAGTAAAAATAAAAATAAAAATATGAATAAAAGTAAATAATTAAATAGAAACCTATGCCTAAATACGAAAAGAAATAAAACCAAACTAATTAGTAGGTTAGTACTTGGGTTGCCTCCCGAGAAGCGCTCGTTTAAAGTCTTGAGCTAGACTTACCTGTTGTACGCACAATCATGGTGGTTTGAGGAGGTGGAAATCATTTCTCATGCGATCAACTCGGTTACAAATATTAAGTTTAACTCGAGTAATGTTTACCTGAAAAGTGTTGAATTTAGGATTGTTTAACTCGACTGTGCTGTATAGGAAGACATTAAGTACCTCAAAAGTGATTTTTTTTTCATTTGTCTTGAGATCTGAATTGGTGATTCGAGGTCTTCCTTATTCAACAATACCTGATCCCCTATTTTGAAGTGATTTGTTGTTCCTATCAGCTCGTCTGGGGTTTCCTTCGGTTTCACTTTGTGTGGTTCCTGTTCTTCTTTAAATTGTGTTTTCCACTCTTCTAGTTTGTCGACCCTAAGACTTCGTTCCTCATATAATTCTTTTTTATTGGCACGAGGTCTAAGATCTAGCTCACCAGATGATTTCGTGATGCTTCTTGTGTAACATCCTTAAAGTGGAGTCTCTGCATTTTGTGTGTTTGCATGTGACGATATGCTTACTGTGCTAGTTTAGCATGTTTTGGGGCCTAGGCATGACCTCGGGTTAGGCCTGAGTCATGGCTAAAATTTTTGTTTTGGCACTTAGGGATAGGGAGCTAAGGGAGTTAGGGTTTAAAAGAATATATTGGAAGGTTGTGATAAAAAACAACCTAGTGGCAAAGTGGCTAGGGAGGCGCCACTAAGGTGCTTGGTTGGTGATGCCACAGGTAGGGAAGGAGAGCTCAGGTTCGAGCAGCAGAAATCTCGTTTTCTGCTTATTATTTTGACGCCAAGGAGGGAGGAGTTGTGCTCAGCTCAAACTCTGTAAGATAACTGCTGATTAAGTCAAACTAATTTAAACTGGTGGAGAAGAGAGAATTTAGGAGCTTGTGAGATTCAAACTCATTTGAATGGTTGGCCAGGAGTGCTTCAAGGAGTTTGCCGAAATCTGGACTCATGTTTGAAAAAGAGTAATCGGTTGGGAGACTAAGGGAGGGTGTGCTGAAATTTCTAGTGACATTTTCGGGTAGCTTATGCCATAGAGCATTCAGTTGGGAGCTAAGCCGAAACACCCCATTTAGGCTAGCCGATTTCTTCTTTTGTTGCACCATTTGACTCTTAGGCATCTAGTCAAATCTTCCTCTCCTCATTATCTTCTTTTCTTTTCTCTCACACTTTTTCCAAAACCCCATCAACCACATTCTTTTCTCTTCATTCTCTGTTGTGCCGAAACCAACACACATTCTCTAGTCAACATCTTTTTCTTCTTTTAAGTCTCTTGTGCCGAAAGTTCTTTCTTTTTCTTTACCAAATCTTGGGTCTACTTCCTCTCCATCTCTTCCATCTTCAAAAGCCGAAAGCCTTGTTGTTTCTCTTTTATTTTCATCTAGTATTTTGGCCAAATACCCTTAGCCTCATTCCCTTCTCTTCTCACGTGTTCTAATCCTCTTTGAAGAGTCGAATCTCTTGGTAAGTGGCTTCTTTTCTATCCGATCTTTTATTAAAGATTTGTATTAAAAACTTCATTCTTGTTTCATGTTGGTAGTCGAAACCTTTAAGGTTACTTAGGGGTACCAAACGTTGGTGCTTGGTGGTTGGAACTGTCAGAAAGGTAAGTGGCAATAATCTCTTTTTGTTTTGGGATTTATGATATGGCCGAATGGCCTTTAGATTTCTAATGATGTGTTAAAGCCGATTGTAGGGAGGAGAGTAGCCGAATACAATGGATTTTTGAGATTTGGTTGCCGATTAAGGCAAGGGTTTTTGGCGTTTTGGATTTGGATCTTATTCTTTCAAAAGCCGAAGACTAATTATCTTTATGTTAGGGCTTAGCCGATTGTAAAGGGAGGTTATTTACGTAGCTTCAGGATTTGGTTGGAAACCAAATCGGCATTAAGGTAAGTGTACCTTTGTGTGACACATCTTTGGTATTTTGGTGATTAGCCGAATGGCTTTAATCTTAAAAGTGTTTGTTGGCCGATTGTAGGGTAGAGTGAAGGCTAACGTTTTGGGACTTTGTTTAGATCTACAAATAGACAGGTGTGTAACGCTTACACACTTTGTTAGTTTGACATGTTTATTGTGTTTCTGTTATAGCCATTAAAACCGATAGTTATGCCTTGTGGGCATGAGCATGGACTCCGGGTAAGTCCCCTGATTATGGATCTTGTTATATGCTATCATGCCATTGTCTAAAGTTATGCCATGTGTTATTTGCATCATTATATGTTATTATGCCACGATTGATATGACCATGATGGTGGGATTGTTGAGAGGAGGGGGAAGGAATTATTTTGGACTGTCACCAGTGGTTTTGACCGCACGACGGGTTGGCCCCGTCTTTGATATTATAATTTGTGACTAAGTCCCAGTGGTTTTGATCACCAGTGGTTTTGACCACATATGAATATTGTGACTTGTCCCAGTGGTTTGGTACCATAGTGGGTTGGCCCCACATGTTGATTATGGGATTGTCATCAGTGGTTTTGACCACGCGATGGGTTGGCCTCATCACTTGATTTGTGACTACGGTCACCAGTGGTTTTGACCACACCGATATGCATATATTTGTGACTACGGTCACTAGTGGTTTTGACCACCAGTGGTTTTGACCACACGGGTAGATAAGGGAGATCGGATGGTTAGGTTATGGGTTGCATGATTTGCATGTCATACTGATGATTTGTGTAAGTGCTTGCACTATCGGGTAGGGGATTTATACACTGAGTTGCGGTGACTCGCCCCTTCCCTTATATTTTGCAGATGAGGCGTAGATTGCGGATATGGAGCTGGGGAGGACTCGAGGCGGCCATGCATGCTAGTTTGGGTTTTGATTATTAAGTTACTATTTTAGTTTTAATTATTTACATCAATTCGGTTTTGGTTTTGTAATAAGGCCGCTAAGTATTAATTTGGGTTTTTATTTCTAGATTATATTTCAATTATCTTATGCATATGATTTATAACCTAATTTGCTTTACCAATCGGGATTAAATCGATGTTTTCAAAACTATACTCGATATTGTTTTTCTCAAATGTTACCATCGGGTAACATTATTCACAATGTAATAATGAAGTTAACAAAGATGATTCCAAACCTAAAGTTTCAAACAACTCTAGATGCAAATGGTTTCTAAAAACAACCAACAGATTCTCAATAAAATTTAATTGGCAACTGGTTTATTCAAACGTTTTCACTCCGTGACATACCAGATCTGGTCGTGGTGTATTGATCGAGTTTGAGGTGTTACAATTTTGGTATTAGAGCCAAGTTCAAAAGCTCAGCTGTGGGCTCGAGGCCCAAAATGTTTAAAAGTAGGGTCTTGAAAGGTTTTTCTTGGGAAATGTAAATGGTTTGAATAGCATGGCACCGAGTCTCCGGCACCAATCTGCCCAGGTAAGTATCCCTAACCCTTGTGTGATTTAAATGTGGGAGAAATGGGTATTTTGGGATCGTAGATTAGTATGTTAGGAGTTATTGAACCTTAGGAATAGCCTACTCCAATGCAAAATTTCATAAGACTTAAAGATCAACTAAACAAACCTGTGAGTACGTCACTAAGTTAAGGGTGTGGCAACCGTTGTGCGCATGTCTAGGAATGGATTCAGGGGGAGCTTGGTATTTAAGCAGTCCTAGTGACTCACCTCCTCTTCACTCGAATCCTACTTGGTGCGTAGTGACGGTTCACTCTAACTAAGACGACTTATTCACAGGCTAAATTCAATAACTAAAACCCAAAGGGACCAGCCACCTTGTTTTGTACAACCCTAAAATTTGGCCATGGTTTCAAAATTACCAAGGTACCCTTGATTTGGAAAATGACCAAAATACCCCTGACTTGTAAATTTACCAAATTACCCCTGACTTGTAAAATTACCGAAATACCATTGGTATGAAAAATTGCCTAAGTACCCCCAAAATAAAAATTTCTAAAATATCCTTATTTCGTAAAATCACCTGGAACCATGTTTTGGAAAATTACAAAAATACCCCTGGTTTATGAAATTACCAAAATACCCCCGATTTCTAAAATTTCTAAAATTTCTAAAATACCTATGATTTGTAAAGATTTCCAAATTAACCCTAATTTATTATTGAAATACCCTTATAGGTTAAATTACGAAAATACCCCCGGGTAGTAAAATGGCGAGAATACCCCTACAAGTGGAGTGTGGGTAGAGGATGTTATTGATGAGTGAATGTGATTCACTGAATTAGGGTAGAAGACTTGAAACGAAAACTTTGTAATGATCGAAAGGATCACTATGGACTTTGTC
This sequence comes from Gossypium rotundifolium, assembly GCA_025506655.1. Classification (NCBI taxonomy): domain Eukaryota; kingdom Viridiplantae; phylum Streptophyta; class Magnoliopsida; order Malvales; family Malvaceae; genus Gossypium; species Gossypium rotundifolium. The sequence goes on along the minus strand of CP106733.1, from coordinate 56,390,279 downwards.
AGTGGGCTACCCCTTACGCCTAGCAAGAAGGACTCAATCTGGGTGATTGTGGACCGTTTGACTAAATCGGCTCATTTTATACCGATGAGAGTTGATTATTCGCTTTAGAAGTTAGCCAAGTTGTATGTGGCCGAGATAGTAAGGTTGCATGGAGTGCCAGTGTCAATTATCTCGGATAGGGATCCCAGGTTCACGTCGAGGTTCTGGAGAGCTTTGCATCAGGCTTTGGGTATGAGGTTGGATTTCAAAGATGACTTTTCACCGCAATCGATGGACATTCGAAAGAGTAATTCGATTCTAGAGGACATGCTAAGGGGTTGTGTTCTGGATTTCAGTGGTAGTTGGGAGGAGTATCTACCATTGGTGGAGTTCACTTATAACAATAGCTATCAAGCGAGTATCCAGATGGCACCATATGGGGCATTATATAGACGAAAATGTCATACTCTGACGTGTTGGACAGAATTGGGTGAACGGCAAATGTTGGGTTCAGAGTTGGTGGCAGAAACTGAGGATAAGGTTAAGGTGATTCGGGCTCGTCTTAAGGAAGCATCGGACAGGCAGAAGTCTTATGCCAACCTCAAGCGCAGGGATATAGAGTATGCAGTGGGTGATAAAGCTTTCTGAAGGTATCCCCATGGAAGAAAGTGTTGAGATTTGGGCGGAAAGGGAAGCTAAGCCTTAGGTTTATCGGGCCGTATACGGTACTGAAGCGAGTGGGACTGATAGCTTATCAGCTTGAGCTGCCGGTAGAGTTAAGTCAGATTCACGACGTCTTTCATGTTTCAATGCTTAGGCATTATCGGTCATATCCGTCACATGTGGTACCAGTTGAGGAGATAGAGGTGAGCCCTGACTTGTCTTTCGAGGAGGAAACGGTACAGATTTTGGATCGGGATGTCAAGGTCTTGCGTAGGAAGTCAGTTCCCTTGGTGAAAGTGTTATGGCAGAACCATGGTACGGAGGAGGCTACGAGGGAGCCAGAGGATGTGATACGGCAGTAATACCCCCAACTCTTTTGACCAGGTAATTTCGAGGCTAAAATTATTTTTAATGGGGGTAGAACTGTAACATCCTTAAAGTGAGGTCTTTGCATTTTGTGTGTTTACATGTGACGATATGCTTGTTGTGCTAGTTTAGCATGTTTTGGGGCCTAGGCATGACCTCGGGTTAGGCCTGAGTCATGGCTAAAATTTTCGTTTTGGCACTTAGGGACAGGGAGCTAAGGGAGTTAGGAGTTAAAAGAATATATTGGAAGGTTGTGATAAAAAACAACCTAGTGGCAAAGTGGCAAGAGAGGCGCCACTAAGGTGCTTAGTTGGTGACGCCACAGGCAGGAAGGAGAGCTCAGGTTCGAGCAGTAGAAATCTCATTTTCTGCTTATTATTTTGACGCCAAGGAGGGAGGAGTTGTGCTCAGCTCAAACTCTATCAGATAAATGTTGATTAAGTCAAACTAATTTAAACTGGTGGAGAAGAGAGAATTTAGGAGTTTGTGAGATTCAAACTCATTTGAATGGTTGGCCAGGAGTGATTCAGGGAGTTTGCCAAAATCTGGACTCTTGTTTGAAGAAGAGTAATCGGTTGGGAGACTAGGGAAGGGTGTGCCAAAATTTCTAGTGACATTTTCGGGTAGCTTATGCCATAGAGCATTCGGTTGGGAGCTAAGCAAAAACCCCCCTTTTAGGTTAGCTGATTTTTTCTTTTGTTGCACCATTTGACTCTTAGGCATCTAGCCGAATCTCCCTCTCCCTATTATCTTCTTTTCTTTTCTCTCACACTTTTTCAAAACCCCATCAACCATATTCTTTTCTCTTCATTCTCTATTGTGCCGAAACCAACACCCATTCTCTAGTCAACATCTTTTTATTCTTTTAAGTCTCTTGTGCCGAAAGCTCTTTCTTTTTCTTTGCCGAATCTTGGGTCTATTTCCTCTCCATCTCTTCCATCTTCAAAAGCCGAAAGCCTTGTTGTTTCTCTTTTATTTTCATCTAGTATTTTGGCCGAATACCCTTAGCCTCATTCCCTTCTCTTCTCAAGTGTTCTAATCCTCTTTGAAGAGTCGAATCTCTTGGTAAGTGGCTTCTCTTCTATCTGATCTTTTATTAAAGATCTATATTAAAAACTTTATTCTTGTTTCATGTTGGTAGCCGAAACCTTTAAGGTTACTTAGGGGTATCGAACGTTGGTGCTTGGTGGTTGGAACTGTCAGAAAGATAAGTGGTAACAATCTCTTTTGGTTTTGGGATTTATGATATGGATGAATGGCCTTTAGATTTCTAATGATGTGTTAAAGCCGATTGTAGGGACGAGAGTAGTCGAATACAGTGGATTTTTGAGATTTGGTTGCCGATTAAGGTAAGGGTTTTTGGCATTTTGGATTGGGATCTTATTCTTTCAAAAGCCGAAGACTAATTATCTTTATGTTAGGGCTTAGCCAATTGTAAAGGGAGATTCTTCGCATAGCTTCGGGATTTGGTTGGAAACCAAATCGGCGTTAAGGTGAGTGTACCTTTGTGTGACACATCTTTGGGATTTTGGTGATTAGCCGAATGGCTTTAATCTTAAAAGTGTGTGTTGGCCGATTGTAGGGTAGAGTGAAGGCTAACGTTTTGGGACTTTGTTTAGATCTACAAATAGACAGGTGTGTAACGCTTACACACTTTGTTAGTTTGACATGTTTATTGTGTTTCTGTTATAGCCATTAAAACCGATAGTTATGCCTTGTGGGCATGAGCATGGACTCCGGGTAAGTCCCCTGATTATGGATCTTGTTATACGCTATCATGCCATTGTCTAAAGTTCTGCCATGTGTTATTTGCATCATTATATGTTATTATGCCACGATTGATATGGACATGATGGTGGGATTGTTGAGAGGAGGGGGAAGGAATTATTTTGGACTGTCACAAGTGGTTTTGACCACACGACGGGTTGGCCCCGTCTTTGATATTATAATTTGTGACTAAGTCCCAGTGATTTTGACCACCAGTGGTTTTGACCACATATGAATATTGTGACTTGTCCCAGTGGTTTGGTACCACAGTGGGTTGGCCCCACATGTTGATTACGGGATTGTCATCAGAGGTTTTGACCACGCGATAGGTTGCCCCATCACTTGATTTGTGATTACGGTCACCAGTGGTTTTGACCACACCGATATGCATATATTTGTGACTACGATCACCAGTGGTTTTGACCACCAGTGGTTTTGACCACACGGGGTAGATAAGGGAGATCGGATGGTTAGGTTATGGGTTGCATGATTTGCTTGTCATACTGATGATTTGTGTAAGTGCTTGCACTATCGGGTAGGGATTTATACACCGAGTCGCTGTGACTCACCCTTCCCTTATATTTTGCGTATGAGGCGAGATTGGGATATGGAGCCGGGAGGACTCGAGGCCATGCATGCTAGTTTGGGTTTTGATTATTAAGTTACTATTTTAGTTTTAATTATTTACATCAATTCGGTTTTGGTTTTGTAATAAGGTCGCTAAGTATTAATTTGGGTTTTTATTTCTAGATTATATTTCAATTATCTTATGCATATGATTTATAACCTTATTTGCTTTACCAATCGAGATTAAATCGATGTTTTCAAAACTATACTCGATATTGTTTTTCTCAAACGTTACCATCGGGTAACATTATTCACAAGGTAATAACGAAGTTAAGAAAGATGATTCCAAACCTAAAGTTTTAAACAACTCTAGATGCAAATGGTTTCTAAAAACAACCAACAGATTCTCAATAAAATTTAACCGGCAATTGGTTTATTCAAACGTTTTCACTCCGTGACATACCAGATCTGGTCGTGGTGTATTGACCGAGTTTGGGGTGTTACATCTTGTAAAGAAGGTTGAACCAAATGGTTATCAATAGAATTAATGTTCGTACCTTTATTACTCAATGTCCTAGCTGAGTCAAGAGCTTGAAGAGTGATTGTTTCGTCATCTACACGAAGTGTGAGTTCACCAAATTCTTCCTCTGCGTGGTCTTTCTTTGTTGCATCGGAAATGGCACACGTGGTTGGTACTTTGTAATTGCCAGTTTTGGTATATAATGGCACACCTCAACCTTACCTTCACTTACCATAGGTTCTTCCCTTGGGTTTGGTTCATCTAACCCTTCACTATCATGAGTTGGTACGGTTTGAATTTGCTCGTTTGGGTTAATCTCTGTGTTGCTTGGTAGATGCCCTTGTGGTCATTTGGACATCAACTTTGCAAGTTGTTTTACTGACTTAGTAAATTTTTGAACTTGGTTCTTGATCTCTTTGATTGATGCTTGTTGATTATCAAACGTTGTCTCAGTTTTTTGGGGAAGGGTTTCTGTGGCTGCCATGAATTTTGTCAGCATCTCCTCAAGACTCGACTCTTCTTCCTGTTGGTGAGGTGGTTGTTGAAAATTTGGAGGAAGTTCCTATCTTTGGCTACTTTGATCATCCCACGAGAAATTGGGATGGTAACTCCAACCTGCATTATAAGTGTCATTATAAAAATTATTTTGTGGTCTAGAATAGTTACCCGTATAGTGAGCTTGCTCGTTTTCCATGCCATATCTGTAGGGTGGGTACTCAAGATTCGCCACGCCTCCTAAATTTGAATCATATTGCATTACTGGGTGTACCTGCGAGAGATTATACAATCTATCAATCTTTTTATTTATCATCTCTAGCTAGTTAGATAACCTGGTGACCACTCGAGGTTGAAAACACTGTCGGCTTTTGTTGGCACTGTCTTCATATCTTGCCACTAATAATTATTCAGTGCCATCTTCTCTATAGACTAAAATTATCTGCCAAAAGAAAAATAGAGGAAAAATTAGCAAAGTAAAAAAAATAAAATAAAATAAATTGCAGAAAATAAAAAAATGGCTAAAGTAATAAAAATAGAGCTTTATTAATATTTGAGTTCCCCGACAACGGCGCTAAAAACTTGATCGTTGTTTTGTTGAGTTTTAAAATTTATAAAGAGAATGATCGAACCTGAAAACTAACTCTGACAATGACTTAAGGTAAGTGTACCTATCGAACAGTAGTATAGGTTAGGCAAGACCGGATTGTCGAACCCAAAGGAACTAAAAGTACTAATACTAACTTTCTTTTTATCATTTATCCTAAAATAAGTGAAGTTGTTTTAATCTAAATTAACGACTTACTAAACTAAAGACACAAAGACAGAAAGAATGAATTGGAAAATAACTTGAAGAGAAACTCAGTTGATCACGATGATACCCTCAGGAAGAATTCACCTAGACTTCATTTGTTATTTAACACTGAACCATACGATTCATTCACTTAGTTTGATCCGTAAGACTCCTAACGTATATTAAACCCTCTCTCGAGGTAATAACATCTAACCCTAGGTTAATTAGTGGAACTCTCGTTCTCTTATAATAACCCCTTAGAATAGCAGTAAATTGATCTATGGACTCCCGTATTAGGTTTCACCCTAATCCGACAAAATCTTGTCACCCTATCTCTAGGCGTGCGATCAGCTCCTCTTAATTATGCTAGATCTACTCTTAAGTAGGGTCTATTCCTCCTCCACCTTAGCACATCAGATTTGGATTAAGCATGCATAATTAACAACAAACTAAGTATTTATCATATAATTCAGAAATCAATAACAAGATTCATCTAGGTTTCATCCCCCTCAGGTATCTGAAGGGTTTAGTTCATAATGAATAAAGAAAACATCTCAAGAGAAAAGATAAAACAAAACATAAGAAATCCCTAAAACCCCCTGAAGGAATTGAAGGAGAAATCCGCCGTCTGGAGTAGAATTTCGGCTCTTTGAGATGGATCAACTAGCTATCTTCGAGTATTTCCCACAAATCTGGCCTTCTGGCCCGGCTCCTTGGCCTAGCTAACTGCCTCGACAAAAGCCTTGGCAGAAGGCTTCTGCCGAACTCCAAACCTCCCCTAAAGGTTGGCCTCTAGGGTCTTTATATAAGCTTTGAGATGGCTTACTTGGACTCTAAGTATCCTAATTCAAGAATAATTCATACTCGGGTGTTTGAATAGGCTTTGGAATGTGTTTCTTTGTCTTCAAGTATCCAAACCGAGTGAAATACCTCTTGGTCGCAGCAAGGACACACCCATGGCACACGCCCGTGTAAATCATTTTCAGGTCGTATCTCGATTTTGTCGATTGGGGCACAGCCGTGTAAATCGTGGCATGGCCATGTCTTAGTTAATTGCCGTTTTAATCCTGTTTCTTGTTCTTTTCATCCTTGGGTGCTTTCCTGAGTTAAAACATGAAAAGAAAGGATTAAGAGCACCTTTTTACATAAATCAAGGGCTAAATCATTCAAAAGCATACTAAATGTGGGCTTAAAATATGTTACTTTTATGGTTTATCAACATAATAACAATAAAGTTGTATTATTTACGTACAACTTACCTCGGTATACAAAAAGTGGGCGACTAGATGGAATTAGTCTACTAGCTTGGTTTTCGCCAGGTCTAGGTCTGAATTCCATTTTTCTTGATCTATAATGACAAAATTTACTTATTTAATCACCACATTAATCAAGAAATTCCAAAATTCCTACTTTGGCAAAATTATCGTTTTGCCATTAGACTTTCACATAATAACGATTTTGCCCCTAGGCTCGTAAAATGATTTTCATCAAATTTCTTCATTTACCAAGCCTAGCCGAATCTAATTTATACATGTAGTAGCTCACAATTTCTATTATTTCACACATTTACCACCTATTTTATAAACTTCTCAAAAGGGTCCATTTTAGGTGTTTTCATGAAATCCCATTTCACAAAAGTTGTTTATTTAACAACCAAGATTCATTTTCTTCCATAAATACTCAGCAAACATCACAAATCCTCTCATGGTAAATCTCTAGACTATCAACCATTTTGCAAAATAGCCCCCCATTAGTTAGCTTAAGCTACAAGGGTCACAAAAATACAAAAATCATCAAGAATGACCATCAAAAACACTTACTTGCAAGGATTATGAGTTGCGTAAATTTCAAGCTATCAGAACCCTTATTTTTGCTGATATTTTTGGTGGAGAGGAGGAAGATGAAAAGGTGATATCTTTTTCTCTTTATTTTATTTAATTTCTAGTCAAATTTGTCACCAAAACCTCACCTAACCTTTGACAATTTCATTTTCTTATCTCTATGGCTGGCCATTACTCTCTTAAAGGCATATTTGCACATTAAGGACCTCTAATTTAAGGTTCTCTAGCTATATGACAATTCTAATTAGTAGAACACAAATTTCACCTTTTATCCAATTTAGTCCCTTTTTCAAAATTAAGCATAATATCGCTAAAATTATTTCACCAAAATTTTCAAGTACTAATATAATCATTCTATAACACATAAAATAATATGAAAAATAATTTTTTCGGCCTCATATTAGTTGTTTCGAAACCACTATTACGACTAGTCCCAAAATTGGGCTGTTACAATTCTCCCTCCCTTAGGGATTTTCATCCCAAAACCTTACCAGTGAAAAGGTTTGGGTATTTGATCTCTCATAGTCTTTTCGGGCTCCTATGTGGCCTCTTCAACCCCATGCCTATGCCATAGTACTTTCACGAGTGTTATACTTTTATTTCTCAATTGCTTGACCTCTCGGGCCAAGATCTTAACCGGCTCTTCACCATAAGTAATGTCTGATCGAATCTCAACCTCTATTGGTGAAAGAATGTGCGAAGGGTCAGAATGGTAACAGCGACAAAATAGACACATGGAATACATCGTGGATCTTTTCTAACTTAGACAGCAAGGCTAAACAATATGCGATCGGCCCAATTTTCTCAATCACCTCATATGGTCCAATAAAATGTGGACTTAATTTGCCTTTCTTACCAAATTCGATGACTTTCTTCCACGGGGATACTTTCAAAAATACCTTATCACCGACTTGAAACTCAATCTTTTTCCATTTCAAGTCCGCGTAGGATTTCTGTCTATCCGAAGCGGCCTTCAAACAGTCACGAATTACCTTTACTCTCTCTTCAGTTTCTCTGACTAAGTCAACCCCATGAATCTGATTTTCTCTGAGTTCAGTCCAATACAAGGGCGTTCGGCACTTATGCCCATACAAAGCCTCATAAGGTGCTATTTTCAAACCCTACTGATAACTATTGTTGTAGGCAAACTCTACCAATAGTAAATACTTTTCCCAACTGCCTTGGAATTCAAGGACACAACACCGTAACATGTCTTCAAGAATCTGAATTACTCTCTCTGATTGACCATCGGTTTATGGATGGAAAGCCGTGCTAAAATTCAACTTTGTCCCCAAAGCTTCTTGTAACTTTTTCCAAAACTGCGAGGTAAACCTCGGATCTCTATTCGAAATAATCGACAAGGGCATTTTGTGGAGTCTCGCAATTTTAGAAACATACAAATCAGCCAATTTTTCAAGCGGATAATCTATACACACCGATATAAAATAAGTTGACTTTGTTAGCCTATTGTAACAGACCGAATTTGACCCTATTCGAAACGGTGGTTTTGGGACCACGAATCTGAGTCTGAAAAATGTTTTAATATTATATTTTGTGTTTATTATATGTGAATTAATGTGTGTGAAAGTCTCGTAGAAAAAATTTATCGTTTAAGTGTTTAATTTAACAAAAAGGACTTAATCGCGTAAAGTGTAAAAGTTGCAGGATATAAAGTAAAGTGCTAGAATGAGGATGGCTTTTTAATATGAAGCATTAAATGGGTAAATAACCCATTTTTAAGTTAGTGGGTGACATATGACATGTTTAACCTTAATTTTTATATTGTATAATTATTTATAATAAGGTTATAAAGGTAAATGAATAAATGTCATATATATGTTAAATAAAACATAAAAAATGGCCATTATCATCTTTTATTTGCTTGGCCGAATGTTGAGAAAAGAAATGGGGTTTGGTTTCCTTTGAATTTCGGCAACTTCAATCACAAATTCAAGATCAAGAACAGAGAAAAACGGATTTGGATCGGGGAAATACAAAGGTTATCGACTAGCCGGATTACGTGGTTCGTCGACAGTCGAGGTAAGTCCTTAAGCAAGTATACACCAAAGAATTATTTATGAACATAGTATATGATGATTTTTGAATATTTAAAGCATAATTATACATGTTGGCCAAATGTGGAGTATGAATTTGTAGTGAAATTAATTTGGTAAACACAATGTGAATATGTATGTTTGGATTAATAGGTGAAAGTAAAAAGAAGAATATGAGATGGATAATAGTTTAGTACTAAGTACTGTGTATCACAAAGTTAAATGTGTTGATATCCGGGCTTCGTGCCTAACAGGCTTAGTGCCAATGATATATTCGGGCTGCGTGCCTAGCAGGCTTAGTGTCGGTGATATATTCAGGCTTCGTGCCTAGCAGGCTTAGTGTCGGTGATATATTCGGGCTTCGTGCCTAGCAGGCCTAGTGCTGGTGATATATTCGGGCTTCGTGCCTAGTAGACTTAATGCCGATGATACTTTAAAATGAAGGAACCATAAATTACTCGAGGTGTAACATAGTGAATCTATTGTGTTAAAAACTCAGGTAAGCATAAGTCCCATTTGAATTCATCAGAAGTAAGGTAAGTTGTGATTAATGTTACTTGAGTTGAAATATATTATGTTAAGAAGGATGTTATGTGAATTTGAGCTCATAATCGACGTGTATGAATATAGAAATAATAGAATTTTTGGTGTGATAATGTAATGGATATGAATGTTGAATTTACATGATTATAAACATGCGATTCATGTAACATATGTACTTTGTGCTTTGATGAGTTGCAGGTTGATGGTAGTGAAGTATAAGTAATTGAGTAAATACATTATTAGTATTCGGTTTTGTATCAGTTGCATATCGAAATATACATATACAATGTCCTACATTTATTGATTAAAATGTTAAAGTGCTTGATTAGTGAATTATCTTTTGCTTAAGACTTACTAAGCTAGTGAGCTTACTCTGTATGTGTTTGTATTTCTGATTTATAGATCATTGATTCAACTACGTGCTCAGGGGATCATCAAGAAAGTCGACCACACTATCACTCTCTTTGGTATATATATGTTTACTTTTCAAATCAAATGCATGTATAGGCTGAATTATGACTTGAATGAATGATGTTTGGTTTTGTAAATGTATATATATATGGCCTTGTGAATAAGGCTATTACTTTTGGTTAAGCATCGTTTATATGATTGATATATGGTCAATGGATTGGTTATATTTATATATTTTGGACTAGTCACATATCATACGTGTTTGGTAGGTTATTCAATAATCTTTGTATCCATTAATTAATAAGGTAGGATGAATTGATAATTGTGGTTTGACATGGTTTTTTGTTTTAGGGACATTGCGCATATTATGATAGCATGATGTGTATGTTTGGTTATGCTAGAATGTTCGAATGTCACTTATGAGAAGGAAAAGCTAATAGAGTATCATGGATCTATTCGTTTTTATTATGCATAATTGTATAAGGTATAAAAGATATGTTGATATTAGACTAATGAAATAGATGTATTTATATATGTTTAACATATGAAATTTGGTGTTGTTATGTGGAAGTTTGATTGAAACTTGTATAGATTATGAGTAATGATGTATTGCATTATGAATCATGGTTGTTTGTAATGTAAGTCTTAATCATCATTTGTTGATATGGAAATTTAAATATGCGTATTGGGTTTATTCCATATATGATATGCTAAATTGTGTCTAGTTCGGAACGCCTCATAACCCTAATTCTATGACGGAGTGCAGGTTAAGGGGTGTCACATTTTATTGGTATCAGAGCTACGGTTTAGTCGATTCTAGGACTACCGTAGTGCGTAAGAGTCTAGCTATACATGCCTTTGAATTGTATATATGATAGTGTGGTGATTTCTGAAAATTTCAATTGTATTTTATATAGTAAATGGATCCTGATCGAGCCGTAGCTGATGATGTGAAGAGCGTTGCGCCTGTTCCCCCGTGTGGATCAGTGCCATTAGACTCTCGACCAGTTTCAGGTAGCCATGAAGGGGAGGTTAAACAAGCTTTCTATCAGATGATGAACGAATGGTTTACCTAGTTTATTCAGACTAATCCGGCTGTACAACAACCTCCACCCCCGAATAATCCAACTCTGGTCCCTTCAACACCCCCAATGATAGATCCGATGAGATCTAGCAGGCCTCCCGTTGATAAAATCAGAAAATATAGGGTCGAGGAATTCAAGGCCAATGATGATGATGATGCAGAGTGAGCCGAGATGTGGCTTGATAACACTATTCGGGTACTCGATGAGTTATCTTGTACTCTAGATGAATGCCTAAAGTGTGCTATATCTCTACTTGACACCGCCTATCACCGGTGGAACACATCGGTATCCGTAGTTCGAAAGAAAAAAGTAACTTGGGACTTCTTCCAAATTGAGTTCCGTAAGAAATATATCAGTTAGAGATTTATCAATCAGAAACGGAAAGAATTTCTGGAATTAAAATAGGGTCGCATGACTGTGACGAAATATGAGCAGAAGTTTGTCAGATAGTTTATATCTACCGAAGCCATTATGTGTAAAAGATTTGAAGACGGCCTAAATGAAGACATAAAGTTACTTGTTGGCATTCTTGAAATCAAAGAGTTTGTGACATTAGTCGAGCGAGCTTGTAAAGCCGAAAAGCTCGAAAAGGAGAAAAGAAAATCTGAAGTAGAAGCTAGAGACACTCGAAAAAGATCATCGAGTAAAATTTTCCATTCTGTGCATAAGAAGTTTAGAGATGACCGTAGTCAACATAAAGCCACTTCAGACCTGCCTAGACGTGATCGACCTCCAGTGAGATCCCGAGCCACGTCGATAGCTAGTGTCGGTAATGTTCCACAGAACCGACCGAGTGTAAACATTGTGGGAAATGGTATCCTGGGAGTTGTAGAGTTCGTGATCGGTCCTGCTATAAATGTGGATCGTCGGATCATTTTATTCGAGAGTGCCCGATGTTAGCCGAGCAAAATGCAACTTAGAACACTAGACCGAAGCGAAGGCACCAAAGACGGGTAGACCACTCAAACATTCGAGCAATGTAGGTGGCGATCGAGAGAGGATGAAGGACACCACAATACGATCAGAGGCTAGAGCTCTAGCTAGAGCTTATGCTACACGAGCCAGAGAGGATGCTTCCTCCCCTAATGTCATTACCAGTACTTTCACCCTTTATGATACTATTGTGATTGCATTGATTGATCCTGGTTCGACTCATTCATATGTGTGTGAAACTCTAGTATTCGGTAAGACTCTGCAGTTGAGTCTACTGAGTTTGTGATTCATGTGTCCAACCCTTTGGGTAGATGTGTATTTGTTAATAAAGTGTATAGAGGTTGCCCGTTGATGATTTGGGATTCTTACTTCCCAGCCAATTTAATGTTGTTGCCTTTCGATGAGTTCGACATAATTTTGGGAATGGACTGGTTAACTTCACATGATGCAGTGGTGAATTGCAAAAGAAAGCTGATTGATTTGAGATGTCAAAATGGTGAGATCATCAGAATTGGATCCAGTGATTTAAATGAGTTTCCTACAATAATATCCTCGATGTTAGCCCGAAAGTATGTGAGAAAAGGGTGAGAAGCTTATTTGGCCTATGTACTGGATAATAAAGTATCTGAAAAGCATATTGAATCTGTACCAGTTGTATGTGAATACCCAGATGTGTTTCCTGAAAAACTACCGGGTTTACCACCAGTACGAGAGATTGAGTTCGGCATTGAATTAGCACCGGGAACGACTCCAATCTCGATAGCTCCGTATCGGATGGCATCTACTGAGTTAAAAGAGTTGAAAGCACAGTTGCAAGAGTTAACAGATATCGGCTTTGCACAACCGAGTTTCTCTCCTTAGGGTGCACCAGTTCTTTTGTGAAGAAGAAAGATGGAATGATGCGAATGTGTATTGATTATCGACAACTGAATAAGGTAACTATAAAAAATAAGTACCCGTTACCTCGGATTGATGATTTGTTTGATCAGTTGAAAGGGTTTATTATTTGAAAATAGATTTGAGATCGGGTTATTATCGCCACGAGTCGAGATACGAGATGTGCCAAAGATCGCATTCGGTGAGGTACGGACATTTTGAGTTTCGGTTATGCCTTTTGGACTCACTAATGCACTGCTATTTTTATGGACCTAATGAATCGGGTCTTCAGACAATTTTTGGATCGGTTTGTAGTAGTGTTTATTGATGATATACTGATCTACTCCAAAGATGAAACCGAGCATGCCGAGCATTTGAAATTAGTGCTACAAACTTTGCGAGATCAACAGCTGTATGCAAAGTTTAGTAAATGTGAGTTCTGGATGAATGAAGTCAGTTTCTTGGGTCATGTTGTTTCAAATACGTATTTGGGTGGATCCAAACAAAATAATGGCTATACTCGATTGGAAACCACCAAAGAATGTTTCCAAAATTCGAAGCTTTCTAGGCCTTGCGAGATACTACAGACGGTTTGTAAAAGGTTTTTCTGTGATAGCTACACCTTTAACAAGGCTACTACAGAAAGATGTCAAGTTTGAGTGGTCGGAGAAGTGTCAGAAAAGTTTCAAACAGCTGAAAGCTCTTTTGACCGAAGCTCCAGTGTTAACTCATCCTGAATCAGGTAAAGAATTTGTCGTGTTTAGTGATGCTTCTTTGAATGGGTTGGGTTGCGTTTTGATGCAGGAAGGCAAAGTTATAGCCTACGCTTCAAGACAATTGATGCCGCACGAGAGAAATTATCTGACTCACGATCTGGAATTAACAGCCATTGTTTTCGCATTGAAAATTTGGCGTCATTACTTATTCGGTGAGAAATGTCACGTTTATTCGGATCATAAAAGTCTAAAGTATTTGATGACTCAAAAAGATCTGAACTTGAGACAACGAAGATGGTTAGAATTGTTGAAGGACTATGAGTTGGTGATTGACTACCATCCGGGAAAAGCCAATGTTGTTGCAGATGCTTTAAGTCGAAAATCATTATTTGCTCTTCGTGCGATGAACGCATAGATGGTTATGCCTGGTGATGGTTTGATCATAGCCGAGTTACAAGCAAGACCGATGTTTATTCAGCAAATTTGTGATGCACAGAAAGTTGACAAAGATTTGATTGCTAGACGAATTCAGTGTGAAAAAGATACAGAATCAGAGTTTCAAATTGATGCAAATGACTGTTTGAAATTTAAAAGCCGAATGTGTGTTCCGAAGAACTCGGAGTTGATTCAGATGATTCTGAGTGAGGCTCATAGTGGTCGATTATCGATACATCCAGATAGCACGAAAATGTATAATGATTTGAAATAGTTTTATTGGTGGCCTGGCATGAAACAGGATATCTTTGAATTTGTGTCAAAGTGCTTAATTTGTCAACAAGTAAAAGCCGAGCATCAAGAGCCTTCTGGGTTGCTTCAGCCGATCATGATACCTGAATGGAAATGGGATAAAATCACTATGGATTTTGTATCTGGTTTGCCTATGACACCAAGCAAGAAAGATGCAGTCTGGGTTATAGTAGATAGACTGACCAAATCAGCTCATTTTGTACCGGTTTGTATGGACTTTTCACTCGATAAACTTGCTGAGTTGTATATATCTCAAATCGTGAGATTACATGGTGTGCCAAGTTCTATTATCTCAGACAGAGACCCGAGATTCACATCGTGATTGTGGAAGAAGTTACAGGATGCTTTAGGTACTAAACTTCATTTTAGCACCGCCTTTCACTCGCAGACAGACGGTCAATCTGAGCGAACCATTCAAACACTTGAGGACATGTTGAGATGTTACGTTCTCGAGTTTGAAGGTACGTGGGAAAAGTACTTACCTTTGATTGAATTTGCCTATAATAACAGTTTTCAATCAAGTATCAAAATGGCACCCTATGAAGCTCTATATGGCCGCAAGTGTCGTACGCCTTTGTACTGGACCGAGCTCAGTAAGAATAAGATACAAGGGGTTGATTTGATTAAAGAGACTGAACAGAAAGTGGCTGTAATCAAAGATAGTTTGAAAGCTACATTAGATCATCAAAAGTCTTATGCTGATTTGAAACGCAAAGATATAGAATTTCAAGTCAGAGATCGGGTATTCTTGAAAGTATCTCCGTGGAAGAAAGTACTTCATTTTGGTCGGAAAGGCAAACTAAGTCCGAGATTTATCGGACCCTATGAAATCATCGAACGTATTGGGCCTGTTGCTTATAGATTGAAGTTACCCTCTAAATTAGAAAAGATACACGATGTATTTCACGTTTCTATGCTCCGTAGATACAAATCAGATCCGTCACATGTGATTGCTCCATCTGAGATTGAAATCTGACCCGATATGATGTATGAGGAAGAACCGATCCGTATCTTAGCTCGGGAAATGAAATAGTTAAGAAACAAAAGGATTCCATTAGTGAAAGTACTATGGAATCGGCATGGAGTTGAAGAGGTTATGTGGGAGCCTGAGGACTCAATGAGGCAACAATATCCGACGTTGTTTAACGGTAAGATTTTTGGGGACGAAAATCCTTAAGGGGGGAAGAGTTGTAACAGACCGAATTTGACCCTAGTCGGAACGGTGGTTTTGGGACCACGAATCTGAGTTCGAGAAATATTTTAATATTATATTTTGTGTTTATTATATGTGAATTAATGTGTGAAAGTCTCAGAGAAAAAATTATCGTTTAAGTGTTTAATTTAACGAAAAGACTTAATCGTAAAGTGTAAAAGTTGCGTGCTATAGAGTAAAGTGCTAGAATGAGGATGGCTTTTTAATATGAAGCATTAAATGGGTAAATAACCCATTTTTAAGTTAGTGGGTGATATATGAAATGTTTAACCTTAATTTTTATATTGTATAATTATTTATAATAAGGTTATAAAGGTAAATGAATAAATGTCATATATATGTTAAATAAAACATAAAAAATTGCCATTATCATCTTTTATTTGCTTGGCCGAATGTTGAGAAAAGAAATGGGGTTTGGTTTCCTTTGAATTTCGGCAACTTCAATCACAAATTCAAGATCAAGAACAAAGAAAAACGGATTTGGATCGGGAAAGACAAAGGTTATCGACTAGCCGGATTACGTGGTTCGTCGACAGTCGAGGTAAGTCCTTAAGCAAGTATACGCCAAAGAATTATTTACGAACATAGTATATGATGATTTTTGAATATTTAAAGCATAATTATACATGTTGGCCGAATGTGGAGTATGAATTTGTAGTGAAATTAATTTGGTAAACACAATGTGAATATGTATGTTTGGATTAATAGGTGAAAGTAAAAAGAAGAATATGAGATGGATAATAGTTTAGTACTAAGTACTGTGTATCACAAAGTTAAATGTGTTGATATTCGGGCTTCGTGCCTAGCAGGCTTAGTGTCGGTGATATATTCGGGCTTCGTGCCTAGCAGGCTTAGTGCCGGTGATATATTTGGGCTTCGTGCCTAGCAGGCTTAGTTCCGGTGATATATTTTGGCTTTGTGCCTAGCAGGCCTAGTGTCGGTGATATATTTAGGCTTCGTGCCTAGCAAGCTTAATGCCGGTGATACTTTAAAACGAAGGAACCATAAATTACTCGAGGTGTAACATAGTGAATCTATTTTGCTAAAAACTCAGGTAAGCATAAGTCCCATTTGAATTCATCAGAAGTAAGGTAAGTTGTGATTAATGTTACTTGAGTTGAAATATATTATGTTAAGAAGGATGTTATGTGAATTTGAGCTCATAATCGACGTGTATGAATATAGAAATAACATAATTTTTGGTGTGATAATGTAATGGATATGAATGTTGAATTTACATGATTATAAACATGCGATTCATGTAACATATGTACTTTGTGCTTTGATGAGTTGCAGGTTGATGGTAGTGAAGTATAAGTAATTGAGTAAATACATTACTAGTATTCGATTTTGTATCGCCCATATCGAAATATACATATACAATGTCATACATTTATTGATTAAAATGTTAAAGTGCTTGATTAGTGAATTATCTTTTACTTAAGACTTACTAAGCTAGTGAGCTTACTCGTATGTGTTTGTATTTACTTTTATAGATCATTGATTCAACTACGGCCTCGGGGATCATCAAGAAAATTGACCACACTATCACTCTCTTTGGTATATATATGTTTACTTTTCTAATCAAAGGCATGTATAGGCTGAATTATGACTTGAATGAATGATGTTTGGTTTTGTAAATGTATATATATATGGCCTTGCTAATAAGGCTATTACTTTTGGTTAAGCATCGTTTATATGATTGATATAATGGTTTGTTTTAATTTTGGTATAAGAGGTGTGCATATTATGCTTGGAAGTTTAATATGGTTATATAGAAATAATCATTTATATGTATTATATATATATGTATAAGTATGCATATTATGTCATGTGAATTTTTCTACTTAAATTATTATGTGGTTGGTCTAATTCAGCTGGTCATGAAAATGTGTATACTTATGTTTTGGGTTGATCATTGGAGTTTTAAATTGAGGACCGAATATATGGTCAATGGATTGGTTATATTTATATATTTTGGACTAGTCACATATCATTCGTGTTTGGTAGGTTATTCAATAATCTTTGTTTCCATTAATTAATAAGGTAGGATGAATTGATAATTGTGGTTTGACATGGTTTTTGTTTTAGGGACATTGCGCATATTATGATAGCACGATGTATATGTTTGGTTATGCTCTAATGTTCGAATGTCACTTATGAGAAGGAAAAGCTAATAGAGTATCATGGATCTATTCATTTTTATTATGCATAATTGTATAAGGTATAAAAAGATATGTTGATATTAGACTAATGAAATAGATGTATTTATATATGTTTAACATATGAAATTTGGTGTTGTTATGTGGAAGTTTGATTGAAACTTGTATAGATTATAAGTAATGATGTATTGCATTATGAATCATGGTTGTTTAGTCTTAATCATCATTTGTTGATATGGAAATTTAAATATGCATATTGGGTTTATTCCATATATGACTGTGCTAAATTGTGTCTAGTTCGGTAACGCCTCATAACCCTAATTCGACGACGGGTACGGGTTAAGGGGTGTTACACCTATCAACCACAACCCATACGACATCTTTCTTCCTTGGCGTCCAAGGTAACCTGGACACGAAATCCATAGCAATATGGTCTCATTTCCATTCGGAAACCATCACAGGCTGAAGTAAACCCGAAGGTACTTGGTGTTCGGTTTTCACGTGCTAACAAATTAGGCACTTAGAGGCAAACTCTGAAATGTCTCTCTTCATTCCCGACCACCAATACATTGTCTTCAAGTCATTGTACATTTTCACACTGCCTGGATGGATAGACATACAACTGCTATGTGCCTCATGCAAAATTTTCCAAATAAGCTCATCGTTTTTGGGTAAACAAATTTTATCTTGAAACATTAAATAGCCATCTGAACCAATCTGAAAGTCTGATTCTATACCCGTCTCGCACTGAGTTATATTAGCTTGCAATTCTTTATCACCTTTCTGAGCTTCGCAGATCTCTTGCAAAAACATTGGTTTCGCTCTCAACTCTGCTAAAATCAAACCATCATCAGTTACTAACAATTGAGTGTTCATCGCCCTCAAGGCAAACAATAACTTCCTACTCAAAGCATCGACGACCACGTTCACCTTCCATGGGTGATAGTCGATCACCATGTTTGCAAAGGTTCAGTTCCTTTTGAGTCATCAAATTCTTTAGACTTTTATGGTCGGTGAACACTCAGCATCTCTCACCATACAAATGGTGTCTCCAAATCTTCAGTACAAACACTATGGCGGCTAACTCTAAGTCATGAGTCAGATAGTTTTTCTTATGCGGCTTCAATTGTCTTGAGGCATATGCTATTACCTTGCCTTCTTGCATGAGCACGCATCCCAATCCATTCAAGGATGCGTCACTATACACTACAAATGCTTTTCCCAATTCCAATTGTACTAAAATTGGAGCTTCAGTCAACAACGCCTTTATTTTCTTGAAACTTTATTGCTATTTTTCCGTCCATTCAAACTTAATATCTTTCTATAGCAACCTCGTCATTGGATTAGCAATCATGGCGAATCCTTTAACGAATCGTCTGTAGTAACCCGTTAAGCCTAGAAAGCTTCTAATTTTCGATACATTCCTCGGCGGTTTCCACTCAACAATAGCCGAGATCTTACTCGGGTCAACTCTAATTCCATCACCTGACACGATGTGTCCTAAGAATCTGACCTCTCAAAGCCAAAACTCACTTTTACTAAAATTGGCATACAACTGCTTATCTCTTAAGTCTGCAAAATAGTTCTCAAATGCTCTGCGTGCTCACTTTCATCACGAGAATAAATTAATATATCATCGATGAAAACAATAACGAACTTATCCAAGTACGGTAGAAAAATACGATTTATTTAATCCATAAATATGGTGGGAGCATTTGTTAAGCCAAAGGGCATGACAAGGAACTCATAGTGCCCGTACCTCATCCGAAATGAGATTTTTGATACATCTTGCTCCTTAACTCTTAGCTGGTAATAATGGACCTTAAATTTATCTTAGAAAACACTGTGGCTCCTTTCAATTGGTCAAATAGATCATCGATCCTTGGCAAAGGATACTTGTTCTTCACAGTCACCTTGTTGAGCTATCTGTAGTCTATACATAACCTCATCGACCCGTCTTTCTTTTTCACAAAAAGTACCAGAACACCCTACGAAGAATAGCTCGGTCTTGTAAAACCCTTATCCATTAACTCTTGTATCTGAACCTTCAACTCTTTTAACTCCAACGGTGCCATCCTATACGGGGCAACCGAAATAGGTGCCGTACCAGGACCAACTCAATACCAAACTCAACTTCCCTAGTTGGAGGCAATCCGGGCAACTCTTTCGGAAATACATCCAAGTACTCACATACCACTGGCAGTGATTGAATCTTTTCTTCCGACTCTTGGGTATTCAACACAAATGCAAGATAGGACTCATACCCTTTTCTCATGTATTTCTCAGCAGTCATAGAAGAAATCAGTACAGGTAAGCTATCCAATTCACCTGATTCAACCCGAATAATATCCCCATTTTCACATTTCAGTTCAATAAATTTAATATTGTAGTTTACTAACACGTTATGAACAGTCAACCAATCCATGCAAAGAATTAGATCAAATTCATCAAACGGTAGTAGCATAAGGTTAGCTGGAAAACAATGACGTCTAATCATCAAAGGATATCTTCTACACACTTTGTTAACTATCACATGCTTGCCTAATGGCTTTGAAAATTTTGTCACAAATTCTATAGACTCAATAGGCATATTCATGCCATACACCAATTTCACACAAGCATACGAATGGGTAGACCCCGAATCAATCAAAGCAACAACAGAAATATCGTGAAGAGAAAAAGTACCCGTAATTACATCCGGTGATGATACCTCTTCGCGAACGTGAATGGCATAAGTCTTTGCAGGCGCTCGGCTCTCGAGCCTCACGGTGAAATCTCTAGGTGCACCTCTACTGCTAGCCCCACTTCCTGGGTTCTTTTGTGGTCTACTCCTCGAAGGAGCATTACCTGATCTCACACCTTGATCTCTATCTTTTTCGACCATCTCGGGACAACTACGAATAAAATGGTCTAGTGACCCATTTTTGAAATAGCCTCTTTCATTTCCTCAGCACTCACCAAAATGACATCTACCGTACTATGAACATTCTAGTCTATTTGGTCGAGCACTACCAACACTCGCGATAGAAGTGGTTTGAGCTTTAGACACTATATACTGCTTATTCTTATTTCTGCTCAAGAATCTTATTGACGCATTTGTTCGAGTAGGAAACTCTTTCGATCTCTTGGATGAGGTCTAAATGATCTTTCCATTTGTCTTTTCTTCGAGTCACAAGACTCGATTTCATTTTTTTTTTCTCTTTGGCCAATTCTTCGACCTTGCACGTTCTCTCAACAAGCATCACAAACTCCTTTAATTTTAGGATGCCAACTAATAATCAGATGTCTTGTTTCAATCCGTCCTCAAACCTCTTATATAAGATGTCTTTGGTGGATACACACTCCCGAGCGTATTTGCTGTGCCTTACAAACTCACGCTCATACTCGGTTACCGTCATTCTGCCTTGTTTTAGCTCAAGGAATTCCTTTCTTTTCTGATCGATAAACCTTTGGCTAATATACTTCTTTCAAAACTCTTCTTGGAAAAATTCCCATGTTACCCTCTCCCTTGGTACAACCGACACAACACACTTTATGCACTCCCCAAGTGTGCAAGACAGTTTTTCGAATACCCTAATGGTATTTTCTAGCTAGAACTCTGCTATTTATGGGTCATCATCTATATTTGCTCTAAATCTTTTCTTACTTACAAATTCTGTAAATCGGAGGTTTTTCCCTTCTAATCTTTTCCACTACTTGGGGAGCTATAGGGGCAGACTGGGGGATTGGATGGGGTGGAGGAGGTGGAGTGTTTAGATTTTCACGAACAAACTCTGAATATCAAGCATCCATCATATGGAGGTAAGCTTCTCTAACCCCTCCCCATGACTCAGTGTCACGGGCCCAGTCTCAACTATCATCTGCCACTGCTCTGTTGGGATCTATTTACTATATGAAAACAAAATTTAAATTCGTCAGGAGTCGTCACACTATCATATCACATATATGGCATGTATAGCTAGACTCGTACTAATGCTAGGTTAGTCCAAGAATCAATTAAATCATAGCTCTGATACTATTAAATGTAACACCCCTTACCCGTATCCTATGCCAAAACAAGGTACGAGGCGTTATGATAAACTATAATTTACACATATTTTAACCCTTTTCTTGGCTTATTTTTGGATGAATTTTCATTAGATTTGATGAATTCAATGCTTCTAATCCCTTAATTTCATGTTTTATACTCAGGAGACCTTAGGAAGTAAAAAAGAACGAGAAATGGGCCAAAAAGAGACAACACGAGCCTACATTAGAAATCACACAGCCTGGACTATCGACAACAGGTAGATCACACGGCCGTGTGTGGCGAACAGAATCGACCCGACCTAAGGAGTCCACCACGAGCGTGTCACACGGGCATGTCCCTACCGCAGAAAAGAAGAGTTTTATTCAGAATAGGATACTTGTGGGCCAAGTAAGGCATCTCAAAGCCTATATAAACACCCTAGTGGGCAGCCTAAAAGGAGAGTTGACAGACAACAAATAGACACCGAGTAGAAGGAGAAAAAACTCCAAGACAGCCGTCGGGAACAGCTTAGAGAAGGATCTCCATCAAGACTGAAGATCTCCCATCAAGTTCTTTAGAAGTTTTTTAGGTTTTCTTATATTTTGTTGTTTTTCCTCTTTTATGATGTTTTCCTTTTCTAGTTCGAACTAATTCCCTTAGATACCTAAGGGGTTGAAACCTATGATAGATCTTTTTATTATTTGATTTATGAGATAAATACTTGTGTTTATTCTTAATTGTGAGTTCTATTCTTATTTTGATAATTCAGGTTATTAATTCAAGTCGAATGTGCTTATTCAGTGGAGCAAAATTCCCTATTTAAGAGTAGATCAACACAATTAAGTGGAGTTGATTGCAACCCTAGAAATAGGGCGACGAAAATCTACCAGATTAGGGTCAAACCTAATATGGGAATCCATAGATCGAATTAATAAGATAATAGGGGTTTTAATTAGAAAGAGATTTCAATTAATCAACCTAGAGTCAGTTGCCAGTAGCCTCGAAAGAGGTATTAATATAATTCAGGGATTTCTATGGATTAAGCCAAGTGAATAAATCATATGAATCAAAAGTAATAAGTGAAGTCTAGGTGGATTCTTCCTTAGGTGTCGTCTATCTCATATAAGTTGTCCAAAGTATTTTCCCAGTTTACTCCTTATCAAGTTTATAAGTTAGTTAAATTAGTTAGTTAAATTTTAGATTAAAAATAAATACCCTTTAATTATTAGGCTAGATAGTAAAAAGATAGTTAATATTAGTACTCTTGGTCCTTGAGGATACGATATTTCGGACTCACCACAGCTATACTGCTGTTCGATAGGTGTGCTTGCCTTAGTCGAAATAATAGTTAGTTTCGAGCTTCCTTCATGTTACCTAACTTAATAACATTATATACAAACATTCTGGGTTATGAAATTTTGTTCAAATTTAAAACTTCTCAAAAATTTCTTAAAGTCCCTAATATGGGCCTACGAGGCCCAAAACATACTTTAAAAATGGTTCGGTACTAAACCAGTTACTTTAGAAAACTTTGGAAAATTTCACTAAAAATAGGGGCACATGCCCGTGTGGTCACACACGCCCATGTCCCTAGCTATGTGGATTTATTTTTCAATTCGAACCTACAGGGATTTTCACACGACCTGGCACACGCCCGTGTCCCTCACACGGCCATGACATGCCTGTGTGTTAAAACCTTGACATTTTGTTTTTGATGTCAGCAACATTTTAGGGTCACACGACCAAGGCACATGCCCGTGTTCTAGGCCGTGTGGCGAATTTAATTTCGCATTTAAGGTGTAGACTTCACACATCCTGGGCACATGCCCATGTATTATGAACGTGTCATCCACACGGTTGAGACACACGACCGTGTCTTAGCTCGTGTGGTTACTATTGGGCATTCTATTTTACCAAAATTAAGGTGCAGGAGACACACGGCGGACTATACGCCCATGAGGTAGACCGTGTGTCACACATGGCCTAGACACACGCCCGTGTGTCTACCCGTGTAGAAAAAAACAAGGCAATTTACTAAACCCTTTTGCCACCCTTCTTTACACCAATATAAGCCACATCAAGTAACACCAATTCACACATAAACATACACACATCAAGGCCACTACACTCCATTCCATGCAAAACTTATCACATACTTTATCAATCCAATCACGCGACTTACTCATTCATGCATTAACACACCATATATTTCACCATGCAAATTGCACATTCATGAAAAACATCATCATTTACATATTTCACTGACAAGTACTAGCCATCATCCATGGCCTTATACAAAATGAATCAATCTTCAAGACAAGCCAAAACATTTGGCCAAAAATAATATGACACTTAACACTCAAAATGATAAATCTAACTATACCAAATGTTCAAATTGATAGTGTGATTGGGCCTTCGACGTCCTTTGATCCCCGAGATAACTTGGTGATACTATAATAAAATGGAAAAGAGAGGGAATAAGCATAAAGCTTAGTAAGTTGCATGCAAATAAGTAACAACATCAACCATGCTTCTTTAAACACATAACATATTATAAACCAGCACAACATTCTTGATTTAACAATGGTAGGTTTACTACATATTTACATGTCACAAGTATAAGCCAAAATTACAAGATCGTCCCGAAATTATTCCCATAGATAGAACTTACTCAATTTCATCCTTACCATTAAGGCATCATAACTAAGCTCATATCTCATGAGTTCCGAGTAAGAACCTATACCACTCACAACATGATTATATTCTTCCATATCTTTATCATAAGCTTCAAATAACCCATGGAACCATTAGAATACTAAAGGATATCCGATAAGCCTCACACAAGAGAGTAAAATATCGATGACATGTCCCAGACATGGTCTTACACTGGCTCACATGTCAAGGCTGATGCCATGTCCCAGACATGGTCTTACACTGGCTCTCATAATGTGGCCGATGCCATGTCCCAAACATGGTCTTACACTAGCATACATATCAATACTGATGCCAAGTCCCTGACATCTTATATTGGCTCTCATAATGTGGTCGAGGCCATGTCTCAGACATGGTCTTACATTAGCACACATATCAACGCCGATGCCATGTTCCAGACATGGTTTTACACTGGCTCTCATAATGTGGCCGATGCCATGTCCCAAATATGGTCTTTGTAACACCCTTTCCCGTATTCGAGTCGAACAGCGTTTGAGGCATTACATAGCTAATCTTACTTAAACTTCAAAAATAGGGTTATAAAATTTTGTTTAACCCCATTGCTCGCACATACTCGGCCTAGAGGCCCTAAACATACTTCTAAAAAGTATCAGAATCTTTTCGGGAACTTTCACGAGTTCGAGAAACTTTTTAATAAAATAGAGGTCACACGACCGTGTAGGCCTAGGACACGCCCGTGTGCCTCTAAGGCATGCCCGTGTCTTTCACCCGTGGTCAGGACTGACTAATTTCACACGGCCATGGAACACTAGTGGCCCTAGCCCATGTGTAAAACCTTAGCATTTTGACTTATCCACACCGCCCATACACACGCCCGTGTACCCTAGCCGTGTGGTGATTTAAATCCCAAGTGCAAGGTGCAGACTTCACACAGCCTGGGCGCACGCCCATGTGCTAGTCGTGCCTCCCACACGTCTAGACCCATGCACGTGTGTCTACCTATATGGACAATTAGCAGGCTATATACCAAGCCCTCTCCACCCTACAATGCACACATACATACTTGCACTCAAAACAACACAACTCCTATCCCATAAGCAAGTCTAAGAACTCATTCCAACATACAAGACAACTAAAGGGACATGCACTTCATGAATTTCATCTTCCTTAAGCAAAAGAGTTTGCCAAGTATTTTCCTAACTCATAAGGTCATTTACAAAATGACTTTTACAAATTTACATAGTCAACACTTTGACTAACAATTACAACTTAACAAACTAATCAAGTCCTATACATGCCATACTCAAAATAAGTTTAAAATTGTTATACCAAAGTGCTATCGATAGTGTGATTTCTGAACCCCTACGTCCACGATCCTCGAGTTACCTTGGCAATACTACAAGAAAGAAGTGCAATGAAAATGGGGTAAGTATAAATCTTAGTAAGTTTCCATGGAAATAAATAGCAATAATAAGTCCATAAAATAATCCATCTATGGTATTAACTAATCGTACACGAGTCAAGGCTTTCTGACAATACTTACTTACAATTTCCCTTATCTAGCACATACCGTGCCACATATCGAACCGATTCTTCGTGACTCATTCACGAGTGCATGTATTCACTCATTCACATGACTTAAGTATCATTAACATTTCTACTTCTAAATTCATCTACTTATCACACTATTCACAAGGGATAGTCAAAGACATGTGTTTATCGTCATTACTGTAGGTATAAAGCCAATGCCACATCCTCAAGGTGGTCTTAAATGGAGTCACCTCTAGATGCCCATGCCATATCCCGGATATGGTCTTATATGGGATTACCCATCATGTATCGATGCCATATCCCGAATATCATCTTATACAATTTTCATATTCATTATCGAAGCCATATCCCGGATATGGTCTTATACGGATCTCAACTCGGTGCCGAGGCCATGTCCTGGACATGTTCTTATACGAGACCTTATCTATTTCATAACTCAATGATAGCATTTTTATAATCAATATGGCCCATTAGGACTTCATCATCTCATTCACTTTAACTACTCAATTTAGTAGAGTATCATGCATTAATATAATGCCAAGCAATCTCAACATGCTAACATAAATGTTTCTTTAATCACATACAAACTTACCTCGATTTCAAAATAAGCTGGCCTATCGATCTATCCGAGACTTTGTTCTTTCCCTGATCAAGGCGGGTCCTCGATTTTTCATTTTAATCACTATATTAATAAGAGCATTTCAAAAATCATGCTTAGGCAAAATTACTATTTTGCCCCTAGACTTTGGCAAAATGACCATTTTGCCCCTAGGCTCGGAAATAAATTGTAGTCACATTTCTACCTTCAACAAGCCTAGGTGAACATTTAATGCTCTTAAAGCTATTATCAAAAATCAATATCTCACATATTAACCACAAACTTTATAACCTTTTCATCAAGATCTTATTTGGTGTTTTCATGCTAACACCTTTCACAAAAGTTGTTCATCTAACAACTAAGACTCATTTTTCTTCCATAAAGATGCATCAATAATAATGATAGCTCTCATGGTAAAACTCTAAAATTTTCATAATATTGCACAATAGTCCCTTTATTTGAAAGCTTAAGCTTTAAGGGTCTCAAAAGTACAATTATTTTCAAGAAAAGATCACTAGATCACTTACTTGAATGGATGAGAGCTTGCTGAAATTTGAGCTTCCAAAAACTCCTATTTCTTTTCTATTTTAAGTGGATAAGGATGAGCAAAAAGATGGACATCATCTTTTCTTTATTCTAATCTTAAACTCACAATTTAGTCCACCAACCACCACCAACTTTGACCAACTTGGTCAATCATTGTCCCCCTTTGAAACCTATGGATGGCCAAGCCAATCTTGGGGGTCTAATTGCCTTTTAAAGACCTCTAATTAACAATTTATGGCTATTTGGAACTTTTAGCCTATAGAATGGAACTTTCGTACTTTATGCGATTTAGTCATTTTTCGCAATTAAACGTGAAATCACTAAAATTAAAACACAAAAATTTTCATGCACATATGCTATCATGTTCTAACTCATAATATAATCATGAAATTAATTTTCTCTAATCTCAGATTAGTGATCCCAAGATCACTTTTCTGACTAGCCCTAAATCGGACTGTTACATTTCTCCCCCTTAAGGATTTTCGTTCTCAAAAATCTTACCGGTGAAAAGGTTGGGGGTATTGGTTTCTCATCGTTTCCTTGGTCTCCCATGTATCCTCTTCTATTTCGTGTTTTTGCCATAGGACTTTCACTTGGGCTATGCTTTTGTTTCTTAATTGCTTGACCTCTCGCGCCAAGATTTTGACCAGCTCTTCACCATAAGTCAAGTCTGGTTGTAATTCCACCTCTATTGGTAAAATGACATGTAAAGGGTTTGAACTGTATCGGTATAACATGGATACGTGAAAGATGTCATGAATCTTTTCTAGCTCAAGTAGCAAGGCTAACCGATAAGCTGCCGGTCCTATCCTTTCGGTAACTTCATAAGGTCTGATAAAGCGCAGAATCAATTTGCCCTTCTGGCCAAATCTGAGAACTTCTTCCAAGGTGATACTTTCAAGAACACTTTATCACCGACCTTGAATTCTATCTCTTTCCTTTTTAAATCTGAGAACTTTTGTCTATCTGAGGCAACTTTCAAACAGTCACTATCACTTTTATCTTCTCTTGAGTTTTTTTAACCAAGTCAACCCTGTCTATATGTTTCTCTCTGAGTTCTGACCAATACAAAGGCGTTCGACACTTACGCCCATACAATGCCTTATAAGGCACCATCTTCAAACTTGACTGAAAGTTATTGTTGTAGGCAAATTCCACCATGGTAAGTATTTCTCCCAATTATCGTGGAATTCTAAAACACAACATCGAAGCACGTCTTCTAGTATTTGAATTACCCTCTCTGATTGCCCGTCAGTTTGCGGATGAAAGGCTGTACTGAAACTCAATTTCATGCCCAAAGCCTCTTGCATCTTTTTCCAAAATCGTGATGTGAATCTCAGATCTCTATCTGAAATGATCGATAACGGTACACCATGAAGTCTTACTATCTCAGACATGTACAAGTCTGCCAACTTATAGAGTAAATAGTCGACTCACACTAGTATAAAGTGGGCTAACTTAGTGAGTCTATCAATCACTACCCATACTACATCTTTCCTCTTAAGAGTCAACGGTAAGCCCGTTAGGAAATCCATAGTAATACGTTCCCACTTCAACTCAGGAACCATAATGGGCTGAAGTAAACCTGAAGGTACTTGATGTTTAGCTTTCACTTGTTGACAAATCAGGCATTTTGATACAAACTCAAAAATATATTTCTTTATACCCAACCACCAATACCATTTCTTCAAATCATTATGCATCTTTGTGCTGCCCGAGTGTACATTCAAACATCCGCTATGCACTTCATGCAAGATTTTGTGAATAAGCTCATCATTCCTGGGTACACAGACTCGATCTCAAAATGTTAGACATCCATCAAGATTTACTCAAAAGTTTGTCTCAACGCTCGACTCACATAAAACTCTCTTGGCTTGCAAGTTGTTATCATATTTTTGAGCTTCACGAATCTCTTGGAGAAACAATGGTTTAGCCCTCAACTCGGCTAAAACAGAACCATCATCTAACAAGGTCATCTAAGTACTCATGGCCTTTAGTGCGAATAATGATTTTCTGCTCAAAGCGTCGACAACTACATTCATCTTTCCCGGATGGTAGTCAATTTCCACCTCATAATCCTTAGTCAGCTCTAACCACCTTCGTTGCCTCAAATTCAATTCTTTTTAAGTCATCAAATATTTTAGGCTTTTATGGTCAGTAAAAATCTGACACCTTTCACCATATAAATGATGTCTCCAAATTTTCAGCGCAAACACGATGGCGGCCAACTCTAAATCATGAGTCGGATAGTTCTTCTCATGCGGCTTCAACTACCTAGAGGCGTATGCAATCACTTTACCCTCTTGCATAAATACACAACCCAATCAATTCAAGGACACGTCACTATAAACCACAAATTTTCTTCCCGGCTCAAGTTGCACCAAAACAGGAGCCTCAGTCAATAGTGTCTTTAGTTTCTCGAAACTCCGTTGACATATCTCTATCCAAACGAACTTTACATCTTTTTGCAGAAGTCTCGTCATCGGGGTAGCTATCATGGAAAACCCCTTGAATAAATGCCTATAATAGTCGGTTAGACCCAGAAAACTCCTTAATCCAGCTATGCTCCTTGGCGGTTTCCATTCGACAATTGTTGAAATCTTACTCGGGTCTACTCTAATCCCGTCTCCCGAGACTATATACCCCAAAAATCCCACTTCCTTGACCCAAAATTCACTCTTACTGAATTTTGCATACAATTATTTTTCTCTCAAAACTTGTAGAACCATACTCAAATGCTCAGTATGCTCGTTCTCATCTCGAGAGTAGATCAGTATGTCGTCGATGAAGACCACAACAAATCTATCTAAGTACAATCGAAAAATGTGATTTATCAAATCCATGAAGATCGCAGGGGGCATAGTTAGACTAAAAGGCGTGACCAAGAATGCATAATGACCATACCTAGTCCTGAGTGCAGTTTTCGGTACATCTGAGTCCTTGACTCTCAGCTGATAGTACCCTGACCTTAAGTCTATCTTAGAAAATATCGTGGCTCCCTTCAATTGATCGAATAGATCGTCAATTCTCGGCAACGGGTACTTGTTCTTCACAGTTACCTTATTGAGTTGTCGATAATCTATACATAATCTCATGAAACCATCTTTCTTCTTCACGAATAGAACAAGAGCACTCCACAAGGAAAACTCAGCCTTGCGAAGCCTTTTTTTTGTTCGCTCTTGCAACTGTGCTTTTAGCTCCTTTAGCTCGATTAGAGCCATTCTATATGGAGCAATATAAATAGGCGCTGTACCCAGAGCTAATTCAATCCCAAATTCAATCTCTCTATCCGGAGGTAGCCCAGGCAACTATTCCGGGAAAACATTTAGATTTTTGCATACTATGGGTACTAACTCAATTTTCAACTCAGTCTCTTTAGTGTTCAACACAAAGGCAAGATAAGCCTCATACCCCTTCCTTAGATACCTTTGAGCCGACATGGTTGATATCACTACTGGTGACCTATCTAGCTTATCTGATTGAACATAAATAAAATTACCATTTTCATCCCTCAACTCGATATGCTGCTTCCCACAATTCACAATTACACCATGGGTAACTAGCCAATCCATCCCGAGAATGACATTAAACTCATCAAACGGTAATAACAGAAGATCGACCAGGAAATAATGACCCTTAATCATCAAAGGGCACCCTTTGCAAACTCTATCAACCAACATACACTTGCCTAGGGGATTAGACACTCTTATAACGAATTCGATAGACTCTATAGGCATGCTCATGCTAGAGACTAATTTCATGCATATGTATGAGTGGGTAGATCCCGGGTCAATTAAAGCTATAACACGAGTATTATGGAGAAAAAATATACCCGTGATCACATCGGGGAAGATGCCTCATCACGAGCACGGATGGCATATGTCCTCGCTGGTGCTCTACCCTCGACTCTAGCAGCTTGTTCTTTAGATGGATTCTTGCTTCCCATCTCAATCCCCGGGTTTCTTAATGGTCTTCCCCTAGTGGTACTTCCCGATCTCACATTCTGAGACTTTTCTTTCTCGTCCACCTCGAGACAATCTCTGATAAAGTGGTCTAAGGACCTACATCTGAAGCAAGCTTTCTCATTAGCTCGACACTCACCAGAATGGTGCCTGCCACACTGAAGGCATTCTGGTCTACTTGGTCGGACGTTGCCCACACTAGCAACTGATATGGTTTGTCCTTTTGATCCCGAGAATTGCTTGCCCTTACTTCGGGTTGAAAACCCCGCTGAAGTGACTGATCGAGTGGTGAGATCCCTCGATTTCTTAGATGAAGATTTGTGAGACTTATTTAGTTGTCTCTTCCTCGAGTCACGAGACTCGTACTTAGCTCTTCTCTTCTCTTTAGCCAACTCCTCAACTTTACAGGCTCTATCCACCAACACTACGAACTCCTTTAATTCAAGAACTTCCACGTATAGGTGGATATCTTCATTTAATCCATCCTCGAATCTCTTGCACATGAAGGTCTCAATAGACACGCATTCCCGTGTATACTTGCTAAGCCTTACGAACTCCCGTTTGTAGTCGATCACTGACATATGGCCTTGCTTCAGTTCCAAGAACTCTTTTCTCTTGTGGTCAATGAACCTCTGGCTGATATACTTTTTCGATATTCCTCTTGGAAGAATTCCCAACTAACTCTCTCCCTTGGCACCACCGACACCAGGTTGTTCCACCATCGGTAGGCTGAAGCTCTCAGGAGAGACACCGCGCACTTTAAGCACTCCTCAAGCGTGCAAGATAACTCATCGAATACCTGGATGGTATTCTCGAGCGAGAATTTTGCTTTCTCCGGGTCATCATCCTTATTCGCTCAAAATTCCTCAGCTCCTTACTTTTAGATCTTATACACCGGAGGTCTTTCTCTTCTCACCACCTCAACCACTTGAGGGGCTACTAGAGCGGGTTGAGGAATTGGTGAGGGTGGAGCATTAGGATTTGCTCGGATATACTCCATATACCAATTTCTCATCATGCGGAGAAAGGCTTCTCGAGCCTCTTCCCCCTGACTCAAGGTCTCAAGTCTACTATTACCTGGCGCGGTCCCTTGAGCGGGAGCCGGCACGTTACTCATAGCATCATCGGCTGCAGTTCAGTCTGAATCAGAATCCATCTACTACATAAAACACAATTTTATATGTTAAGAGTCATCACACTATCATTATGCAGACACTCTTATATATGGCATGTATAGCTAGACTCGTACTTACGCTACGTTAGTCCTAGAATCAACTAAATCGTAGCTCTGATACCAATAAATGTAACACCCCTTGTCCGTATTTGAGCCAAAATAGGTTTGGGGCATTACATAGCTAATCTTACTTAATCTTCTAAAATAGGGTTATAAAATTTCGTTTAACCCCATCGCTTGCACATACTCGGCCTAAGAGGCCCTAAATATACTTCTAAAAAGTATCAAAATCTTTTGGGAACTTTCACGAGTTCGAGAAAATTTTTAATAAAATAGAGGCCACACTCCCGTGGTCAACATTGACTAATTTCACACAGCCATGGCACGCCCGTGGCCCTAGCCTATGTGTAAAACCTTAGCATTTTGACTTATCCACACGGCCCATACACATGTTCGTGTACCTAGTCATGTGGTGATTTAAATCCCAAATGCAAGGTGCAGACTTCACACGGCTGGGGCGCACACTCATGTGCTAGCCGTGCCTCCCCATAGTCTAGAACCACGCCCGTGTGTCTACCTATGTGGACAATTAGCAGGCTATATACCAAGTCCTTTCCTCCCTACAATGCACACATACATACTTCCACTCAAAGCAATACAACTCCTATCCCATAAGGAAGTCTAAGAACTCATTCCAACATACAATACAATTAAAAGGACATGCACTTCATGAATTTCATCTTCAATAAGCAAAAGAGTTTGTCAAGTATTTTCCTAACTGATAAGGCTATTTACAAAATGACTTTTACAAACTTACATAGTCAACACTTTGACTAACAATTACAACTTAACAAAATAATCAAGTCCTATACATGCCTTACTCAAAATAAGTCTAAAATTGTTATACCAAAGTGCTGTCGATAGTGTGATTTCTGAACCCCAACGTCCACGATCCTCGAGTTACCTTGGCAATACTACAAGAAAGAAGGTCAATGAAAATGGGGTAAGCATAAAGCTTAGTAAGTTTGTATGGGAATAAACAGCAATAATAAGTCCATAAAATAATCCATCCACGGTGTTAACTAACCGTACACGAGTCAAGGCTTCTTGACAATACTTACTTACAATTGCCCTTATCTAGCACATATCATGCCACATATCAAAACCGATTCTTCGTGACTCATTCACGAGTACCTGTATTCACTCATTCACATGACTTAAATATCATTCACATTTCTACTTCTAAATTTATCTACTTATCCCACTATTCACAAGGGATAGTCAAAGGCGTGTGTTTATCATCATTACTAAAGGCATAAAGCCAATGCCACATCCTCGAGGTGGTCTTAAATGGAGTCACCTCTAGATGCCAATGCCATATCCCGGATATGGTCTTATATGCCTATCATGTATCGATGCCATATCCGAATATGGTCTTATACGATTTTCATATTCATTACTGAAGCCATATCACGAATATGGTCTTATACGGGATCTCAACTCGGTGTCGAGGCCATGTCTTGGACATGATCTTATACGAGAGCTTATCTATTTCATAACTCAATGATAGCATTTTTGTAATCAATATGGCCCATTAGGACTTCATCATCTCATTCACTTTAACTACTCAATTTAGTAGAGTATCATGGATTAATATAATGCCAAGCAGTCTCAACATGCTAACATAAATATTGCTTTAATGACATACAAACTTACCTCGATTTCAAAATGAGCTAGCTTGTCGATCTAGTCCGAAACTTTGTTCTTTCCCCGATCAAGGCGGGTCCTCGGTTCTTCTTGCTCTATAATAGTAATTCAACTCATTTTAATCACTATATTAATAAGAGCATTTCAAAAATCATGCTTAGGCAAAATTACTATTTTGCCCCTAGACTTTGGCAAAATGACCATTTTGCCCCTAAGTCGGAAATAAATTCTAATCACATTTTTACCTTCAACAAGCCTAGGTGAGCATTTAATGTTCTTAAAGTTATAAAATCAATATCTCACATATTAACCACAAACTTTATAACCTTTTCATCAAGATCCTATTTGGTGTTTTCATGCTAACACCTTTCACAAAAGTTGTTCATCTAACAACTAAGACTCATTTTCTTCCATAAAGATGCAGCAATAACAATGATAGCTCTCATGGTAAAACTCTAAACTTTTCACAATATTGCACAATAGTCCCCTCATTTGAAAGCTTAAGCTTTAGGGGTCTCAAAAGTACAATTATTTTCAAGAAAAGATCACTAGATCATTTACTTGAATGGATGAGAGCTTGCTGAAATTTGAGCTTCCAAAAACTCCTATTTTTTTACTATTTTTGGTGGATAAGGATGAGCAAAAAGATGGACATCATCTTTTCTTTATTCTAATATTAAACTTACAATTTAGTCTACCAACCACTACCAACTTTGACCAACTTGGTCAATCCTTGTCCCCTTTTGAATCCTATGGCCGGCCAAGCCAATCTTGGGGGTCTAATTGCCTTTTAAAGACCTTCAATTAACAATTTATGGCTATTTGGTACTTTTAGCCTATAGAATGGAACTTTTGCACTTTATGCGATTTAGTCCTTTTTCGCCATTAAATGTGAAATCGCTAAAATTAAAACACCAAAATTTTCATGCACATATGTTATCATGTTTAACTCATAATATAATCATGAAAATAAATTTCTCTAATCTCAGATTAGTGATCCCAAGATCACTTTTCCGACTAGCCCCTAAATCGGGTTGTTACAGTCTTACACTAGCACACATATCAACGTCGATGCCATGTTAATTGTTCAATACATAATAACAATAAAGTTGTACTATTTACGTACAACTTACCTCGATATACAAAAAGTGGGTGACTAGATGGAATTAGTTACTAGCTTGGTTTTCCCCCGGTCTAGGTCCAAATTCTATTTTTCTTGATCTATAATGATAAAATTTACTTATTTAATCACCACATTAATCAAGACATTCCAAAATTCCTACTTTGGAAAAATTACCATTTTGCCCTTAGACTTTCACATAATTATGATTTTGCCCTTAGGATCGTAAAATGATTTTCATCAAATATCTTCACTAACCAAGCCTAGTCGAATCTAATTTATACTTGTAGCAGCTCACAATTTATATTATTTTACACATTTACCACCTATTTTATAAACTTCTCAAAATGGTCCCTTTTAGGTGTTTTAATGAAAACCCCTTTCACAAAAGTTGTTTATTTAACAACAGTTGTTTATTTAACAACCAAGATTCATTTTCTTCCATAAATACTCAGCAAACATCACAAATCCTCTCATGGTAAATCTCTAAACTATCAACCATTTTGCAAAATAGTCCTCCCATTAGTTAGCTTAAGCTATAAGGTCACAAAAATACAAAAATCATCGAGAATGACCATCAAAAACACTTTCTTGCAAGGGTGAAGAGTTGCTAAAATTTCAAGCTTCCAAAACCCTTATTTTTGCTGATATTTTTGGTGGAGAGGAGGAAGATGAAAATGTGATATCTTTTTCTCTTTATTTT
The DNA here is from genome assembly GCA_025506655.1 of Gossypium rotundifolium. Taxonomy (NCBI): domain Eukaryota; kingdom Viridiplantae; phylum Streptophyta; class Magnoliopsida; order Malvales; family Malvaceae; genus Gossypium; species Gossypium rotundifolium. The sequence goes on along the minus strand of CP106733.1, from coordinate 56,354,505 downwards.
ATTTTATTTCTAGTCAAATTTGTCACCAAAACCTCACCTAACCTTTGACAATTTCATTTCCTTGTCTCTATGGTTGGCCATCACTCTCTTAAAGGCCTATTTGCACATTAAGTACATCTAATTTAAGGTTCTCTAGCTATATGACACTTCTAATTAGTAGAACACAAATTTTGCCTTTCATGCGATTTAGTCCCTTTTCAAAATTAAGCATAATATTGCTAAAATTATTTCACCAAAATTTTCATGTACTCATATAATCATGCTATAACACATAAAAAGTATTAAAAATAATTTCTTTAGCCTCGAATTAGTGGTTCCGATTAGTGGTTCTGAAACCACTATTCTGACTAGCCCCAAAATCGGGTTGTTACACTCTATATTTTTTTTCTTCATTTCCATAACTTCTACACACTTCTTTCTACATTTCTTCATATTTTTTTCTTTCTTCCATCTATTTTCATTAGCAAGCCGTGTAGAGGGAGAGAGATTTAAGTGATTTTTCTCACCATTTTCATCCTCCAAATTTCAAAGAAGGGAAGGGTCTTGATTTAACCTTTTAAAGTTCCATGGAAAAAATCTATGTTCTTCAAGGATGAAGGTGGAGGTTATTGGGTGTTTGGGTTCTCATATCTTTATTTAAAGAATGTATTTTCGCATATTATAGACCCTTATTTATGTGGGAAATCTTGTGTGGTGCATGGTTATTGTTAAAGAGGGTGTTGAATCTTCTAAAGCTAAGGGTAAAGGCAAAGTGGTGGAAAGGTAGGCAAGAAGCATTGTTGGTGTTCTTCCATCAAGGTGGTACCATCAACTCTCCTATGCTTTTCGATAAGTCATAAATATGATGCTTGTGTGATAATGTATGCATGTTGTATGTCTTTGGGTGGAAATCATGTTTGGATGATTAAAATGAAGCTAAAAACTTAGTTGTGAAATCTGCAAGAAACAAATTATTACATGAGAAGTAAGTTTGAAAATTCACCGTAAATTCTGTAAAAATAATTAGGAAGTGATCTATACATTATTGTAACCATGAGTCAATCTAGTTTTGTTTAAAACAAATGAAGATCGATTTTGATTTGTATTTTAAAAGATGTGAATTTTGAGTGTTGAAAGGTTATAAAAATTTGGCAGCAGAATTCTTACAAAACAGATTTAACAGTGAATTTGAAAAAAAAATCACAAAAAATTTCACAAAATAAAATAGGAAGTGAGCCTTATATTTCTACAACTGTATAGAATTCTAGTTTCGTTTAAAACAAATGATGCTCGATTTAGAGTTATATATTAAGAGTTATTAATTTTTGAATAAATAAAGATCAGAATATCAAGGTAGCAGACTAACATATTTCATTAGTTAATATTTTAGCCGGAATGATAAGCAAGTTGAAACGAGTATGAGACTCGAATGCCATGGTTGTATGTTTGTAATTATATGTTTGGTGCTTTGCTTGCGCTCAGTGTAATACCCCATGACCGACTCAAGGTTAAAACTGGATATGAGACATTACCATGCTTGAACCTTCTTAAACATGTACTTACGAGCTATAAAATTTTTTTGTTCTAATTGAAAACTTCTCTTTCTTAATCAATTCATACATTTCATGGGCCTACGAAGCCTTAAACTTACGTCTGGAAACTTTCGAAACTCAACTAGAGACTTTTCCCTCAAAATAGGGGTCAAACGCCTATGTGGCTTGGGACACGCCCGTGTACCCATGAGACATGCCCGTGTCCTTCACTCGTGGTCGACACTAACTATTTTCACATGACCTTGACACACCCTTGGCCCTAGACCATGTGCCATACCTTGACATACTGACTTATTCACACGGCTTGGAGCACATGCCCATGTGCTAACCATGTGCCACACACGGCCTATACAAACGGCCGTGGGGTTAGCCCGTGGTCTATTCTGACTTAAGACACTAACATGTAGAGAAAACACCACCTAGACACACGGCCTAGACACACGCCCGTGTGTCTATCCGTATGGGCACTTAGAGGCTATTTACCAAGCCAATTACCACCCTGAAATCAAGATCAATCTCAAGCCAAAATCAACAATTCAAATACTTGGTATAATATTAACAAAGATGCATACTTAATTGATATAAATATACATACATATCTAGTCACACATAGACAATCTCTTTAGCCATATACAAAAGAATAATAAACTTGATAGCCCACACTTTGGCCCTTCATAAGACATATTTCAAATGAAATGCTTCCTATACATGCCATACTTAATATAAACAACATGGGTATACCAAAATAGTAATTGATAGTGTGCTTCGAGCTCCGACTTCAATGATCCACAAGTTAGCTTGGTGGGACTACATAGAAAGAAAGAATTAAAGACGTAAACATTTAGCTTAGTAAGTTTGCATGTAATGCACATAGCAATATAATTGCTTAATCAAAATTCATTCATCATAAACAAAGACATTGCCTAACTCATGTGTTTGAGCTTACTTACTCTTGAAGATTCTTACATAACTCATGATACTTACTAGTCTCATGCTTATGAGGTAAACAAGGTTCCTACAACACTTGATCACATTGATCAACATACTTTACTATGATAAGTATATTCTCAACTTCATCATGCATCACATGTATAATATTCTCAGTTAACTTTAACTAGCATGACTTGATGATAGCTTTACTTACTTAACTTCTTCCTTTTTCATTCAATCTTTACTCTTATGCCCAATGAGTTATTATGAATAACCGAGGATACTAAATCTCATCCCACATGTATCTGGATGAAAAGCTATATCCACAATATAGTCGTACAATGGGATCTCTTACTTGATATCGACGCCATGTCTTGACATGGACTTACATAAGGTCTTCCTTGTGGGTTCCTTTGGGAACTTACCATTGCTATGTCTTGACATAGTCTTACTTGGTATCTTTACTTTGTCAATGCCGAGTCTTAGCTTGAACTTACATGAAATCTTCCTTGATACTCAACAATGCCGAGCTTTGGCTTAAACTTAAATGGAATATTTAACTCATGATAACTTTACAATGCCAAGACTTGTCTTGGACTTACATGACATCTTTGCTTGGAGACTCACCAATGCCATGCCTTGGCTTGGGCTTACATGGGTCTTCATCTCATAATAACTCTTCAATGCCAAGACTTGTCTTGGACTTACATGATAACTTGCTTGATTGCCGATGCCATGCCTTGGCTTGGTCTTATACGGGCTTTCTCATCTCATGTGGTAGATCGAGTATCCTAAGTAATTCAACTTCAATCGAGACTTCCTCATACTTAATCTCATTAATTTCTTTGTTTAACATACCATTAAACAATCTCATGGAATTAAAATATATTCAACATCATACTAAGCAATTTAATGATATTTATCATAAAGCTTAGAAATCATACAAACTTACCTCAATATACAAAATGTATGTAGATATTGCAATTTAGTCCTTGACTTTGTTTTTGCCTCGGTTTCGATCTGGGCTTTGTTTCTCCTGATCTATAATAATAATTTAACTCATTTTATACTCATATTGACTAAATTGACTCATAACTCATACTTTGGCAAAATTTCCAGTTTTCCTTTAAACTTTTTCATAATTACACTTTTGCCCCTAGGCTCGTAAAGTGATTTTCATTCAACTTTCTTAAACTTCATGCTTAGCTGATTCATTTTCTCTACTATAACAATCATCAATTCTCAATATTTATATCACGAATGACCAATTTCATAACTATTACAAATTAATCCATACTAACATTTTTCATGAAATTCACTTAGGAAAAGATTTTATCTAACATCAAACTCTCATAATCTTCCATAAAACATCATTTTACAAGTATGTCATACATAGGTATTTTTTATGGACATGAATTCTAGCTCAACTTATAGCTATAAATAGCTAATTCATAATAGAGAACTCTAAAAATACGAAGAATATTAAAAGCAGGCTAAAATGCACTTACTAGCAAGCTTCAAAATTGAAGAACCCTAGCTATGGAGTCTCTCAAATTTTCGGCACAAGGAGGAAGAAGATGAATAAGATTTTTGTCATCTTTTTCCTTTTTAATCATTTAATTGATAAATGACCAAAATGCCCTCCTCATTAAATTTTCACAATTTACTAACTCATGTCCATTTTTGTCCAAAAATTATAATTTGGGAAAATTGCTATTTAAGGATTTCTAATTAATAATCCAAAGCTATTTCATACAAAAAGCTTCTAGAATTTCATATTTTGCAACTTTTTCCTAATGGACCCCTTTAATGCCAATTTCATAAAATCTCTACATAAAACCTTCATAATATCATGCAAACATCTCAAATACCTTAAAAACTCATTTTACTAGCTCAGATTTGTGATTTCGCACCACTATTCCGACAAGGCCCTAAATCGGGCTATTACACTCAACCTTAGGGCTCTAACCTAACTAGCAGCCATGAGTGGTGTTTGGGATAACCCTACGGACACCCGAGATTATTTGACTAGAGGCCATGAATGGCATGGGATTATTTGAATACCCGATAATTTGAGCACATGTGCAATCTAACAAGTTTGACGAGTTCGATATGCAAGTGATTTGGTTATGTAGATTGAATGACTCATGATTTGATTATTCGATACTCATGTCATGCTTTTATGTATACATTTGATTTTCATGCTTATATTAATGAATTGCTTGAAGTAAGGTAAATTAGTTATGTACCACTGAGCCTATAAAGTTCATTTTCAGATTAGTAGACTTTTGTTCGTGTCTGAGGAACATCATCAACGAGGGACTTCTAGCATCACGTATGCAGAAAATAGTACCTTATCGATTAGTGGGCATTGTATTCCTAGGGCCTTACTTGTATTTTGTAGGTCTGTAACTCATTTATCGTTTTGGTTATTTTAACTATTTTGATACACGAAACATTGGAGCTCCACATATTTTATATAAGTACTTTTATTACTATTTTCAATATAACTATGTATGTTATTTTCTCTTATATAAAATGTATTTCAATGTTTTAAATCATTTGAAAATTTTATTAGGTTGCTCCGGTGACCCAATGTAGCGCCTTAGTCTTCACATACTTACAATGAATTCCATATTAATAAAGGCCTAATGAGCATAATTATTTTTGACATGTAGGTTTCAAAGGTGCTTTACATTGTGATACATTTTCTCATTTCCTTAGGTTTTATACACATATCCATTTCATATAATAGTTCCATATAGTGAGAAGACCTATTCCCATTACTTTTTAACTTTTACTTAACAAATTTAATGTATATGGTATCGACTAAAAGCATGAATAAACAAATTAATTTCATTCTTGGATTTAATGACATTATTATCATTTTTCACATTAACAATATAATTTAAACTTATTAAGTCTTTCATGGCAATCAAAATATCATACCTCATTATTAGTCAATTTGATACATCATAACCAAGGCTTGTTAAGCTTCAATATTTCTCAACAATTTTTCTAACACACTAACCTATGGGAAATCTCACATGATCAGCATATAACTTGTAGCACCCCTTACCTGTATTCAGCGCCGAAACAGGGTACAAGGCGTTACTAGACTTACGAGCATGATTTTTCCACTCAAATTGAAAACTTTTCAAACTTCCTCTTGACAACCTTATTATAGGCTTACAAGGCCCAAAACACATCTTAGAAACAATTTGAGATCATTTCGAGTTCCTTAGAAGACCTTAGAAAATGTTATTAAAAATAGGGCCACACATAGGTTTACACTACATTCATCATGTGTATACTTAACTCATTACTCATCCCATCACACAAGCATGTACTTCAAAAACTTCATCATCATTGAATATATAAACTTGTCAAGTATTGGCCAATTTCCAATAACCATTTACAAAATGAATTTAATGACATTAATAGCCACACATTGGCTAACAAATATGACATACACAAAATAACCAAGTTCCTATACATGCCATACACAAAATTAACCAAACTTTTCTATACCAAAGAGAAGTTGATAGTGTGATTTCGAACTCCGATGTCCTACGATCCCCGAGTTAGCTTGGCGATACTGCAAGGAAAAGGGAAATGAGAGGGGTAAGCATGAAGCTTAGTAAGTTTGCATGAAATAAATAGCAACATGAAGATTTATGATGGCATCCATTCATCTCATTTTATAATAGAAACACAAGTTCTCAAGCACTTGACACAACTTACTGATATTTAATCTTACCGATCACATATCTCATATCGGTTATATTTCTCGCAAGATACTCACATGTACCTGTATCACTTCATTACATAACTTTAGCACTTTTATTCTCTTGAGGATATACCTAGCTCTTTGCTATCTCTAACATAAACTTAGCTCTTTACCCGTTGAAATACTTGGAATACCGAAGGATACCCAATTTCATCATGCATGTAACACGATGCCAATGCCATATCCCAGATCTCGATGCCGATGCCATATCCCAAATATGGTCTTACATGGATCTCATATCTTGATGTCGATGCCATATCCCAAATATGGTCTTATACGAGATCGTATATCGATGTCGATGCCATGTCCCAGACATGGTCTTACACAAGATCTCTCTTCGGTGCCGATGCCATGTCCTAGACATGGTCTTATACGGGACCTTCTTTATCTCATGTTGTAACAATGGTATCCTTACTATTCCTAATGTTCAACCGGGGCTTCAACTCAACATAATAGAATTATACTTTCATCGAGGCATCATTAATTAATTTCATAAAAATACTAAACATTCTCATGATATCAAGAAATTAAGAATATAATAGCATTATGTAGCTTTAATTTTACACAAACTTACCTCGGTACCAAAATATTTGTGGAATTATTCAATTTAGTCCACGACTTTTTCCTTGCCTCGATTTTGATCTTAGCTTCATGTTTCTTGATATATAATAACAATTTCACTTGTTTAATGACCACATTAACTAAAATAACCCATGAATCATACTTTGGCAATAATTACGATTTTGCCTCCGGGTTCGTAAATCGATTCTAATCAAATTTCCTCCTTTAACAATCCTAGATGAACATTTATTACTCTTATAATAACTCATAATATTAATTATTTCACACATTTACAACCTATATACAACCTTTACAAAATGGTCCTTTTAGGTGTTTTCATGGAAACACCTTTCACAAAAGTTGTTTATTTAACAACTAAGACTCATTTTCTTCCATAAAATTTCATAAATCAACACCAATGCTCTCATGGAAAAACCTTAGGTTTTCAACCATTTTGCAATATAGTCCCCTCATTAGCTAGCTCAAGCTACAAGGGTCTCAAAAGTACAAAAATTATCAAAGATTGACCATTAAAACACTTACTTGCAATGAAAAAGCTTGGCTGAAATTTTTGAGTTCTCAACCCCTTATTTTGTTGAAAATTTCGGTGGAGAAGATGGAGAGAAAAGATGATATCTTTCTTTTCTTTATTTTATGATTAAAATCAATTTAGTCACCAAATTTTTACCTAACCAATTGACCAAGTATTTTCTTTGTCCCTATGGCCGGCCACCACCCTTGACAAGGCGTAATTGCATATTAAGGACCTCCAATTAATATTCCTTAGCTATTTGACACCTCTAGTGTAACGCCCTGAACCCGAATCCATCACCGAAATAGAGTTACGGAGCATTACCGGAGTTACAAATTTATTTATCAGACATTATATTTCATCTAGCATTCATATTTGGGACCAATCAAAATCAAATATATTATCCCTTAAACATATTTATTTTTCTCGACATGTCTTACTTGGATTTATTACTCATCTCAACATACTTAATTTCCTTGTATCAACGTATCAAAGATAATCACATATTTTTTTTTCATGATAAATATCATTCTCTTGTCATTTCTTCCTCATAAGTCAGTTAATTCATAATATCAATATTTCATGTACCATCAACTTGTATTTTCTTATATCACATAATTAGTAAATTAAACACATAATAATGATAAAGTTTGAATTATAGTGATACAAATCTGGGTCCGTCAATTCATATTCATGTGCCTACATTTCCATTTCAGAGATCCATCGAATTTTTCTTTCATTCAACCGGGATTTATTTTTCATTTTCATCAAGAATATCAATACTTCATCAATTATCGTACAGTAAACATCCAAATCATATTCACATCAATAAAAATATATTTCAAGCATTTAAGCATATAATTCAAGTTACACGAACTTACCTCGTTGCTTGTTCGTGTTTATAATTTCACTAATTCGATGTCTTTTATTTTTCCACGTTCAAGTCTCGTATTGGAGTTATCCGGATCTTTATAAATTTGATCATCATTTTCATTCATTTCATATTCTGATACATTCAATTAATGCTCTAGGCAAAATTACCATTTTGCCCCTGAGCTTTTAATTAATGACGATTTCATCCTTAGGCTCAGAAAAATAAAATTCTCATAATTTAATCCTTGTTTCAAGCCTAATTATTCTCATATATATTTATAACAGCCTATGAATTCTATGTAATATTAGAATTTTCCATAATTTCAACACTTTTCAATTTAATCCCTAAAATATGTTTTCACCGATCTTGATCTAAATTAATAATTTCATTCAATCTTGTAACTTAAATAATAAAATAATCTATTTTATGCAATTTAGTCATTTCTAACATTTTTACAAAATTGCCCATAAAGTTTTACTTCTATTCAATTTAGTCCCTGAGCCTAAAACATGCAAATTAGCCATGCTAGACAAATATATATATCCTCCTCCTCTCCATTCCACATCCTTAGTTTATATTACATGCTTATAAGTAATATTATCTATGATTTCACTATTTACTTATAAATTTATTTAAAGCTATCCATTTGCGTCACATTCACAAAATTATTTATATATTGAGCTACAGAATTCAAATTTAAGTTCTGCTTGATGTTTTAGAAACTAGAATCACATATCTTCTTGCCATAAAATTTTCAGAATTTTTGGTTTAGCCAATAAATACAGTTTATTCTTTAAAGTTACCCATGTTTTGCTGTCTGATAGTTCCGACCCTTCTTCACTAAAAATTAATTATCTTCTCATACGGAATTCGAATGATGTTCTTGTTTGTTTCTATTAAAAATATACTCATTTAGGATTTTAAAAATATAAATTTAAGCCCATAATTATTTTTATCAAATTTTTTATGATTTTCCAAAGTCAGAACAGGGGAAACTGAAATCATTCTGACCTTGTCTCACAAAATTTATTATAACTCATAATTTACAATTTCATTGCTTACACCACTTCTTCTATGAAAAAATAGACTCAATAAGCTTTAATTTAATATTTTATTAATTCTCTAAATTTATTTCCATAATTTTTTGTGCTTTTTCAAAGTTATCCTACTGCTGCTGTCCAAAACTGTTTTAGTGCAAAATATTGATTACCAAGTTTATAACACCCTTATTTCCTTTCTCTACAATATTTCCCATCATTTTCTCTTATTTCACTTCACTAATATATCAAGAACATAGAACCTTATATAAGAAAACTCTACTTTAATATCATTTTCATGCTTTTAATATTACCTTATATAAGAAAATTTTACTTAAAATGTATTGAAATCTTAAAATTCTTATCTTGTCCTATTGATTTCAATCTTTAACTTGATTTTCTCCCTCTTCGAGCTTCTAATTCTTCAATCTAACTTGATATTCTAACTCCCCATAGTCTCCTTGTTATTTTTCTCTCTTGGTAGTTATGGAAATTCTCTTGATTACTAGGTGAAAATGGTGAATTTTTTTGTGGAAGGACTAAACTGTAAAGAAAAGAACGTTTCTTTCTTCCCTTCTTTCTAACCTGGGGTGCATGGGAAAGAAGATGGATGGTGTCATGTTGTTTTTTTTCTTCCCCCCCCCCCATATATATACTAAATAAAATAATAAAATAATAATAAATATCTAAGTAAAATAGTAATAAAATAATATTTAACTAATTAATTAAAAAAATCACCAAAATATCATCAAAATCATCATTACATTCTAGAACTCTCTCTCTTACTAATTGACCATTTTGCCCTTCATGATCTTTTAAAATTCCATCATTGAGTCATCACTTAATTTGGAAAAATTATAATTTAGTCTCTCATAATTCTTCACCTATTCGATTTGGTCCTAATTCATCCATTTTCCTTAGTTTCTAGATTATTCCACCCCTAAAATATTTACACTATTGGTCCTTAAACTTTTATATATTTACACTTTAACCCCTCAAATTTTTAGTATTTACTCTTGGCAACAAAACTTTTCTCACTTTTACAATTTAGTCTTTTCTTGAATTAATAATGAACTATATCATAATATGCTTCCCAATGTTGACATAATCCAAAAATTTCCCTTTTTGTCACTTTATTTCCTTACTTAACTATATCAAGGATAATATCTTACTTTCTTACTGTAGTAATTTTCGGATATTACATCTAGCTTGTAAAATAAAACTTTCGCACTTTATGCGATTTAGTCCTCTTTCGCAACTAACCATGCAATCGCTAAAATTAATGCACCAAAATTTTTATGCATTCATAATATCATGCTATAACACATAAAATAATATTAAAACTAATTTTTTCAATCTCGGATTAGTTTTTTCGAAACCACTGTTCCGATTAGTCCCTAAATCGAGCTGTTACATAACTATTTTGTATACTCGTAACATAATTTCATTAATTCCTAAACATATTAGAATAGGAAAATAAGGTAATCCAAGAGTACTTACCTCTTGGATGCCAAAACATTAAAACTCAAGCTTTCAAATTCTTGTTTCTATCCTTCTTGCTAGAAAATTCAATACTCATCAGTCTCTCATATTCCATAAACTAAAAATATAAAAATAAAATTGATATCCAAGCTTCCCAATTTTTCTCAACACAACTAAACTCACATATTAAGTTAAGAGAGGTGGAAATCACCATTTCTTACCTTGATGAAGCTTTCTCTCTTAAGCTTTCATTTTCTCTCTCGTAAAACCATAAACTCCTTGCTTAAAATTGAAGAAATGATGATGGTAAACTAATATGAAAATTATTTTCTAAGAGATTTTAGCAAAATCTCAAAGTAGATGGTGAAGTCTTTAAGCATTTTTAGAGAAATATGTAGGAAACATGAGAAAGGGAGAGAGAACTCTGATGAAAGATGATGGTCGACTGGTAGGGGAAGGGTGGAGAGTGTGCTATACTCGTTTTCCCCTTAAAAGAAAAAATCTAAGTAGGCCATGGGCCCTAATTCCGCTATACAAGCCCAAAACCTTAAGGTAATAATGACCCACTTAAATTATAATCCAATAGCATAATAGTTATCCATATATCACTTATAACATCATGTCAATATTTTCATCATAAAAGACTTTATAAATATCAAATTACCTTTTGTTGTAAAATTATATTTTTATCCTTTTATTACTTAACAATATTTCTTCACAATAATAGGCAATCATCAAGTTCAAATCTCATAATTTACTTATAATATTTAATATAACTTTATGGATGATAAAATTACACATTCTTTATTTTCTCACTAAAATTGAAATTTTACAATTTAATCATTGTATTTTTTTCATTTCCTTTAATTTGGTCCCAAAAGTGATTTTTATTACACTAAAATATAATCCAACTTATCCTTATCCCAATTAGTCACTAATAGATCATTTTTCACATTTTGGTAAATTTGCATCATGGTCCTCAAACTTTTTAAAATTTGTGATTTAGTCCTTTCATCACATTTTCACTTCTAAAATTAACTTTGTTTTCATAAGATTCTTTTATTTAACTCACATTCCACATTTTATCAACAATTTACTGTACTTGTCACCAGAATAATGTCACATCAAAAATTTTGAGATGTTACAAAATTTGCACAAAATTTCATGGAATTTTTATGTAGTGAACAAGGATCATCTCCAATGTGGTTAAGAAATGCACAAATTTTCCCATAATTAACTCTTTTTTTTCCAACTTCTAAACCCTTAATGGTGAAAACATCCCTACTAGGTTGAGCAATAAGTTTCATTTTAGAAAGGCAACATGGAAAACAATATACAATATGCTTAGTTGGAGAACACTCAAGCTAAAAAGAAAATTGAATAAACCAAGAAAACCCCAGATCATGTTTTATAAGAGCATAGTTAACTTCTTTAGCACCCATAAGCGGAGATTTCAAAGGATATCAACTATAACTTTGATACTCAAGCCTTGAAGATTGGGATTGTATACTACTTTCTATGGTATCCACATCTTTCTTTCCGGGAAAAAAGTTCAATCTTTTTTTACCTTCCCCCAAATAATAAATTCACACAACCTATAATAATAATAATAATAATAATAATAATCTATTAGTTTGAATTTATATAAAGATAAAATCTTAAAGGTTTCAATATATTATTACTATTAATTTAATAAATATACTTACTATTAATACATTAAATATAATTTTTCAGGAAAAATATAAATTCTCTCACAAATATGTAATTGAGTTCTTTGTATCAAAATTAAAATTAGAATTGTTAATTATCAAAGAAACACTTTTATTCATGGAAACCAAGATACGTATGTTAAATTTAATGACTTTTAGCAATATGGATACAATAAAATAAGGTTCCTTTTAAACACTTTTAGCCATCAACCTATCATGTCACATAGATATCATAAAAGTTTTAAGTTTCATTTATTTTCATTTAAAATTTTAATTTATTCAAAAATAAAATAAATGTCAATAATTTAAGTTTATATGTCACCTTCTTATGTAGGCTATGAAATATGGAAATAAAAATAAAAATTCATTTTTTGTGTACGACTTGAACTTTTAACTAAGATATCAAATAAAAAAGTTTTTTTCGTCTACTTGAAAGCAAGCTTTTTTTATTTTGAGATTTTAGGGTTGACGGTCTAGCGTGTCGTTGCTAGGGGTTTCAGTTGGTGATGGAGGCAGATTTAGCAAATCCAAATCTTGAAGATGAAGATGAAGATGAGGAGCCGATTCCGTGTGAGAAAGATCCGATTGAGACAAAGGATGATTATCGATTTTGCTTAGTAGGGAAAGCATTAACAGACTGTGTGGTTCACTTTCTCTTTCTAAAAATTTTTTTTGGATAATCTATGGCACCCACTAGGTGGAGTTTCAATTATGTATATAGGGGAGAAGAGGTATCTATTCCGTTTTTCTATGAGGTAAATATAAAGAGGGTTTTGGATTGTATTGTAACAGCTCGACTCTCAGTGGTTTCGGGAGCTCAAGTTCGACGAATAAGTCTATAATAATTATTATCTAATTCGTATGAGTCAATTTAATTTTTATTGAATTTTTATTTGATGAATTTTAGTTAATTAAATAAATGTCTAAGTTTAAGTGGTGGTCTCAAAAGTCAAGTGGTTTTGGAAAATAAGGTATCGAAACCTCGTTTTGGTAAAATAAGCCTGTGAATATTTTTACTAAATGTTTACAGAGATATTATTTTGTTATGTGAAATTTTAGGTTAAAAATTTTAATGTTTGACTGGCTAATTAATTAAAAAGGACTTAATTGTAAAAGATATAAAATTTAATCACTATTGAATTATAATGATTGGATGGCTTGATTATTAAGTGGGCGAGGACTTATATGGTAATTAAACCATGGTATAATTTGATGGACGACTTTGGACTTTGAATTAGTTAAAATGCATGATAATTAAAGGGCAAATTTGTAATTTAATAAATAAAACTTAAGTAAAATAATAATAAAATAAACATCATGTTCCTTTCCTTCAATTCCACCGAAAATAAAAAACCAAAAACTCCATTGAAGGAGCTTGAGATTCGGCCAAGCATAGGTACATGCATGCCATTTTTCATCCGTTTCTCGTAATTTTTATGTTTTTGAGATCGTTGTAACTAGGCCCAGCTAACCCATACCTTCATTTTTGAAACTGATAAAGATTTTAGATTTTACCATTAATGAATCTCGATTTATTCTTGATATTAAATGGTGAATTTGTATTCATGGTTGTTGATTTAAAGTAATTTGTAAAGTAATTTTTGTTAGTGTTTAGTTAAATGATTAAATTGACAAAATGTTAAAATTTACATGGAAATTTTGTGAATTTTGAATAATTATGGATTGTACTAGTTTAGAAAGAAATTAGACTCACATGGAAAATTATTAAATTTTGTTAAATTTGAAATTTAGGCTTTAGGGACTAAATTGTGATAAATATAAAAGTACAAGAAAAATATGTAAATAATAAAAACTTGAGGGTCATAGGCATAAAAATAAGTTGGAATATGTATTTAGATTTGATAAATTGAATTTAATCAATATAGATCAAAATTTGACTCGAACAGTGGATAATTGAGGAAAAGGAAAAATTACAGATTAGTCCCCATGAGTCAACTGTTAGCAAATATTAGGTAAGTTCATAGATTTATTGAATAAATTTATATGTTTATAAATTATGTTTTTTTCTATTTGTTTAAATTGAGTTGTGATTGAATATTTAGTAATGAAATTTAATTATGAACTATATATAATTATTGATAAAGTAAAAGTGTATTTTTCGAAAATTGAGAAATGGTTGTGAAATATGAATGATATTATCTCGGAATGGATGAAATAAATATACGATATGTGTACAGATATTGTGGAAGTGCCTTTGATTTTGTTAATGTGACGGACTCAGTTTAAATGCTCGTTTAAACATAGTAAACAATTAGGATACGATTGGCATGCCAATAGGGTTAGAATGCGCTCTTGTACGGGATTGCACTTCGGTGCCTATGATTGAACATTATTGCCTCTGTTGCACTTCTGTGCCTCTGTTATGCATCTTTGATGCCTCTAATGTTGTGTAGTTACCTAAGTATCCGAGTCAAGTTACTATAGTACATCGGGCCATATATTAAATGACTTAAAACTTATTTACTTGTTCAATTCTATGGAGCATTTAAATTGCTACTATTTGTTAAATAGCACTATGAAATGTTGATGTATAAATTTTGATAAGTATCATTTATGTTACATATGCTTATATACTAATGCGATGTGATTTTGCATTTGATTATCAAGAATTAGAAATTCACCCTCTTGATTACCTATTTTGTTTAAGGTAAGTTGATATTGATTTCATGAATGATTTGGAAATGATATGTTTAGGTGAATATGAAGATGTTAAATGATAAAATTGAAGAATTAATGACTATTTGATTAAAAGTTGTTTGTAACAATATTGAAACGAAAGGAAAAGTTATAGTTATACGTGTGAAACATATGCTTTGTAATGCAATATTAGTGATAGAGTTATAAATTTAAATATCAAAGAATGATTTGTTTTCATGAATTACAGTGGTTTATGAATCGCTTAATTGAAAGTTTCGGTACTAACATTATGTGATTTTGGAACTGATTGTCAAGTTAAGAAGTTTAATACTCTTTTAATATTCATTTAAGGAATGAGATAAATTGATTTGAATCTTTAGCTATGGACTTACTAAGTTTCTAAAGCTTACCCATTTTCATTTTTTTTCTGTAGTTAACATTTTGCAAAACGATTCGGATAGATCAACTTCAATGCTTACACTATCCAGATTCTCTTTAGTAGTTTTTGTTTTTGAGTCATTTCCGTTGTGGCATGTATATAGGACTTGATGTGGTTAAGGCTAATTTATTATTTGAATTGTAATTAATCTCTTGTGTTTATGATTTGGTAAGCTATGTCCCAAGTTGATAATGTTTTGGTATGGAAATGTTTGTGCCTTTGATTAAGGATTGTTTTGATTTGGTAATTTTAATGATGTTGAAATGGGGTATGGCTATTTTGATAGGTAATTTATGGTATTGGTTTTGTTGGACTTGTTTATGGTATGTGTTTGGTATTAAGTAATGGTAATATAGTTGCTAAATGAATAGTATGTGTACAATGGTAATCTTTCGAGTGATGTGCTTATTGTATTTGTGTAACAATTGCGGTGTCAATGAAGACACATTGGTTAGGCATAGATGATGTGAGATTTGGAATGTGTTTGAATGTTTTTTTAACCATGTGAAACAAGCTAGGTATGGTATGTCTTAATGTGCAAGATTTAAGCTTGCTTTGGCTTGTTTTAGGGGTAGCATAAGCTGCACACGGCTTGGGACACAATCTATCACACGGCCATGTGACCCAACTTCGAATATACACACGGTTTAACATATGATCTACGATACAATTGTGTGGACTTATTTCAAATAATCACATGGGCGGACACACGGGTTGGGACACGATCGTGTGACCTGACTTCGAATGTTCACACGGTCTAGGCTATGTCGCATAGCTTGCCCATACAGCCCTATTTTCTAAATTTTTAAAATTACCCCATTGGTATTTTTTTTGAATACTTTACTGATTCGAAGCGAGCCCACACTCGATAGACGTGAGCTTGAGGTAGTGGAGAAGACTACTCGGTCGAAGCACTCATCCTAGATGAATAGAAAATGTTTAATTTTGATTAAATGTTTATTACTTAGATATCACAACCAAGACCTTGATGTGGCAAAATTTTAAAACTCTAGTTTTTCTCTAAATTTATTTTTCGCTGCATTTTTGAAACTAGTTTTTTCCAACAAAAATTGTCTTTGGGACAAGGGCTAGAGGGATATGCTTATTTATAGTATGAAAGGCTAACGCTTTTTTGCCTTTTTGTGTGGAAAGTTAGGTCATAGTGAGAGTTTTTCCTCGGTAAGGATGATAATAGGTGTTCAAGAGGTAGAGTTTGGTTGGGATATTTCATTAAGGGAGCCTCCAAGAATGGAGGTTTCGGTTGGTAGTAAGGGGCTCAGAGAGGATGGTTCGAGTGGATCCTAATATGGTAGTAATCCATTTGGCATGGATGTGGATGATCATGGTAATGGAAAAGGTGTTAGGGTTGCACAGACTAGTAGCCACTATGGGAACATAAGGAGTAAAGAAGAAAGCGTGGTTGCTTAAGAAGTGTGGAAACATGGACAAACGAAAGCTATACTGGAGGATAGGCCAATTGAGCAATGCGATGGGAAGAAGAGACAAAGAACAAATGAAAGGTAATCAACTAGGTTTGGTACTGGTTGACTGATTAAAATTAATGAGATATCGACAAAGAACAAATGAAAGGTAATCAACTAGGTCTGGTATTGGTTGACTGATTAAAATTAATGAAAGATCGACGACAGTTGGCGAAAGCTGAACAAGAACAATGAAAATCTTAAGTTGGAACCTTCATAGATTGGGGCATCCACGAGCAATTAATCTCCTTAGGAATAAGGTGAGGCATGTACAACCCTAGATTTTGTTTCTAATAGAAATAAAATTGAGTGAAAATAGAATGGAAAAGGTTCAACTAAAGTGTGGTTTTGTCAATAAAATTGGTGTGGGAGTGTACTGGTCAAAATGGGGTTTGTCATTAGGTTGGAGTGAGAGTATGTCGTACAGTTGAGAAGTTTTTTAGCTAGCCATATTGATTTGGCGGTAATGGAAAGAAAGGGTATGTCATTTTGGAGGCTTACATGGTTCTATAGTATGTCAGAGGAATACAAAAGAAGGGAGTCATGGGATCTACTAAGGAGGTTGAGGAATTATCGAGATTTTTCATGGATGGTTGTGGGAGATTTTAATGAGATTATGTTTTCTTTTGAAAAGGAGGGGTTGATTGGAGAATGAAAGAAACTTGGCTCACTTTAGAGAGGTTTTGGAGGAATGCAATCTCAGTGACTTGGATTTTTCGGGGAGATAGTTCACATGGGTAAGAGGCCAATTGGTAGAAAATAATGTTCGTGAGAGAATTGATAGAGTGGTTGCTAATTTGGCCTGGTGGGAGATTTTTTCAGGGTATTCTTCAAAACGTTTACCTCATGTTATTTCATATCATTGCTCGATACTGGTGGATTTGGCAATTGACACGCAAATTGGATTTTGGAGGATTGTTGTGAACAAAGAGTTAAAGACTTCTGGGGGCAATTTTGATGATGTTCCTATGAAGTTTGGTAAACTAGGTGAGTTTCTTAGAGCTGCTATGGAACGAATTTTTGCCAATAAGAGAAAAATGTCAATGATTGTAAATATGAGATTAGGTTACTTTATTTCAGTTGATCCGGATGACGAAAAATTAGCAGAGTTGGAAGAAGCGAAGTTGGCCTTGAACCTGGAAGCTAATAAAGAGGAGTTGTTTTGAGAGAAGAGAGCAAGGGCAAACTGGCTTTGATTTGGGGATAGAAATACGCCTTTTTTTCATAACTTAGCAGACCAATGGAAAAAGAAGAATATTGTGAAGAAATTTAGAGGAACAAATGGCGAGTGGGTCGTTGGGGAAGAGGATAAGGAAAGGGTAGCGACTAACTATTTTAAGGAGTTTTTTACAACTTCACATACGATAAGTAATGCTAAAATATTGTCGGGGTTTCTGAATTGCGCTCAAGAGGATATGAACACGGAGCTTCTTGAGGAGTTTAGGCCTGAGGAAGTGGTGGAAGCAGTAAAGGGTAGGGCACCATTAAAGGCATCAGGTGTGTATAGGTATCCTGCACTATTTTATCAAAAGTACTGGCACATTGTGGGAGATGAGATAACTAAGTATTATTTAGAAGTACTGAATAGGAGGAAAGAGGTAAATGCAATCAATAGCACTAGCATTGTACTTATTCTGAAAGTGAATACATCAAACTGTATGATGCAATTCAGGCCGACTAGCCTTTGCTATGTGGTGTATAAAATCATCTCTAAAGTAGTGTTTAATAGATTTCTAACTGTGTTGGATAAATGTATAGATGATGCATAAGCGACTTTTATTTCTGAAAAATAAATCACAGACAATGCGCTTATTGCATACGAGATGTTATAGTCTCCGAAATAGAAACAAGGGGGGCACGGGGTTAATTTGCACTAAAACTAAACATGAGTAAATCCTATGATATGATGAAATGGAGCTTTATAGAATAAGTTATGAGTCGTATAATATTTGTGATGAATGGGTGTCTCTAGTGATGGGGTGCGTTCAACGGTTGAATACTCAGTTCTGTTCAATGGGGTTCAATGAGACAAATTCAAACCCTCAAGTGGGTTGAGACATGGAAATTCACTAAGTCCATATTTATTCCTAAATTATGTGAAGGGTCTTCTCTCCTTAAAATAGCGAAAGATGATGGGTCCACCAAAAGTGTAACGGTAGGGAGAAGTAGGCTATTTTTAACTTATCTGGTTTTTGTAGACGATAGCATTTTATTTTGGAAGGCAAGTCTAGAGGGAACCCTAGAAGCTGTCGGAGTAAAGGATCGTCAACAAGGGTGTTCTAATGCGTTGTAGATTCTTATCCAAGACTTGTATCATTTGATGATGCCATATGAATCGCTAGAAACATGTGAAGTGTATAGCTAACCCAATAACGAAAGTTTCGTAAGGGGACTGGAGCAGGCTACCATGAGACAAAAGATCTTCTTTCTAAAGAGATTTAATTCGGAACTATTATATGTCCAAGGTCCAATATTGAAATAATTTCAGAGGCGCGAATGCCATTAAATCAATAATGGTCAAATATGAAAGGGTATCGGGACAACTAATTAATTTTGAAAAGTCTTTAATCTTTTTTAGAAGTAATGTGTCGAGCAACATAAGGGAACAATTGCGACATTCTAGTGTGAAGGTTTCTTGTAACCCAGAAAAATATCTTTGCTTGTCGACCATGGTTGGTAGACAAAAGAAAGAGTCTTTTGAAGTTTTAAAGGCAGGTTCATAGAGCACATAGAAAGCTAGATTGTGCATCAGTTGTCGCTTGGAGGTAAAGAAGTCTTTATAAAATCAATTTTACAAGTCGTTCTTGTTTATACAATGCAATACTATTGATTTCCTATTATGTTCTGTCGTGATTTGAAAAGTATTATCAGTAAGTTCTAGTGGAGATTCTAAATCAAGGAAAGGAATCTATTAGTGTGAATAGAGGGGGATGTGCAAGCTGAAAACACAAGGAGGATTGGGTTTTAGAGATTTGACAAAGTTCAACATTGTGTTGCTTGCAAAATAGGGCTGTAGATTAGTTATGAATCTAAATTGTTTGTTTGCTCATGCCATGAAGGCAAAGTACTATCCAAAAAGCAATTTTATGATTTCCAGATTAGGTTCTCACTATTCATATACCTAGAGGAGCATTTGGAGTGCGCGAAAACTTTTGGAAATAGGTATGGGCTGGAGAGTGGGAAATGGCAGATCGATAAACATTTGGTGTAACACCCCTTACCCATGTCCGATGCCGGGACAGGATACGAGGCATTACCGAAATTAAACAAAAACTTTTATACAAAACTGGCTATGAACTTTTATTCAATTTAATATTCCTCATTCACATGCAAATCGCCCCTTATATGGGCCCACAAGGCCCAAAACATACATTGAGAACTGTTCGGGACTAAACTGAGAACTTAGGAAACGTTAAGAAGACTTAGAAAATTTTTCATCAAAACAAGGGTCACACGTTCGTGTGGCTTGGGACACGCCCATGTGGGTAGGTTGTATGGTTACACACGTCCATGTCCTTAGCCCATGTGACTCTCTGTTTATGATGACATCAACAAAATTGGGTCACACGGCCAAGTCACATGCCCATGTGCTTAGGCCGTGTGGCGAATTAAATTCTGAAAAGTAAATGCAGACTTCATATGCCCTGGGCACACGCCCATGTCTCAGGGTCGTGTTCTCCACACAGTCGTGTTCTCCACCGTCGTGTCTCTGCCCGTGTGGCCAAGAAAATGGCTATTTTCAGACCATTTGGCACCCTCATTTGCACATACTTAAACATATCTTCAATCTATCCATCCCAACACACATAACCACATCACATAAAACCTTTAATATAAGCACACACATATAAATAGGCATTACAACTCATTAACCAATATGAACCAACACATTTGGCCAAATCAAATGACACATACACAATTGACTAAGTCCCATGCCATAGACTCTAAAGGTTTTGCATTCACTTATACCCAACATGATAGCTTGATAGTGTGATAGCATCTTCGGCGATCTTCAACCCGAGCTAGTATAAAACCATACATGATATGATATAGAAAGGGGAGTAAGCTATAAAGCTTGGTAAGTATGTATTTAGATAATAAAAAATTTATTACCATGCTTTAAACAATCATTATTTTGAGTTCTCAATATAATGCCATCATTATTGCATAAAATTTCTCAATTCACTTATGTTCATCTTGAACTATCCATTCAAGTTATAGTCACTAAATTATTTTTATCCGGAGTTACAGAACTCCAAATTAAGATCCGCTAATTTTCCTTGAATCTAGACTCATATATCTTCTTACCATAAAATTTCCAGAATTTTTAGTTTAGCCAATCAGTACAGTTTATTCTTTAAATTTTTCCCTATTTTGCTGTCCGACAGTTCTAACCCCTCTTCACTAAAAATTTAGTTTTTCATTGAAAAGAACTTGAAATATGTTCCCATTTGTTTATCTTGAAAATATACTCATTAAGAAATTCAAGCATATAAATTTTATCCCTTGATTATTTTTGTACAATTTTTAATGAATTTCCAAAGTCAGAACAGGGGATTCCAAAATCGTTCTGACCCTATCTTATAAAAATTCAAATATCTCATAATCTGATTTTTTTTCTTACACTGTATCTTTTATGTGAAAATAGACTCAATAAAATTTAATTTCATATCTTATTCAACTTCTAATTCAATTTCCACCATTTTTGGTGAATTTTGATAGTGATTCAACTGCTGTTGTCCAAACTGTTTTGTTGCCAATTTTACTCTATCATGTTTTCTTTGTATTAATTCTCATTTACACGCTTATAATACTAAAGCATATCCATAGTTAGCCATGCCAATAGCTAGTCATCATCAAATATTTAGAAGCCATTCATTGGTCAATTTAACTTACACATCAACAACAAAAACTTGAACATTTCATTTCTCAATTTAATTTGGCTTAAAAGCCTCACACATGATCACAATCCACATTTTCCACATATTCTTACATCATAAGCATGGACTTAGCTCTTTTCATTGATGCATAAACTTAGCTCTTTGTCAATTATGCATAAAATTAGCTCTTTATCATCGATGCATAAACTTAGCTCTTTGTCATTGATGCACAAACTTAGCTCTTTTCCCGTTGAACTACTCGGAATATCGAAGGATACTCATCTCATTATACATGTATCACGATGCCAATGTCATATCCCAGATATGGTCTTACATGGGATCACCTCTTGATGTCGATGTCATATCCCAAATATGGTCTTACACAGGATCTCTTAACTCGATGTCGATGCCATGTCCCGGCATGGTCTTATACAAGATCGTACATAGATGTCGATGCCATATCCCGATATGGTCTTACACGAGATCTTCCTTTAGTGCCAAAGCCATGTCCCAGACATGGTCTTATACGGGACCTTCCTTATTCGATGTCGATGCCATGTCCCAGTCATGGTCTTATACGGATCTACGTTCGGTGCCGATGCCATGTCCTAGACATGGTTTTATACGGGCCTACATTCGGTGCTGATGCCATGTCCTAGACATGGTCTTATACGGGACCTTTCTTATCTCATGTTGTGACATTAGCATCCTTGCTAGTCCGAATGTTCAACCGGGACTTCAACTTAACATAATTTCATCATACTCTCATCAAGGCATTATTAGTCGATTTCATAGAAATAATATTCATTTCACATAATATCTAGAAATTAAAAATATAAAAACATTATGTAGCTTTAATTTCACACAAACTTACCTCGATACCAAAATGGCAATAAGAAACCTAACGTCAGTTACTCGTTTTTCCCCCCGTTTTAATTCTAAACCTTATTTTATTTGATCTATAACATCACATTTAACTTAATTATTAGTCGTATTATTCATTGTGACCAAAAAATCATACTATGATAAAATTACATTTTTGCCCCTAAACTTTATCATATTTACACTTTTGCCTCTAGGCTCGTAAAATGATTTTTATTTAATTTCCTTGTATTTTAGGCTTGGATAAACTATTTTCACAACTATAGTAATCCATAATTTGCATTCATTCACACATTTTCATATATTTTTCAACTTTTTACAAATTAGTCTTTTTATGCGATTTCATCGAAAATCACTTAGTAAAAGTCGTTTACTACACACCGAGCATTCATATTCTACCATTAGACATCAAAGATAATGCATGCTATCCATGGGTAAATTTTTAAACACAAACCCTAGCTCAAAATAATGGTAGAAATAGCTAAACCGAGTTACAGGTATCTCAAAAATGTAAAGAAATTAAAATGGGGCTTGGGTGCACTTACTATTGAGCTTGAAAGCTTGAAAACCCTAGCCATGGCTTCCCCCATGCTAAATTCGGCCAAGGAAGAAGATGGAAATATTTTTGGCTTTTATTGTCTTTTAGTCCATTTAATTATCAAATTACCAAAATGCCCCTAACTTAAAAATATCCTATTTCACTTATCTAATGTCCATTTTTGTCCAACAATATAAAAATGGTCCAATTTCCAGTTAAAGACCTCCAATTTAAAATTTCATAGAAATTAGACACCTCTAACATGTGGAACTCAACTTTTTCACTTTTTACAATTTAGTCCTTTTGACCAAATTGAGTGCCCAAACGTCGAAATTTTCAAACGAAATTTTCACATAATCTTTTCATGAAATCGTAGACCATAAAAATATAATAATAAGGTTTTTCCTCATCAGATTTGTGGCCCTAAAACTACTGTTCCGACTAGGCCCAAAATTAGATTGTTAAATTTGGAACGATGCTTGGTTACCAGGCCCTAGACATGAAAGAGTAGCAGTTTAGAATATTGATATTAATTATACAAAGGTAGCAGATCTTATTAATATGGAGTCGGCTACCTCAAATTTGGAGGCCTTGAGAAAACTTTTTGTTGAATAATAAGTAAACAGAATATTGACTATCCTAGTTGTTGAAGTTAATCTTAGAGATGAGAGAGTGTGGAGAGGTGACAACACAGGGGTGTATTCGAAAAAAAGTGGGTACAATTGCCTACTAAATGGGGTGTGACATCGCTTAGGGAGGGGATACAACAAAGTAGGTTATTACAAATTTTCTACAACAAATTATAGAGACTACAAATCATGAGCAAAATTAAAATTAAAATTTAAAAATTGGTTAATAATTACATCCCTATGTTTGATAATTTACAGTTGAGAAAATTGTTGGTGGTGAATTCTTGTACCCTATGTCATATAATGGAGGATTCAATGAGCCACATTTTTGGGATTGCACGTTTATCAAAAGTGTATTGCAAGTGGCGGGTATTGATGTCTCACCCAGTATTCAAGGATAGAGTTGGAAAACATGGTCAGCAAATTTATTTGTCAATAAAGGTGATGGTCAATGTAAGTGGTTAGCCATTATTTTCCGGATGGTTTGGCACCACAGAAATAAGTTCTATCTTAAAGGTGAAAGACAGAGTATAATTGGCCTTGTTACTTTTGTTAAAGCCTATTATAAAAAGAGTACTCACACAAAAACAACAGCAGCAACAAGCATAAGTCAGAATGGCACTGTATGAATCCACCAATGAAAATGCAGTTAAATGTAATTATGATACGGCTTTTAACACGTGTATGCTTAGTTCAGTGACTGGAATAATTTTTAGAGATAGTGAAGGGCATATTCTGGCAGCTTATACTTACCCAAATAACTTTGTGGCTAACTCAACTACGGATGAGGCAAGAGCCTACTTATAAGCAATGATGGTGGCTAAAGAACTGAGATTTTGAAGGTTGGTGGTGGAGGGGGGCTCCTTAACTGTTATGAAAAAAGTTTGGCCATTGGAGGAGAATAGATCTAGAATACTTACGATTATAAAAGAAATAAAAGAAAGGGATCAAAGATTTAGAGAATTTACCTATCATTTTGTGGGTCAATCGGTGAACCAAGCGATGCATACGATGGTGGAGGTGTAACACCTCTAACCCGTATTCAACACTGAAATAGGGTTACGGAGCATTACCAAAATTACAACACTTTAAAACACACATTTCATATACAATTTATCATTTCAAATACAATTCAATCACAACCAATGATAGTGTCCCTTAAATGAGCCTATGAGGACTTAAACATGCATTAGAAATGGTTCGGGACTAAACCAATAACTTGAGAAATTTTTGTGAAACTTAGAAAATTTTACTTCAAAAAGGGGACACATGTCCGTGTGGCCAGGCCGTGTGTCTCACACGGCTACCAGACACTCCCATGTCACAAGCCGTGTGAAAACATGGGGTACATACTGACTTGGGTCACACGACCAACCAAACGCCCTTGTGTCTAGCCCATATGCCCTTCAAAGTGGCCACACACGCCTGTGCAAGGCCGTGTGTTAGGCCATGCCAAACCTGTAGGGTATACTGACATATGCAACATGGCCAAGTCATACGCCCATGTGCTACGCCATGTGCCAATTAGGGGGTATACTGACTTGTACCACATTGCCGATCACACGCTCGTGTGTGAGACCGTGTGGAGCATACTGACTTCATTTCAATTTCAACACCAAGGGACACACGGTCGTATAACTTGACTGTGTGTCAGACACGGCTAAGACACACTCCCGTGTCTCTGCCTGTGTGGACAAAAATAGGCTATTTACCAGGCCATTTTGCCACCCATTTTGTACATACCTAAACAAGCTTAAATGGTACCAAATCATATCATAAGTAACATTCAATTCAGCCACATTCAAGACTAATCCATACCATTTTCAATACCAACATTCAACATGCTTATAACCTCAAACATTATTCCATCAAAACATACCAATTCAAACTAACTATACCTTTACTAAACATACATTATATTAAACCAATTCACAAACATAATTCACATCTATTATCAACCATATCTTCACATATATGTACATAACCAAAAATTCACCAAGTTAATCCAACTCTCATGGCTATATTTACAACTCAAAATATAAACAATTACAAAGCAATTCATTTGGCCAAAGTCATTACCAAAACATAACTAACATGACTCAAAGTCCCTATACATGCCATATGACCAAACCATAAGTTCAAAAGTACCGAAGGATAGGTTGGATAGTGTGACGATGTCTCTGACAATCCCCGAATCTGAGATAGCTTTGAATTCACTATAAAACACGAGAAAAAATAAACAAAGTAAGCTTTATAGCTTAGTAAGCTCGTATGAATTAAGCTCAACAAATCATATTACATAAATCAACAACTTGAACTATTTAAAATGTAATTCATGGTAACAACAAGCTTTCCATATGCTTCATTATGAACTTATATGCAAATTCATAACTCTTCCAATTGAAGTTTATACTTTCCATGTACATACCTGTACAAACTCGTAACCAACTCATACCTGTTTGAAATATTGCCGAATATTCGATATCTCACATATTAAGTGCCATTACATAGCCGAAGATATTCTAATCTCTCACACTAAGTGCCATACATAGCCGAAGCTATCTAGATATCGTACACTAAGTGCCATACGTAACCGGAGCTTTCTCAAATCGCACACCAAGTGCTATACATAATCGAAGCTATCTCGATCTTGTACACTAAGTGCTGATACATAATTGAAGCTTTGTCGAATGTTTCCATACAATTGTATTCATCAAAAATTCAATATAAAGCATTAAATCTCAAGTATAATAATGCTTATTAACATACGAACTTACCTCAGATGTTAAAACGACGAATCGAGTCGATTAGTCGATAACTTTATCTTTTCCCTGATTCAAGTTCGTATTTCACTTTTCTTGATCTAAATATATTCAAAATTAACTTATTTAATCATCTATTCATTCAATTTAGTCCAAAACACTCTTTAAGGTACATTTACACTTTTACCCCTAAACTTTCACATTTTTACAATTTAGTCCTTATTTCATAAAATCACAAATTTGTGAAATTTCAAAAAACCCATGCTTGGTCGAATTACTCTTATTCCCCTAGTAGCCCATATTTTTCATTTAATTCATATTTAAAGTTTCAACATTTCTCAATTTAATCCATATTTTTCATTTTCACTAAAAATCACATAACAAAACTTGTATAACTCACAATCAACATTCATAATCTATCAATAAACTTCAAAATAAAAGCTTATTCATCAATGGCAATATTCAAAATCTTTAACAATTTTGCAAAATAGTCTCTGGGCTAGCTAGTACTAGATGCAACAATCTCAAAAACTTAGAAATCATTAAAAACGGAACAAAATACATACCAAATTGTAAGGATTTAAGATGGTCGAACCTTATCTTAGAAGAACCATGTATTTTTGGTGGTGTTTTGATGAAATAAAGAAGATGAATGGTTTTTTTACTAATTTTAATTATCATTTAATTACCAAATTACTTTTATAACCTTTAAAAACTTAACATATTTACACAAAATACCAAGACACTATCATCCAATATCTCATAAATGGACTAATTACCACATAAGGACCTTTACTTTAAGGTTCTATAGCTATTTGACACCTTTAGCTAATAGAACAGCACTTTTGCATTTTACGCGATTTAGTCCATTTTATCAAATTAACTAACTAAACGATAAAATTTCTTAACGAAATTTTCACACAATCACATTATCATGCAGTAAATATTAAAATAATAATAAAATAAATATTTTGACTTTAGATTTGTGGTCTCAAAACCACTATTTCGATTTGACTAAAAGCAGGCTATTATAGGAGGGGGAAAATAATGGTCTTCACAGAGGATCTAGATTGGAGGCGCCTTTAAGAGTGGAAGTAGCGGTTGAAAAAGAAAAAAGGTCTTTAAGAAGAGGATGAAAGGTCATAGGAAATGCATATTGAGGACTCCGACGGTTCGTTTCTACTAGAATCCATCATGTATATTTAGGGCAAATGACCAATGGGGAAAGATAATGCCAGTAGTGAAGCTGTTGAAAGATGCCAAAGAGATGGGGCCGTTGTTTTTTCTTTCAAAATGTCTTTTGGGTTTTTTTTGTGTTATTTTTCTGGTAGTTTTCTTGGGGGTTCTTGAGTGGACAATGGTCTTTGCTTTAATTGTTTGTTGTGTCTTTTAGGTTTTGATAAGTGTTCTGCTTTTCTTTAATTAAGGGTTAGTCACATTGTTTGTTTGGTGGAAGTAACCTGGTGACACTTGTAACGCATGCAATCCTACATTTATTTTTCTGATAATGGCATCTTTTCAGTTTTCAATAAAAAAAACAAATAAAAACATGGTAGAAAGAAACTTACAATTGTTGTTTATTTACTTTGTTTTAAATTTGTAAAATCTTACAAAATTTATAATGAGATTATTATACTGTAAAAGAAAACTAAACTCCATTTGTTTCATTGGAAATGATTTTCAGAAAATGATTTCTGGAAAATGACTTACTTTTTTTGGAAAAACTAATACTTTTTTATGTTTGGATGTGTAACACCCCAAACCCGGCTCAGACGTTATGGCTGAATCTGGCGTGTTACATCAAAGCGTCGTTCAAAAACTGAGTTTGTCGTTAAAAGTTCATTTTTATGTTTAAATCCTTTTGCTCTAGTTTAGCAAATCATCTCGTCAAAAAATGTTTACTTAATATCTAGCATTGATACTTTAGGTTATTCCAATCGCGGAAGCTACTAAAGTTTGAAATATAAAAATATCTGATTTTAAGTGTTTTTTAAAATAGTTGTTAATTTTAAAAATTTGTGTTTAGCAGTTTTGAATAAGGAAATCTAAAGCCCATTTAAAAATTTAATCCCTCAAAGGTCTTATCACAGAATTAAAACCCAAAACATAAAATTCAAATAAAAAGTCTACAGCAAAGCATCAACGGTCGTGTGGTCACCTCCGAGTCTCTCGTAACTCCAAATCACCTAATGCTGGGGATTACCTGTACAGTTAGACAGAAGGGTGAGTTTTCAAAAACTCAGTGTGTAATCCCTTATAATACAAACAGTTAGATATACGGTATTCAGAAACAGACTGGGCCTGAGCCCATCACAGACACAGTATTAGGTGAGCCTTAGCCTATTAACAGAACCAAGTGGACCTAAGCCCATTATAGAATTAGTATCAGATGCAAATATACAGACAGAAATCCAACCCAACCCAACCAATACACCACCCATACCAACCAACACACCATGTGGGGATAAAATCGACCTACCCAGCCAACACACCAACCTTAGCACTAGTTGCGGCACTAAGTCAACAGAACGGCTTGGCGCCGTAGACAGAATGGCTAAAAGCTATAAATATCACAGAAAGGCTGAAAGCCTTGTACAGAATAGCAATGGGTCGTACATTTCCTCCATAACAATGTCACAACCCCATGCAAAATGTCGTGTATGTCAAGATCAATCATCACATGTGTATGCAGAATGTTTATGCTCAGTAACATTCATTTAAACATATATTAAAAGCATATCAATCACACGACCACAGTCAAGTCAGTTAAAGCACAGTCTGTAACGACTCGAATTTGGGCCTAGTAGGATTGGGCCTATTGGGCCTTGGGTGTGGAAGCATTTAAAAATTTTAAGAACAAGAGAACGGCACTAATGCAAGTTAGACATATTAGGTGAGTGATTTTGGAAGGTTAAGGGGCTTCTATGAAGTCCCGGGATCAAACTTGAGCTTTAGAAAAATTTTGGTTTTAGGTGAATAAAACCCTGGAGTTAGTAAGTAGGCTTTAAGAATAAAATGTGGAGAAAAATGACACAAGTGGAGCTTGTGGTGAAGTGGCAAAGTGGCGCAACACGGGAGACAAGGAGGTGACGCCACTCAAAGAAGTAAAGGGTCCAAGGTTCAAGTCTTGGTGCTTGCATTTCATTTTGATTTCTTTTTTTGAAGGAACTTAGACTTTGGCCATAGGTTTATATTTAGTTGCGCATGATGTTAGACACAAGGAAATGAGTGGTCTAGTGGCAATGCGTCATTAAGGGTGCAAGGGAGCCTGGGTTCGAATCTCATGAAAAGCATGGGAGTATTTATTTTGCAGATTAGACGGCCAGAGTTTGTGTTAGATTTAAACTCTACTGAAAAGGGATCCCACATCGGAAAGCTAGCAAGAGGGAAGGTGAGAAGCTGGCTATATATGAAGCTATCTATGAGGAGAGTAAACATACCTTGGTAGGCGTTTGGGCATAAGAGTATTTGGAGCGCGGATGAGCCTCATACTCCTATCAGGTGTGTATCTTGCACCACTCTAGCTGTAGAGCGGCAAATGCCCAAATGCCGGTCACACGGCGATGGTAGCCACACGAGCGTGTGGGCGTAGGTGTGGAAGCTTCGACGCGATAGTCGAGGCCACCATGAGTATTCTTGTGGGTTGACGTTGTTTAGGCAGGGGCCCATATGAATAAATTGTATGATTGTGTAGTAGATAGTGAATTGGTCTAGGTGAATCTCATATCTGTGGCTAGATTTGGGCTAAATGGGTCACACGAGTGTGTAGGCCCACTTGGGCTGAGAATGGGCCTTAGGCCCATTCGCATCATTATCTCTATTTAGAATACATGAGTAGCTTGAGTCTGAGGGTTGGAAAAATTATCGAAACACCCCTCTAGTTTTTGAAATTACCAAAATACCCTAGTTTGTAAAATTATCGAAACAACCTTGGTTTGTGAAATTATCGAAACACCTTGGTTTACGAAATTACCAAAATACCCTAGCTTGCGAAATTATCGAAACACCCTTGGTTTGTGAAATTATCGAAACACCCCTGGTTTGCAAAATTACCGAAACACCCCTGGAGGATAAATTATCGAAATACCATTGATGGGTAAATTACTGAAATACCCTTGGTGGGTAAATTACTGAAATACCCTTGGTTGGTAAATTACTGTTATACCCTTAGGGGTTAATTAGTACTGTTGTGTGTATTTTGTTTAATTGGTTGTGATGGTAATTTATTTCATACATTATTTTTTATAAATGCTTTGCATACATGACATTCTACATGGGATTGGGATATTGGTGATCGGAGGAAGTGTAATCTGGTGGCTTTGCCACATTCTGTTCTGGTGGCTATGCCACATAAATATTCTGTTATTCTGGTGGCTTTTGCCACAAATTCTGTATTTAGCAGCTTGTCTGCCTTATTGGTGTGTAGCGGATGGGTGGGTCGATTTAAAAATCCCCACAGGTGTGTTGGGCTGGTACGGGTGGTGTGTAGCGGATGGATTATTAGTTTGGGTTGCATACTCTATTGCATTATCATGCTTATAGGGCTAAGGCCCAGATTTTTACTGAATAGGGCTTCGACCCAGTCTGCTTCTGTATGGGCTTCGACTTAGTCCGCTTTTGTATGGGCTTCGACTCAATCTGCTTTTGTATGGGCTTTGGCTCAGTCTGCTTCGGTATGGGCTTCGGGCCATTTGCTTCGATATGGGCTCGAGCCTAGTTAATGACCGACTAGGGGAATTACACACTGAGTTATCGTAACTCACCCCTTTGCTTTAACCTTGCAAGTAATCCCCAGCCTTAGAGGATTTGGAGCTGCGGAGGACTCGGAGGTGGCCATACGTGGAGTTGTTAATAAACGAAACTTAGTAATTTTGGTTAGAAATTATTTTGGATTATTCTATTTTGGGTTATTAATTTATGTAATATGGCCTTTGGGATTTTCTTTTAACTTTTATTGGTAATTCTTTTAGTTATGAACTGCTAAACAATATAATATGGATTTTTAAAAACGATAACTGTCGTTTTCAAATATCACATTTTGCAACTTTTAAAGTCAATTTTCTTCTACAAACAATATTTTGAAAACAATATTATGTTTGCAAGGAAAAATAACTTTAAGCAAATTTTATTTGTTAAGCGACGAAACTTGAGGTTTTTCATTGAGAGAAATTTTTAAATTGAGGAAAGGTTTTTAAAGATCGTAAGGTTTATACAACTTTTTTATGTGACACGCCAAATTTGGGCCTAAATTCTAGGCCGAGTTTGGGGTGTTACATTTTATGGTATCAGAGCCCAAGTTACAAAACTCGACTGTGGAATGGGTTCGAAAACATTTTTCAAAATTTGTTTGAAATTTGGTTTAGAAAATATATATCGTTATTGGAAGTATGGCACACTGAGTCTCCGCACCAAATTCGTAAATTTTGATACTATGCTTTGTTGTATGCTGTATTGACTATAGTTATTCTGTGTATGTTTTGTGGATATGATGCTTAAACTTAGAGTTTGTATTTATTCCGTGTATATTATGGAAATTATTTGCGTGTGATGTCCATCCGCTTTGATGGATAAATAGTGTGGTGCGTGCTTGTGTTATTAAGATCAGAGTGCGCAGTGAGAGCGTAGTGTGCTAGGTTAGGATGTGAAATGTTTTCGTTAGTTGGAAATTTCAAGGACAAAATTTCTTTAAGGGGTAGATTTGTAACGACCCGAATTTGGGCCTTGTAGGATTGGGCCCATTGGGCCTTGGGTGTGGGAGCATTTAAAAATTTTTGAGAACAAGAGAACGGCCCTAATGCAAGTTGGACCTATTAAGTGAGTGATTTTGGAAGGTTAAGGGGCTTCTATGAAGTCCCGAGATCAAACTTGAGCTTTAGGAAAATTTTGGTTTTAGGTGAATAAAACCTTGGGAGTTAGTAAGTAGGCTTTAAGAATAAAATATGAAGAAAAATGACACAAGAGGAGCTTGTGGTGTAGTGGCAAAGTGGTGCCACATGGTAGATAAGGAGGTGACGCCACACAAGGAAGCAAGGGGTCCAAGGTTCAAGTCTTGGCGCATGCATTTCATTTTGATTTCTTTTTTTTAATGGAACTTAGACTTTGGCCATAGGTTTATATTTAGTTGTGCATGATGTTAGACATAAGAAAGTGAGTGGTCTAGTGGCAAGGCGTCATTCAGTGTGCAAAGGAGCCTAGGTTCGAATCTCATGACAAGCAGGGGAGTCTTTATTTTGCGGATTGGATGACCAGAGTTTGTGTTGGATTTAAACTCTGCTGAAGAAGGGATCCCACATCGGAAAGCTAGCAAGAGGGAAGGTGAGAAGCTGGCTATATACGGAGCTGTCTATGATGAGAGTAAACATACCTTGGTTGGCATTTGGGCATAGGAGCATTTGGAGCGCGGATGAGCCTCAAACTCCTATCAGGTGTGTATCTCGCACTATTCTAGCTGTAGAGCGATAAATACCGAAATGCCGGTCACACGGTGATGGTAGCCACACGAGCGTGCGGACGCACGTGTGGGAGCTTCGACACGATAGTCGAGGCTACCATGAGTATTCTTGTGGGTTGACGTTGTTTGGGTCACGATGGACCGAAAGGGGCTAAGTGGGCCTAATGGGCCCGAGGGCCCATATGAATAAATTGTATGATTGTGTAGTAGAGTGAACTGGTCTAGGTGAATATCATATATGTGGCTAGATTTGGGCTAAATGGGCCATACGATAGTGTGGGCCCACTTGGGCCGAGAATGGGCCTTAGGCCCATTTGCATCATTATCTCTGTTTAGAATACTTGACCCGTTCGAGGCCACTGTAGACCTTCTGAGGGGTTGGAAAAATTACCTAAATACCCCTGGTTTGTGAAATTACAGAAATACTCCTGGTTTGCAAAATTATCGAAATATAAATGCTTTGTGAAATTACCGAAACACCTTTGGTTTACAAAATTACTAAAATACCCCTGGTTTGTGAAATTACCGAAATACCCCGATTTACGAAATTATCGAAATACCCCTGGTTTGTGAAATTATCGAAACACCTCTAGTTTGCAAAATTATCAAAACACCCTTGAAGGTAAATTACCGAAACACCCTAGAGGGTAAATTATCGAAACACCCCTAGAGGGTAAATTATCGAAATACCCTTGGTGGGTAAATTACTGAAATACCCTTGATGGGTAAATTACTGTTATACCCTTAGGGGTTAATTAGTACGGTTGTGTGTATTCTGTTTAATTGGTTGTGATGGTAATTTATTTCATACATTATTTTTTATAAATGCTTTGCATACATGACATTCTACATGGGATTGGAATATTGATGATCGAATGAAGTGTAATCTGGTGGCTCTGCCATATTCTATTCTGGTGGCTATGCCACATAAATATTATGTTATTTTGGTGGCTTTGCCAAAAATTCTGTATTTAGCAGCTTGTCTGCCTTATTGGTGTGTAGCGGATGGGTGGGTCGATTTAGAAAACCCCACAAGTGTGTTGGACTGATACAGGTGGTGTGTAGCGGATGGATTATTAGGTTGGGTTGCATACTCTATTACATTATCATGCTTATAGGGCTAAGGCCCAGTTATTCTTGAATAGGGCTTGACCCCATGCCTTCTATATGGGCTTGGCTCGGTCTACTTCATATAGGCTTCACTTCG
The DNA here is from genome assembly GCA_025506655.1 of Gossypium rotundifolium. Taxonomy (NCBI): domain Eukaryota; kingdom Viridiplantae; phylum Streptophyta; class Magnoliopsida; order Malvales; family Malvaceae; genus Gossypium; species Gossypium rotundifolium. The sequence continues at coordinate 56,320,131 of CP106733.1, read as the reverse complement.
ATGCTTACAGATGGGCTTGGCCCGATCTGCTTGGTATGGGCTCGGGCCCAGTTAATGACTGACTAGGGGAATTACACACTGAGTTCTCATAACTCACCCATTTGCTTTAACCTTACACGTAATCCCCAACCTTAAAGGATTTGGAGCTGCGGAGGACTTGGAGGTGGCCATACGCGGAGTTGTTAATACACAGAACTTAGTAATTTTGGTTTGAAATTATTTTAGATTATTCTATTTTGGGTTATTAATTTATGTAATATGGCCTTTGGGATTTTCTTTTAACTTTCATTGGTAATTCTTTTAGTTATGAACTGCTAAACAATATAACATGGGTTTTTAAAAATGATAACTACCGTTTTCAAATATCACGTTTTCGCAACTTTTAAAGTCAATCTTCTTCTACAAACAATGTTTTGAAAACAATATTATGTTTGCAAGGAAAAATAACTTTAAGCAAATTTTATTTGTTAAGCGACAAAACTTGAGGTTTTTCATTGAGAGAAAGTTTTTAAATTGAGGAAAGGTTTTTAAAGATCATAAGGTTTATACAACCTTTTGATGTGACATGCTAGATTCGGGTCTAACTTCTAGGCCGGGTTCGGGGTGTTACACAGTCATACGAACACAGTCAAATCAGTCAAATTCATAGTCTAAGTTAGTCATTTACCCAAAAGGGCAAAACAGTCATTTGTTCTATAGGGGTATTTTAGTAATTTTACTATATTGGGGTCTCGATACTTATAACGACCTCTTAAAAGGTCTATCGTCACTTCGAGCCACTCAAATAACCTGCACGGCCAGAATAGTGTATATGGGCCCAAAACCCATTATTGGGCCCAAGTGGGCTAACACGCTCGTGTGGCCCATTTAGTCCAGATTCACATACGACATCGTGAGCCTCATAAACCAACCTATCAATGATCACTTACCGAGGTTTTTACCCGTGTGGGTTCACAAGCCCTTGGGCCCACGTGGCCCATTTTGACCTATTAAGGCCCATAACGGCCCCAGTCCACGAAAATGCACGTGGTGGCCTCTGTAGTCCACTACCCATGATTTGGGGCTCAGTTTGTCCCACGTGCGTTTGCATACTAGTGAGGCCTCGAATGCCGAGGTTTCGGCATTTCAGCTTATCGCCTTTTGCTGATTCACAAATAGATAGGGGTGTGAGTACACACCTTATCGGCTTTTACGCCTATTTCCTATTACCGTTTGTAGGGTACGGTTACACACCCTTTTTGGCTTTTAAGCCGCTTATCATTTACGAAAAATAGTTACACACTTGATTACGTAGAGTAGTAAAATCCATGAACGCCAAAACCTTGACTAGATCGGTCGACTATGATTTGCTTACTTGTTCCAGAGCTCGATGCAGCCACCCTTCCATATCCTGGTGAAAAATCACGAACAACCAACACCTTACGCCGCTTAAACTTGGAAGTAGAGGCTATGTGCTCAAACTCAGCCAGTACCTTTGCCATCACTTTATTACTAGCACCCCATTCACCCATCGAAAGTTCTAGAACCCAAAGAACATACACATAGGAGAAATAAGAAGAATCAATAATAAGGGATCGCACCATTTGGCTTAAATAGTAAAAGAGAGAACTGAAAGGAACCGAGAGACTTACCAATTAACAGAGATTACTTGCCAAATCAAAAACAGGAATGGAGCAAGTACAGAATGTAGGAGCAGAGAATCCATTAAACCAAGACTAAACCGTCAGGGGTTTAAAAGGGGAATAAAAAAGTAGATTTAACTAGAAGTGAATAGTATAATCACTTACCAAGCAACAAGGAATTCGGCCAGGGTATTAAAAAGGTAGATGGTGATAGAGCAATTGAAAAAAATGAATAAAGAAGGGAAGAAGGATGAATTGGGTCACAATGGCTAAAGGATGGAGAGAGGAAGAGAGTGCATAAGCAACAAAAGAGGAGAAGGAAAAGAATCAGTTCACAAAATCCAGTGAGAAAATGGAGGTAGGAAGAGCAGTAAGTAAACCAAAATACAAAAGCTAAACCTAAATGGATGAAAAAGAGAAGTAAGATAATTTTGGATCCCAAAGAAAAGTGACCAAATCATGATCAATAAGCACATCAAAGACCAACTTCCTGAAAAACCAATCCCCTAGCCAAATGCAAAAAGTGTCTTCACTTACCTATTCAGCACCTAAAAGCCTATGATCAAATTTTCCAAATGAGGAAATCCCTTTTTTGACCAACTACTATCACCCCCTCAACCTCCCTTAATCCACTCCTACAATCTCTCAACCTACCAATTTGCATCACTTTCAAACTCCTCCAACACCAACCTTCATCCATATCCCTTGAATCTCTCCCCCAAGACCAATTCCACAACCACCTCAACAGAATTCCACTACAACACAAACACTAGGCATCACAGATGCAAAATAAATACCCATCATAATACTATGCCAACACTCGAACCCCTAACCACATACACACTCCTAACACCACATTGCCACTAGACCACATGCTTCCTTGTGTCATTTTTTTTAACTCAATAACTTAAAAGGCCTATATCCAAGCATCTAGGGTTTTATCCACTTAAAACCAAAATTTTTGCTAAAGCCCAGGTTTGAACCTAGGACTTTTCCAACTCCTCTTAGGACCCTTAACCACTTGAGCAGACAGATATTTGTGTCATTTCCTAGCTTGCATAAACTTTTATGCACAGTTTCCTAATCGTTCCCTTGCTCAATCTTCTAGACCCAAATTAAGTTCCTGAAAAAATACTTTTTGTTACTAAGCAAATTTCTTGAAAATGTTTCATAAGTTTTCTTATCTTTTCATTGTTTAATTGAGTTTATTTTATATCTATAAATTTATATTTTACATTGTTCTTTGTAAAACAAGCACGACATAAATATATTTATTATAAAATATTATAGTGCAATTTTCTTCTAACAATCAAAATTTATTTTATAATGAAAATATATTTTATAATAATCAATGTCATATACAAACTTAATAATAAATAATGCTTGATTTTAATTACATATATAAGAGTACATATTGACACATTAGAATTGTAAGGGATAAATGAAGCTAAACATTATTTTAGAAAATACTCATATCTATATAATTAAAATATTCATATTTTATACTAGGTTAAAATATGTCATAAGTTCTTGTACTCTTCATAAATTTGAAATTTATTTCGTGTACTTTTATTTTTGGATTAGTCCTACTTTTTAGATATCAAAATTTAGGCTCAACTGTTAGCATTATTTAAAATATTTTGTTAAATTCATGTTCATTATAACGTCATTTTTAGTTACATGAATACCGAGTTTTTTTATTTAAAATGTGACATCAACAAAATTGAAAAAATTTAACAATGTTAACAATTGGACTTGATTTTCAAATCTTAAAAGTAGATGGACTAAATTCTTGAAAAAAAGGTACAGGGACTAAATTTTAAATTTGTAAAGAGTACATAGACTTATGGCATATTTTAACCTTTATACTAAAAATATTTATTATTAATATATTTTAATTTTAATAAATATTTATTGCTAAAATAAAATTAAAATATTAAATAATTTATTAAAATAATAGACTATATTAATCATTTATTAGATGATTAGATATAGATAATTAAATATGCATGTTTAATCATATTAAAATTATAATACATTATGTTAATATTTTATTAATTTTAAATATTTTAAAATAAAAATTATTATTAATATAATAACATTAAGCTTGACTTAAGCTAATTTTTATAAAAATAAAGGTAAACTACAAAATAGTCACTTATGTTTTCCTTAGATTACATTTTAGTCACTTATGTTTGAAATGTTACGTTTTAGTCACTTACGTTATCGTTTTGTTATAAAGTGGTCACTCTACCGTTAAGCTCCATTACTTCCCTAACGGTGGTCCTACCTGGTAGTCCAAATAGGTTTTAAATACCAAGTTGGATGTCCTACATGGCAGTCCAAATTAAATTTATTTAATTAAAAACCTATTTTCATTCTAGCAACTTGACATTCAAGTTGGCATTTAAAACCCATTTGGACTGCCACGTAGGAATACCGTTAGGGAGGTAACAGAGTTTAACAGTAGAGTGACCACTTCGTAGCAAAACGATAACCTAAGTGACTAAAATGTAACATTTCAAACATAAATGACTAAAATGTAATCTGAGGCAAACAAAAGTGACCATTTTTGTAGTTTACCCAAAAATAAAATCACCCATAAATAAGTTGATTTCTAGAAAATGACTTGCTTATTTAAAAGGATAAGTTATTTTACAGGAAAAGAAACTTATTTTCCGTTGACTTGTAATCATTTTCCGTTGGTCAAATTGTTTTACATGAAACAAAAACAAAAAATATTGATATTTTTTGGAAACTATTTCTAATGAAACAAACAGAGCCTTAAAAATCAATTAGTAAAGCAAAATTGGAGTCGAAAAATAAACAAGTAATACAACCAAAATTTACGCATCTCAGCTTTAATGGAATTTTTTTTTTTTTTTTAGTAACAAGCTTCAAAAAGGGAAAAATTATTGAAATTTTAAGTGAAGCGTATTAAAAAAATCTAAAATGAACTTAGTTTAATGTTACATGTTTGTAACTTAAATTCCATAACAACTCAATTAAAGCGTAGATAAAACTATAAAATTTATTTTGTGGGTAATTTAATTTAATTTAAATATATAATATATAATAAGATTTTTAGAATTGTTAGGACTAATTTGATTGATTTGACATAAATATATAAATATACACTAGGCACGCCTAAAAAATTTATGTAATAAATCTATTTATTAAAAGTTTATATTATAATTAAATAAAGTTTTAGTTGAAATGGTGAGATTAAAAATTTAAATTTTATAAAATTTTACAACAAAATGGACTTTCTCATGCAATCGGAGCACGAGAGTAGTGACGAAGGTGATTGTGCTAGTCAGTCAACTAAGAAAGTCCGCATCCAAGAAGTGGAAGGAGAATCAGATATGGTTATGCAACTAGCCCCGATCACAGGAAAACCTAGGTCATGGAAGGATTGTTTGGTGGGAACTGGCCTTAAGGATGGGGAATTATCAGAAACATCGAGATCTCTTGATGATGGTGGGGACTTTGAGTTTTCAGAAGCTGATATTGTGCACTCATCGGTTAATGGGGTCCCATCAATTAAGTTATCCGAACAAGTGAACCAAATTCTCACTCACATGGTGGTAATCAAGTTCCTGGGATAAAGAATCGGATATTTAGCGCTTCATAATAAGGTTTGCGCCCTTTGGAAGCCTTCTCAACCATTTCACTTAATGGATGTAGAAAATGATTACTTTCTGGCGAAATTTCAAAATCTAAAAGATTTCGATAAGGTGTTGTGCCAGGGGCCATGGGTTGTGTATGGGCAATACCTAACGGTTCAACACTGGACAATGGATTTTAGCATAGCACAACCTTATCCAAAAATGGTCATGGCTTGGATGCAGCTCCTGGGTCTACCTGGCATATGTACAAAAGAAAGGTTTTGTGGGAAATAGGGGGACAATAGGGAAAGTTGCTAAGCTCGATTTTAACACGGATAACAAGGTTCAAGAGAGGTTTGCGAGGATGGCAGTGTACGTGAACTTGGAGAAGGCATTGATATCTCAGGTGATGGTCAATGGGGTTTTGCAGGGAGTAGAATATAAGTATCTACCCACTATCTATTTCTCGTGTGGGCATTATGGCCACTTGAAAGAGCTCTGCCCTAACGAGGTAAAGAGACCAGTGGATTTGGAAGGGAAAGGTGTGAATTGCAAGGAAGAATATAGGACGAACTTAGCCTTGAACTCGATTAAGTTGATTATAGAAGCAATCAACTATGGCCTATGGGTGCTAATGGAGAGGAAACGTAGGCAACCACCTAAAATGGCGAAAGGAAACGGCAGAGAAACCTCAGGTCCATTGCAAGCCTCCAAGTTCCAAGCATTGGAAACCCTAGTAGAGGAGAAAGGGAATTGGGTTAAGGATTGATATGGGCCAAAGGAGAGCTAGCCCAGCAAATCAGTCTCCAGCAATAGTAAGAGCCCCATCTCATTTGGGCCTGGATCAACAAAAGGAGGGTGAGGGTCATTTGGTTGATGGGGGAAACGGAATCAAGGGGCATATGGATAGAAGTGGACCTAGAATAATTATGGGCCACAAAGGTCAGGCCCGTTGGAGTTAGGAGTGGGAGAGGGGGTCAACGCATCAACTATGGGCCTTTAGCACCAGTGGGTCCATAAGGCAAAGTCAGTCTTTTTGGGTCTAGGATATCACCGACCCACTGGAAGAGAGGGGCCCAGTGAAGTTTACAAGGACGGGTCAATGGAAATTGGGTTGCTACAAACTAAATTAGGCGAGGAAAGCCCAGTTACTTTTCTGATTAGGATTAGGGAAATAAAGGGCTCTTACCTAGAGAAAATGGCATTCTCCCGAAAGAAGCGCAAACAACTCATGTTCCAATGAAGCCTGGGGTAGAAAAGCAAGAGGCTTCGCGAGTCGACGGTCACTCAAGCAACACGATGATGACTGAAAAATCAAGAAAAGAGTGGTGGCTTTGGGGCTGTGGTGATGAAAATAATTTGGAGGTTATTCATTTGTCTAGGCCTTACTCGGGGCTTGAGGATCTGCAGGAAGTGCTAGTGACCCCGACGGAAGGAATTCTCAACCCAAGAAGACACTCAATGGTGGTCTTCAAAGAAAATGTTCGGCCCAAGCATCCGACGAGGGTAGCAGTGAGCGGTGCATGGGCCTTGAGATTTCGAATAGACTCTAGACGTTTAAGATATGGGGGAAGGAAGATTAGTGGGATTAAAATAAATAATATTAATAATAAAAATAATAAAAGACATAATAAGACCATAAGGGAGAGAGGGAGCCCTTTTAAGTCATCATCCCCTAAAGTTTCCTTGGTCATGTAACACCCCTAACCCATATCCATCGCAGGAAAGGGGTTATGAGGTATTACCAGACGAAACATAACTTCCAAATATATAATCATATGCATAATTTTATTGAAAATCTTAAAAAAAATAATTATTAATAAACTAACATAATTTGAAAACACACAACAAAGCATCCAAATTTACTATTCAAATGGTCAAAACACAAATACAATTGCTTAGAATATAAACAAGTTAAATTCATATGCTTTAAAATACATATAGGAATTATACTTTTTCCAAATCACAAGACCATATTAAGTCATTTTATATTCGGATATTCAATAAAAGTACACTATGAATCAAATTTTATACCTATCATTATAAAAACAAAGTATTAGCCATATATGCACAAAATCCCATTTCTCAATAAAACCAAATACAAGACATATTCAAATCAATAAATTCATGAGTAAAATATCAAACATAACCACACTTATATATACCAAAACCAAATCAACCAAAACCACAACCAAACATAATCACCAAGCCAAAATATAAATTCCAAGATTAAAAAATGGACAAGCCATTTTCGCATAGCTTATACATATATATACAACTTCAACCATATTCGAAAAGTAGCATAGCCTATACATGCCATAAATTTCTAATTCAACTTTTAAAAGTACCGAAAGCAGTCGATAGTGTGATAAATTTAGCTGACGATCCCCGAGCCTGCAACTAATCTCCAAAATCTATAAATGGAAGTAAAAATACACACACAGAGTAAGCTATCATAGCTTAGTAAGTCAAAAGCAAATATTAACTCAATAACAATAATAATTTAATAATACATAACCAAACCATACTTGTAAATTCAAATATCCACATATAACTAAACATGAATTAAGTTTTGTCCAAACACGCATCCGTTCTTTATCCAAAATCACCTTTCATACTCAATATCAATAGAAATTTCATTTGACCGAATACATACTATCATAATACATTTATACAACTCACATTTCCTTAGTTATAATTTCACATTCAATTACCATATAGACAAATGCACATATAAACTTTGGCATGAGTATGAAATTCACATTTCCATATCATACATATATTTATATCATTAAACCGAATATGACCAATCATATACTTAAACATATGGTTTCATTCACTTCATTCATAGCTTAATTTTTAATTCAAATATTATCTCAATGGCATTGATAATTTATTAAGGTATAACCAAGCCATACTTATGAAATTTAATTACCAAACATTTATCTACACATAAATTATAACATTTCCAAACACACAATGATTCATTAACATGTTTAATATCCCATAGACCTTATTTTGCGAATATATATATATATATATTTCCTATAAACACGTTCAAGGTTCACATTTCAAATACTTACTAATGGAATGCACATAAATCCTTTAATATCAATATGAATTTCACATTTCAATTTATTCCTCATGTAACATTAGGTCGAATATAAGCTAAAAAATCAAACATTAATATCACATATTTATACATCAATCCACATATAGATTTTCATATACACATTCACTACCATTAACGCCATTTATAACTTGTATCACATATCAAATAATCAACTTACCTTATTTCTAAAAAGGTAATAAATTGTCACATACCTGTTCACTTTAACTCATTTAACACATTTGATTACTTTTACTGCTGCTCACGTAAAATTTGCTAGGCATAAAGTATAATATAATACACCGACACAGAGCTTGCTAGGCAATAAGCCTGATATAATTCACCAGCATAAAGCCTGCTAAGCATAAAGCCTGATATTATACACCGGCACAAAACCTGCTAGGCATAAAGCCCGATATTATACACCGGTACAAAGCCTGCTAGGCATAAAGCCCGACATCACTGAAACAAAGTCATCTTACACATAATTCATATATCGGAAATCTTGACTAATCCTTAAGGTTCATACGAAGCTTTTCAAACATCCTATCTCAATTGAATCGAACTTGTTCCCAAATCTCATAAACATTTATACATTTGGCTAAGTTAAATAAAAATTCATATATTTATTTCTAAATGTATACTTCACATTTTATAAAATTTAGTACGTCTTTTTGCTTATAAACTTACCTCGGACAACGGTAATCGAAACAGGACGATTAATCGACGATTTTAGTTTTCCTCCGATCCAAATCCGATTTCTTTGGTTCTTGATCTAAATGTATTCAAAACAAATTAATTCAATATAATTTCATTCAATTTAGTTTAAGAACATATAAATAGGCAAATTACAATTTTACCCCTAACATTTACACTTTTTACAATTTAGTCCCTATTGCACAAAACATAAAATACACAAAATTTCAGCATACCCATGTTGAGCCGAATTTTACCCACTCTCAAACAAATCCATATATTTTATTTATTTCACATTTTAGTCCTTCAAATTATTATTTTTTCAATTTAGTCCTAATTGCTCAAAATCATCAAAAACTCCAATACAAAACATTTTAATCTAAAACATATCTTTCATATTTCATCATCAAACAATAAAAATCACAAACTGTCAACAATGGCATAATTCAAAATATTCACCAAAATCAAAAATTCAAGCATGGCTCTTGTAGATAACTTAGCAACGATCTCAAAAACGTAAAAATTATCAAAAACCGAAACCGAAACATACCTCAATTTGCTTAAACAAGGGTCGAACTCAAAGCTTTCTTATTTCTTTTTCTTTTCTTTTCATTTCGGTTCATAAAAAGATGAAAACATGGCTTTTAATTATTTTTCTTATTATAATAACTTTATAATATAATATATATTATTTAACCTTTATAAATAATATAAAAACTATATATAATATAAACATAATGCCGTCCACTATATTTAGTAATGGCAAAATTGCAACATAATTCCCCCATATTAAAAAGACAACAACAATTAGGCGCTTTCATAATTAACCATCAAATTTTCATTTTACGCGATTAAGCCCTTTTATCAAAGTAAGCACTCAAACAATAAAATTAATTCACGAAATTTTCACACATGTAAATTCTCACATAATTAACACAGAAAATAATATTAAAATATTTTTCAGACTCTAATTTGTGTTTTTGAAACCACTATTCTGATTAGGGTCAAAATCGGGCTGTTACAACTCTCGCCCTTTAGGGATTTTCGTCCCTGAAAATCTTACCGATGAATAGGTTCGGATAACACTCTTTCATTGCATCCTTTGGCTCCCATGTTGCTTCCTCAACTCTTTGTTTATGCCACAGTACTTTAACTAACAAAATTTTCTTCTTTCGTAATTCTTTAACCTCACGAGCCAGAATAGGAATCGATTCTTCATATGTCATATCGGACTTAATCTCAATCTCTGTCGGACTAATTACATGGAAGGGATCGGATTGGTATCTACGGAACATCGAAACATGGAATACATTGTGAATCTTTTCTAATTTAGGTGGCAACAGTAGTCTATAAGCAACTAACCCGATACGCTCTATAATCTCATACAATCCGATATACCTCAAACTGAACTTGCCTTTACAACCAAAATCTAAGTATTTTCTTCCACGTGAGACTTTCAAAAACACTTTATTTTCAATCTGAAACTCTATATCTTTTCGTTTCAAGTCTGCATACAATTTCTGACAATTTAATGTTGTTTTCAGACTATCTCGAATCACTTTCACATCATATATTTCAAATTCACATATAGCTTCGAAATTTCAAATCTCTTTAATCTCACAACTAAAATTCTGATCTGACTTCCACTGTACATCATCCCTAGTTGAAACTGCTTATAACTATATTAAATTGTTTCCATTTTCTACACACATTCTCTAATGATTTTAATCTTGTGAATCATTTTCTCACAAAACTCGATCCTGAAGTAACGGAGTTCGATAACTGCTTATAATAGCAACAGTCTTTCTTAGTTACTTTGCAATTCTAAAACATAGTGACAAATAAATATTTCAAGAATTTGGTTTGCGTTTCCTGATTTCAATGCAATTTCATACTCACATATTATTGTAATCTCTCTTAAAATTACCATATAAATTTCAAATCTCAATCCAAAACAATGAGAACTGACACCATAAATAGATTTACCAACTCAGAAATGAATAATTTAACTATTTTATCAAAAGAGAAAATCTATACTTACAGAGAGATTTCTTCAGAAAATTAACCATATTTCATATAATTCCATCTTTTTCAATGATAAAGATAATCTCAATACAAAATTCATCAATCCACTATTTTTATAATCAACAAAGTCAGATATATAACATTTCACACTCATCATCTATATCATATCTCAGACTGTTGTGCATCTTGTTAATCTCATATGAACAACACTGAGAGTTTCTTATAGCAGTTGTTGCATATTCATAGAACTTTTTCAATATACACACTCTATCTCGAAATAACAAATAATTATCTATACCACATCTGAGGTTCTAAATCAGAAAGCAATTTATGTTGAACTCCTTTTTAACTTATAATTTGCTGACACATTTCTGAATTTCATAACTTCACTATATAAACATTTATTTAGCCTCCAATTCAACTAACAACTATTTTTTTACCTGATAAGATCAATCATGTATTCATCACCAAATCAAAACATTTGAAACTATAATCATTTTCCTCAAATAATAATCACTTACAGACTTAGAAGTTTTTCAACGATTGAAACTAGCCTTGTTGTGCCAAGTTCAGACCTTTCTCTGACATTAAACATTTCAAACTCTTATAATCATCAAATATTTCCTATAACTCTTTTTATGCAGCTTTAACTGTATAGAATCATAAGATATCTTTGCACATTCTTGTATTAGAATACATTTCGAACTGTTCATTAACATAAAGACGAAAATCGTTATCTCTTTATTAAACTCAAGCTGAATCAGAATTGATATTTCTGTCGAAATTATCTTCATGCAAAAGAAAACTTAAACATCAACTAACTTAAATTTATCAACACATTTCCCAGATAGAATCATTCTAATGGATATAATTCGATATCAAGTCTTCAAGAATACGAGTTTTTCTTCTAGACTATCCCTTAATTCACACATGTACATTTAAAGTTTATTTCCAGTCAAGTGGATAGATTTAGACACATATAACCCAATTATCTTTTCAACCAAATAATTCAAATCAAACTAAACCACTGAATCAGTCTTTTTGATGAAATTTTTTCTTCTCGTTAAAAAGGATAACCCAGACATATTGTTTCAAAAATTTATATTATTCTTCTATCATTTTCACTTTTATCAATGTCGGACCTTCACGAGAACTAGAAAAGAGTTTATAATGAAGTTATCTCATATATTAATCATCAAAACTCTGAATTATACTGAAATCACCTTAACCAAATATAAATCATTAGGCCTTAATCAGAACGATATCTCAACCCTATAAATAGATATTATCCCGACTGTTAATAAAGCATTTGAACACAGAGAAGTATCAAATATGATTTAAATAGTATCCATTGCAAAAACATAACTTCTATAACTTTGAGGACGATACCACTGTACTCTCACATTTTAAGCCAGAAATTAAGATCATAATAGAAATAGTCATCTTTGTCAAATAGAGATCTTTTGTAGATAATCATATGGAATCATAAGAAAATCGGAATAGCAAAATTTCAGTATTTGGAGTCACACAGGATATCTCAAAATTACAACCCATATATAATGATATCAAATTTCGAGAACATCCTAGAAAATGTCTAGAAAGAACGATGTCATCCTTAAATACTGAAATCTATAGTAATAAAAACATTATATTCTTCATATATATTTTCAATAGAACAATAACCAGTAGAAACAGAATATTACTCTCATACAGATTTTACCATCGACTTCCATATCCACTCAATGAAACAAATTATCGGAGAAAGACATAACAATGTCGAACATAATCCAAACAGATTTCAGTGCTTTCGTCTATTATTATGTTTAGCCAATGTTCTTATACGATAAGAATTTTATCTTAACATAATCAACTACATATACCTCTAAAGTAAATAAACACATTACATACTCAGAAGTGATCGTCGTAATTAACTTAACTAGAACCACTGTACTCAACCATCAATACAATTCAAACATTAATCTTCTATTTAATTCTGTCATTAGAAATTTTCACATTATCCCATCACTAACAGAAATCAATTCAGAAAAGCTTCCAGTTAATACTTTCTTTAGATAACATACCTGAATAAGTCATTTAATCGGAGTTAACTTCTTCTTTAACAATAACTTTGCATAATCTGAATAGTCTTCAGAACTATCCTATATCTCATTTAGTAATTTCTTCATTTACTAATTCATTCTCCTTTCTGACCACATTACTAATCTTTCAAACAAGGATTTCTATAACTCCACACTCGTGAGCTTATTCATTCAAACTCTTATAATAAAATTGTAACATTTTACTGATAAGGGGGTGAGGGTAGTAAAGCCTCAAATTTAACTCTCATATAAATGCACATAATACATACTATCATAAATAGTCAGTTCATTACTAATTTCACATTCTCAAATCATTTAATAAACTTTTGCTTTTAATCACTTTTACTCTTAACACATTGTTCATATGCTATCTCAAATCACTATTTCACAGTCAGAGCATTTCAGGTAGCAATCATAACTCAAATATCATATCTCACATGCACATATAATTACTACATTTATCAATAACAACATGTCATAAAATTTGATTCTTACCTTTATGAGTCTCAACTCATCATCAACACATTTCCACTCAAATATTTAAGTATTTACTTCAGTACTATCAGAATTAGCTCAGTTGGAAAACTTATCAATCTCATCAAAACAATCTTCGTCAGAGTCGGGAGATATCACACTATCGCAGACTAAATATGGCATGTATAGCTAGACTCACATACGCTATGGTAGTCCTAGAACCGACTAAAATATAGCTCTGATACCAATAAAATGTAACACCCCTAACCCATATCCGTTGCCAGAAAGGGGTTACGAGGTATTACCAGACGAAACATAACTTCCGAATATATAATCATATGCATAATTTTATTGAAACTCTTAAAATAGATAATTATTAATAAACTAACATAATTTGAAAACACACAACAAAGCATCCAAATTTACAGTTCAAATAGTCAAAACCCAAATACAATTGCCGAATATAAACAAGTTAAATTCATATGCTTTAAAATACATATAGGAATTATACTTTTTCCAAATCACAAGACCATATTAAGTCATTTTATATTCGGATATTCAATAAAAGTACACTATGAATCAAATTTTATTCATATCATTATAAAACCAAAGTATTAGCCATATATGCACAAAATCCCATTTCTCAATAAAACCAAATACAAGACATATTCGAATCAATAAATTCATGAGTAAAATATCAAACATAACCATACTTATATATACCAAAACCAAATCAACCAGAACCACAACCAAACACAATCATCAAGCCAAAATATAAATTCTAAGATTAACAAGATGGACAAGCCATTTTCGCATGGCTTATACATATATATACAACTTCAACCATATTCGAAAAGTAGCATAGCCTATACATGCCATAAATTTCTAATTCAACTTTTAAAAGTACCAAAAGCAGTCGATAGTGTGATAAATTTCGCTGACGATCCCCGAGCCTGCAACTAGTCTCCAAGATCTATAAATAGAAGTAAAAATACACACACAGAGTAAGCTATCATAACTTAGTAAGTCATAAGCAAATATTAACTCAATAACAATAATAATTTAATAATACATAACCAAACCATACTTGTAAATTCAAATATCCACATATAACTAAACATGAATTAAGTTTTGTCCAAGCACACATCCATTCTTTATCCAAAATCATCTTTCATACTCAATATCAATAGAAATTTCATTTGATCGAATACATACTATCATAATACATTTATACAATTCACATTTCCTTAGTTATAATTTCACATTCAATTACCATATAGACAAATGCACATATAAACTTTGGCATGAGTATGAAATTCACATTTCCATATCATACATATATTTATATCATTAAACCGAATATGACCAATCATATACTTAAACATATGGTTTCATCCACTTCATTCATAGCTTAATTTTTAATTCAAATATTATCTCAATGGCATTGATAAGTTATTAAGGTATAACCAAGCCATACTTATGAAATTTAATTACCAAATATTTATCTACACATAAATTATAACATTTCCAAACACACATTGATTCATTAACATGTTTAATATCCCATAGACCTTATTTTGCGAATATATATATATATATATATATATTTCCTATAAACACGTTCATGGTTCACATTTCAAATACTTACTAATGGAATGCACATAAATCCTTTAATATCAATATGAATTTCACATTTCAATTTATTCCTCATGTAACATTAGGCGAATATAAGCTAAAAAATCAAACATTAATATCACATATTTATACATCAATCCACATATAGATTTTCATATACACATTCACTACCATTAACATCATTTATAAATTGTATCACATATCAAATAATCAACTTACCTTATTTCTGAAAAGGTAATAAATTGTCACATACCTGTTCACTTTAACTCATTTAACACATTTGATTACTTTTCCGTTGCTCACGTAAAATTTTCTAGGCATAAAGCATAATATAATACACAGGCACAGAGCCTGCTAGGCAATAAGCCTGATATAATTTACCAGCATAAAGCCTGCTAGGCATAAAGCCCGATATTACACATGGACACAAAGCCTGCTAGGCATAAAGCTCGATATCACTGATACAAAGTTATCTTACACATAATTCATATATCGGAAATCTTAACTAATCGTTAAGGTTCATACGAAGCTTTTCAAACATCCTATCTCAATTGAATCGAACTTGTTCCCAAATCTCATAAACATTTATACATTTGGCTAAGTCAAATAAAATTTATATATTTATTTCTACATGTATACTTCACATTTTATAAAATTTAGTACGTCTTTTTGCTTATAAACTTACCTCAGACAACGGTAATCGGAACAGGACGATTAATCGACGATTTTTAGTTTTCCTCCGATCCAAATCTGATTTCTTTGGTTCTTGATCTAAATGTATTCAAAATAAATTAATTCAATATAATTTCATTCAATTTAGTTTAAGAACACATAAATAGGAAAATTATCACTTTACCCTTAACATTTACACTTTTTACAATTTAGTCCCTATTACACAAAACATAAAATACACAAAATTTCAGCATACCCATGTTGATCCAAATTTTACCCACTCTAAAAAACATCCATATATTTCATTTATTTCACATTTTAGTCCTTCAAATTATTATTTTTGCAATTTAGTTCTAATTACTCAAAATCATAAAAAACTCCAATACAAAACATGTTAATCTAAAACATATCTTTCATATTTCATCATCAAACAACAAAAGTCACAAGCTTTCAACAATGGCATAATTCAAAATATTCACCAAAATCAAAAATTCAAGCATGGCTCTTATAGATAACTTAGCAACGATCTCAAAAACGTAAAATTATCAAAAACCGAAACCGAAACATACCTCAATTTGCTTAAACAAGGGCCGAACTCAAAGCTTTCTTATTTCTTTTTCTTTTCTTTTCATTTCGGTTCATAAAAAGATGAAAACATGGCTTTCAATTATTTTTCTTATTATAATAACTTTATAATATAATATATATTATTTAACCTTTATAAATAATATAAAAACTATATATAATATAAACATAATGCCGTCCACTATATTTAGTAATGGCAAAATTGCAACATAATTCCCCCATATTAAAAAGACAACAACAATTAGGCGCTTTCATAATTAACCATCAAATTTTCATTTTACGCGATTAAGCTGTAACATCCCAAACCTATTCCAGAAGTTAAGCCCGAATCTGGTGTGTCACAATGAAGAAAACGTATAAAGGATCTTGTGATTCGTACTAAAATAGGTGTAATTGAAGAAAACAAGTTTAATTAGAAATATTGGATAAAAATACTAATAATCTTTGAAAGGCTGATTGAAGAATCGATATTTGAACTAGTGATATTTTAAAACCGTAACTTTTGAAAATAGCGTCGATAATTTGAAAGAGAATCCGCGTTAAATTATTTGTACAATTTTTTATGAAATCCATTTGTTAATCAAATCAATTTTGGAAACCGTTATTTAAAATTTTAGAAAAAATCCCCATTTAAAACAATTTAAGAAAAATAATAAATACGTCCAAACATAAAATAAATTAAAGTTTATCCCAGAGGCCTTATTACAACTTAAAACCTAAAATAATAAAAATAATAATAAAGTAAGCGAAAATAGAAATTTAAAGTTCAATAACACCATTTTCTGAAGTATGGCCTCCACCGAGTCATCCATAGCCCAAGTCCACATCACTGAGCATTACCTGAAAGAATTAGAGAAAATGAGCGAGTTACAAGAACTCATTGTATAAACCCCTTACCGTTATCCACTGGGCCTGAACCCGTAAAGCAATATCTTGGGCCTGAGCCCATATATTATAATCTTGGGCCTAAGCCCACTTTCATGTAATAAATAAATGATATGAATGCAACCCATCCCATCCAGCCAATCTCTCCACCCGTACCAACCAATCTCTCCTGTGGGGATCAAGTCAACCCACCCCGCCAGTCTCTCCACTCGTACCAACCAATCTCTCCTGTGGGGATCAAGTCAACCCACCCACCAGTCTCTCCAATTTGCAGTCAAGCTGCCATTAATAATATTTGTGGCTGAGCCACCAGAATATATACGTTAATATAATCGGCACACAGCCTTAATCACGATGGCACAAAGCCATATTTAAATTGGCACATAGCCATTATCAGAATTTGTGGCAATGCCACCGGTCTACTCTTCTCTTCATTCAAGTTTCCCATCCCATGCAATTTATAAATATGCAACATATATAGTAACTCATGATATTTACAGATACAAACAACAATCATTAATTCAGAGATTCATTACAAAAATTTGGCCCATTATAACACTTTGCAACTCGGCCCATTAGGGCAATCTATCAAATCGGCCCATTAAGGCAATCTTATCAAACCAGCCCATTAAGACAATCTTATCAAATCAGCCCATTAAGGCAATATTATCAAATCTGCCCATTGGGACATTTTCGTAATTCGGCCCATAAGGGCAATTTTATAATTCAGCAATTGTACCCACTAAGGGTAATTCGAAAACCTCGTAACCCACGGGTATTTTGGTAATTTACCCTCCAAGGGTATTTTGGTAATTTGGTAACCTAGGCTTAACTACTAATTTGGGCATAAGAAAAATTTAAACTATCCATCTGCGTCATACTAACTAAATTGACTATAACTTGAGTTAGAAATCTCGAAATCTAAATTCGTAAATTTTATATGAAACTAGACTAATATATCTTCTTACTACATTTTTTGCAGAATTTTTGGCTTAACCAATTAGTACAGTTTATTCCTTAAAGTTTCCCTTATTTCACTATCCAACAATTCTGACTTCTCCTTCCTTAATTTCAAATATCTCACTGTACGGTTTTCATATACTGCTTCCACTTATTTCTATTGAAAATAGACTCACTAATTAATCTATACATATAAATTATTCCTCATAATTCACTTTTTACAATTTTAACCGATTTTTCCAACACAAAATAGGGAACCACGAAGTCAATCAAAACCAGTTTCACTAAAATTAAAATATCTCAGAATATAAAATTCCTTTTTCTTCTCCGTTTCTTCCATATCAAAATAGACACAGTAATTTTTAATTCGATATCTTATTCACTTTATAACTCCCTTTCTCCTATTTTTCGTGATATTTCAAATACACATCACAGTTTCTAACCGGAACTGTTTTATTACAAAATATGGTTACTACTACGAATATACGCACTCCCGAGTGATCACGGATGCCAGTTTCTAGTTTTCTTCGGTATTTCGACCGAATCATAAAACATATCATACAAACTTTCAGATATATGTAAGATTACACGCCATTTCAAACATGTTTTTGGAAGGTACGGGATTACACACCTTATTCGGAATCCGTAACACAATATTCTCTGCGGCACCTAAAGATACAATCAGTCAACACTTAGTCCAAAACCCAATTTACAACTTCATACAAGTATTGTGATTGATTAACAATCTATATCACTTACCAACAATCCGAGTCTCTTATTACGAGAGATAGGTGTTCGACTTTACCACTATTTTCGAAAAATCCACAAGTAGAGAGTATCGAGTGATTTCGTGCCTAACAACATAATCGATTAGCCAAACTTTCATTCTGATTAACACCATAACCGAATAGCAATATCGAATGGACTATGAAAAGACTCCTTACCTTAATCGATGATAATCCCGATTCCCACCAATTGGCTTATGACTACGAATGAATCGACAAGGATTTGGTATTAGGCCACCCACTAGAACTCCGATTCAACCAAGGAGAGATGTCCATCACACAAAAATGGCAAAGATAGAAGATGATAGAAATTCGGCTATTGAAGAAAAAATAATAAAGAAGATTTGATCATATGGTAATGTCGATTTAGGAAAATGGAAGAAAGGTTGAAGGAATGATAAAAAGAAAAAGGATGGAAGGTTGGATGGATGCTAGGTGATTCGGCTACCAAAGAAAGATGAACAAAAGATGAATATTTGACCAAACAAAATGCACAATTGTGCTAAGAGGTTTCGGCAATGGGAGTAGCAAATTGGGAGAAAATGACACAAAATTTACAAATAGGAACTTGGCCAAAACAACACCAAAACTTTTTCCAAATGCCAAAGTAAAAATTCGGCTACCTATCTACACTCAAAAAACTGTCCACATCCATTTCAATATTGGTCAAAAATTGGCCAACCACACTTTCCATAACATTCTCCCCTATTTGTGCCAACATGTCCCCCATACTTGCCTTTTCTTTTGATTTCTTTCCCCAACCTCAACTTTTCCTTATTTCTTTAGCCACCTTACCAAAAATAAAGAAGTCCACCTTGCCATATATACACCTTGGCCGACACTTAGAGAGAGCATGCAAAAATAAAAGTCAAAATTGCACACAATGGGATTCGAACCTCTTCCCTCAAAGTACTTCACTTAATGCCATAACCCATTTACCAATTTCTCATTTATGCTAGCAATTTACTCTTTTATTTTCATAAGCTTTAAGGTCACTTACTATCTCTCCTTAATAGGCTTAAACACAAAATTTTACTAAGGCCCAACTTGAACCCGAAACTTAATAGAAACCTCGTAACTTTCCAAAACTACTTTCTTAATAAGTCCAACTTGAATTAATGCCATTCTCTTTTTCTCAAAATTTTAAACACTCCTACGCCAAAGGCCCAATGGGCCCAATCCTCCTAGGCCTAATTTTGGGATGTTACAATTCTACCCCTTTAAAGAAATTTCATCCTCGAAATTTCCAACCAACTACTAAATGCACCGCTCAAGTCACACCACTATGCTTTAGCTGCGCACTCTAATCTTAATAACACTAATGTACTTTTAACTTAATCTCGAATCCTCTTTCACACAACCAAACATCTAACCACAGAAGCAAGCAGTCATCTACCACTTATACCTAAAATTTCTACATTCAAACATCAAGTCCAACCAAAACATACCTGACTTGATAGTGATGAAACAATTCCAAGCCTTATGCTCCTTAGACCCGCATTTCAAGCATGCTCCTAACCTCCTCCAGCACCATTACCACCTCGACACGCTCACGCCCTCTCGACGGCTCTTCGGCGCCTCTAGTAGGTCACATAAAATTATTACTGAACCCCTAGTATGAGCGGTATCGAGAACAATCCTTAAACTGATGATCCTTGGAACCACATCTGAAACAACCACCGGTTCTCTTCTAGCATTCACCCGAGTGAAGTCTCCCACAATCCGCATAAGGCTGTAACTGATTGGTAGCAACTGGTAATCTAGTTCGAGCTAGCTCCTCATTCCTGGGCCTCTTCTGAAAACCTCTATCAAGACCTGAGTACCCAGAGTCTCTCTTACTCCTGCTACTATCCTTGTCTCGATTTTGTCGCTCCAAGTATTTAACCTCCTCGGCTATTTTAGCTTTTTCCACAAGTGTGACAAAATTTCTCTCCTTCTGTGGGGCAATCAGTACTCACAATTCATTACGCAATCCATCTTCAAATCGCACACAACGTTCATAATCAGTCGGCACTATTCCCCGGGCATACCGACTCAAACGTAGGAATTTTACCTCATATGCTGCCACAGATTTACCTCCTTGAACTAGATTCAAGAACTCCTTCCTTCGGGCATCCACATAGCTAGCCCCGACATATTTTCCTTGGAATACGACCTTGAAGAATTTCCAGGTAATGCGATCGGCCTGAGTGCCTTCCCGAACAGTGAGCCACCATTGATATGCCTCGTCTCTTAGGAAAGACACCACTCTTTTAGTTTCTGCTCGGCACTGCAATCCAAATCATCCATGATTTGCTCCACCGCCTCAAGCCAATACTCTGCTACATTTGGGGCTACACCCGAGATACCTCTAAAAACCTCAGCTCCATTTGATCTGAGTCGCTCCAATATCGACTTATGAGCTACCGACCTAGTTCTTGCCCCAACTACTCTTTCCAGAACTAGCAACATTGCTTGGGACAGTGTGTCGTCCTCTCTCGTATGATCGTGTGACCCAGATTCAATCATGGGTGACATAGGGGCGTCCATTTTCGGCATATGTCCCGATGCCTCAGATACAACTCTAGCACCTCGGCCTCTACCACGGCCACGTCTACCGCGTCCACATCCTCTAGCGCTCATATTTACTAATTCGATTTAACCTGGTTAAGAGTCTTATGAATTAGTTATACTATTTTAGTGTTTATTAAACAATATCTTATGAAGTATAAGTTTAGAAGTTGTTTTCGCAAAATGCATCCTATAGTCTCAATCTCTATAGTTTCAGCTCCTAAGGCTAAAAGATCTAGAGTATATGTATAGTCATATCACAATAATCATAATCATAAAATGATAACATTACTTACTTGACTTGGTGTTGGATACTCATGGTGCCATACTTCCTTTAGAACATGCATTCTTAAAATTCAAACAGCTTTAGAAAACATTTTTGAACCCAAACTACAGCCGAGTTTTGAAACTAGGCTCTGATACCATAAAATGTAACACCCCAAACCTGGCCCAGAAGTTAGGCCCGAATCTAGTGTGTCACAATGAAGAAAACGTATAAAGGATCTTGTGATTCATTCTAAAATAAGTGTAATTGAAGAAAACAAGTTTGATTAGAAATATTGGATAAAAATACTAATAATCTTTGAAAGGCTGATTGAAGAATCGATATTTGAACTAGTGATATTTTAAAACCGTAACTTTTGAAAATAGCGTCGATAATTTAAAAGAGAATCCGCGTTAAATTATTTGTACAAATTTGTTATGAAATCCATTTGTTAATCAAATCAATTTTGGAAACCGTTATTTAAAATTTTCAAAAAAATCCCCATTTAAAACAATTTAAGAAAAATAATAAATACGTCCAAACATAAAACAAATTAAAGTTTATCCTAGAGGCCTTATTACAACTTAAAAACCCAAAATAATAAAAAATAATAAAGTAAGCGAAAATAGAAATTTAAAGTTCAATAACACTATTTTCTGAAGTATGGCCTCCACCGAGTCATCCATGGCCCAAGTCCACATCACTGAGCATTACCTAAAAGAATTAGGGAGAAGGAGTGAGTTACAAGAACTAAGTGTATAACCCCCTTACCATTATCCACTGGGCCTGAACCCGTAAAGCAATATCTTGGGCCTGAGCCCATATATTATAATCGTGGGCCTAAGCCCACTTTCATGGAATAAATAAATGATATGAATGCAACCCATCCCATCCAGCCAATCTCTCCACCCGTACCAACCAATCTCTCCTGTAGGGATCAAGTCAACCCACCCCGCCAGTCTCTCCACCCGTACCAACCAATCTCTCCTGTGGGGATCAAGTCAACCCGCCCCACCAGACTCTCCAATTTGTAGTCAAGTTGCCATTTATAATATTTATGGCTGAGCCACCAGAATCATATTCAGTAATATAATCGGCACATAGCCTTAATCACGATGGCACAAAGCCATATTTAAATTGGCACATAGCCATTATCAGAATTTGTGGCAATGCCACCGGTCTACTCTTCTCTTCATTCAAGTTTCCCATCCCATGCAATATATAAATATGCAACATACATAGTAACTCATAATATTTACAGATACAAACAACAATCATTAATTCAGAGATTGATTACAAAAATTCGGCCCATTATAACACTTTGCAACTCGGCCCATTAGGGCATTTTATCAAATCGGCCCATTAAGGCAATCTTATCAAACCAGCCCATTAAGGCAATCTTATCAAATCAGCCCACTAAGGCAATCTTATCAAATCAGCCTATTGGGACATTTTCGTAATTCAGCCCATAAGGTCAATTTTTTTAATTCGAAAATTGTACCCATTAAGGGTAATTCGGTAACCTCGCAACCCAGGGGTATTTCGATAATTTACCCTCCAAAGGTATTTTGGTAATTTCGTAACCTAGGCTTAACTACTAATTTGGGCATAAGAAAAATTTAAATTGTCCATCTGTGTCGTACTAACTAAATTGACTATAACTTGAGTTAGAAATCTTGAAATCTAAATCCGTAAATTTTCCTTGAACCTAGACTCATATATCTTCTTACTACAATTTTTCCAGAATTTTTGGCTTAACCAATTAGTACAGTTTATTCCTTAAAGTTTCCCTTGTTTCACTGTCCAATGATTCTGAATTCTTTTTTCTTAATTTCAAATATCTCATTGTATGGTTTTCATATACTGCTCCCACTTGTTTCTATTGAAAATAGACTCACTAAGGAATCTATACATATAAATTATTCTTCATAATTCACTTTTTAAAATTTTAACCAATTTTTCCAACACAGAACAGGGAACCACAAAGTCAATTAGAACCAGTTTCACTAAAATTAAAATATCTTAGAATATAAAATTCCTTTTTCTTCTTCGTTTCTTCCATATCAAAATAGACATAGTAAGTTTTAATTCGATATCTTATTCAATTTATAATTCCCTTTCTCCTATTTTTCTTGATTTTTCAAATACACGTCACTGTTTTAACCGGAATTGTTTTATTACAAAATATGGTTACTACTACGAATATACGCACTCCCGAGTGATCACGGATGTCGGTTTCTAGTTTTCATCAGTATTTCAACCGAATCACAAAATATATCATACAAAATTTTGGAGAGATGTGAGATTACACACCATTTCAAACATGTTTCTGGAAGGTACGAGATTACACACCTTATTCGGAATCCGTAACACAATATTCTCTGTGGCACCTAAAGATACAATCAGTCAACAATTAGTCCAAAACCCAATTTACAACTTCATCCAAGTATTGTGATTGATTAATAATCTATATCACTTATCAACAATCCGAGTCTCTTATTACGAGAGATAGGTGTTCGACTTTACCACTATTTCCGAAAAATCCACAAGTAGAGAGTATCGAGTGATTTCGTGCCTAACAACATAATCGATTAGCCAAACTTTCATTCTGATTAACACCATAACTGAATAGCGATATCGAATGGACTATGAAAAGACTCCTTACCTTAATCGATGATAATCCCTATTCCCACCAATTGGCTTATGACTACGAATGAATCGACAAGGATTTGGTATTAGGCCACCCACTAGAACTCCGATTCAACCAAGGAGAGATGTCCATCACACAAAAATGGCAAAGATAGAAGATGATAGAAATTCGGCTATTGAAGAAAAAATAATAAAGAAGATTTGATCATATGGTAATGTCGATTTAGGAAAATGGAAGAAAGGTTGAAGGAATGATAAAAAGAAAAAGGATGGAAGGTTGGATGGATGCTAGGTGATTCGGCTACCAAAGAAATATGAACAAAGGATGAATATTTGACCAAACAAAATGCACAATTGTGCTAAGAGGTTTCGGTAATGGGAGTAGCAAATTGGGAGAAAATGGCACAAAATTTGCAAATAGGAACTTGGCCAAAACAACACCAAAACTTTTTCCAAATGCCAAAGTAAAAATTTGGCTACCTATCTACACTCAAAAAACCGTCCACATCCATTTCAATATTGGTCAAAAATTGGCCAACCACACTTTCCATAACATTCTCCCCTATTTGTGCCAACATGTCCCCCATACTTGCCTTTTCTTTTGATTTCTTTCCCCAACCTCATCTTTTCCATAATTCCTTAGCCACCTTACCAAAAATAAAGAAGTTCACCTTGCCATATATACACCTTGGCCGACACTTAGGGATAGCATGCAAAAATAAAAGTCAAGAATTGCACACAATGGAATTCGAACCTCTTCCCTCAAGGTACTCACTTGATGCCATAACCCCTTTACCAATTGCTCATTTATGCTAGCAATTTACTCTTTTATTTTCATAAGCTTTAAGGTCACTTACTATCTCTCCTTAATAAGCTTAAACACAAAATTTTACTAAGGCCCAACTTGAACCCGGAACTTCATAGAAACCTCGTAACTTTCCAAAATTACTTTCTTAATAAGTCCAACTTGAATTAATGCCATTCTCTTGTTCTCAAAATTTTAAACACTCATATTCCCAAGGCCCAATGGGCTCAATCCTCCTAGGCCCAATTTCGGGATGTTACATAAGCCCTTTTATCAAATTAAGCACTCAAACAATAAAATTAATTCATGAAACTTTCACACATGTAAATTCACACATAATTAACACAGAAAATAATATTAAAATATTTTTTAGACTCTGATTTGTGGTTTCAAAACCACTATTCTGATTAGGGTCAAAATCGAGCTGTTACAGGTCGTCAGTTAGTAACATTGTTGAGCTGCTCCAAAGTCAGTTGCAGCAAGGTTTGGTAACAGAAGCCCCAAAAGATGTGGGGGAGACTAAGGACGTGCAAGATAGTTCTCAACAGTAAAAGGGACTTCCATCTTTATTTGAACTAATGAATTAATGAATTACTATATTTACGTGAAATTGTCAAGGGTGAACAAACGTAAAATTTCTGCGTATTTTCAGAGAGTACAACATAGACCACAGGCCTGACATAGTTAGCCTAATGGAAACAAGAGTCAGCGACAATAGAGCAGATGGGATAATTGCAAAATTTGGATTTCAATATTCGTATCAAATCGAAGCAAGAGGCTTTTTAGAGGAATCTGGATTGGATGGAAACATTTGGTACACCTCGAGATTATTCAGAATCACCTTCAATTTATTTTAACACAAGTATCCTTCAGGCTTCCTGCACAGAGTACTTTAATTGCATTCATTTATGGTAGCCCAAATAAAACCAGAAGAGGAGCACTTTGGGGAGCACTAAAAGGAACCATCCCTGCCAATTTTATTCCTTGGATGGCAATGAGAGACTTTAATGATGTTCTTTCAGAAAGCGATAAAATAAGAGGCAGTTCTGTTGGAAAACGATGCCGGTTCTTTGGTGATTTTGTTGAGAAAAATGATCTCCACGACCTTGGATTTGTAGGGCCATCATTTACATGGCAAAGAAGGAGGATCTTTGAACGACTTGATAGAGCGCTAGGGAATACTACTTGGCTACAAATTTTCCCGAAGTGCCCCGTGACACATTTAGTAAGGATAAAATCAAATCAATGACCCTTGCTCATTAACCTATGCCTGGAGTTTAACATACCAAAAGGACGTCCTTTTCGCTTACTGGTTAGGTGGACACAACATTAGAATTTTTCAAGGGTTGTAAAAGACTTGTGGCAACATAATGGGAATATGGCCAATACTTTAGGGAATTTCACTGCAAGCCTTAAAGAGTGGAATAAGAGTTTATATGGACATATTAAGACTCACAAATGAAAGTTAATACATTCTTTAACTTAGATACAAAAGGCAATTGAGCAGTTAAATTCAGGAACAATATCTAGGAAAGAAATAGAAGTAAAAGAGGAGCTCGAAGAGGTACTAAATCATGAAGAATTATTATGGAAAAAAAATCAATGTGTGGTTGGCTCAAACTGAAAGATAAAAACATAAATTTTTCATAGGCGTACAATGCATATAAGGAAAGTGAATCGCACTAATGCCCTACATAACCAAAATGGTGAATAGTTGTATGACCTAGATAAAATTCAATCAAAAGTGATTAACTACTTTCAAATTTTGTATGGGGAAAATCCAAGTTTGGTAAGGAGTCTACCTCCTAATCGCTTTTCTCAATTGGAGAAAATAGGTATTAATTTTTAGGAAAAGAAGTCTCGAATGACGAAATTAAAATGGCACTCTTTGACATGGCCCTGTTAAAAGCTCTTGGAAATGATGGATAACATGCTATCTTTTTCCAAAATCAGTGGGATAGAATTGGAGGCACAATATGTGAGTGGGTTAAAGAGGTCTTTAAAATATGACCCATTTATCAATATTTAAATAACACACTCATTGTTCTTATTCTGAAGATTCCTTAGCCAGAGGAAATTTCACAATTTTGGCTCATTAGTCT
Source organism: Gossypium rotundifolium (assembly GCA_025506655.1). Taxonomy (NCBI): domain Eukaryota; kingdom Viridiplantae; phylum Streptophyta; class Magnoliopsida; order Malvales; family Malvaceae; genus Gossypium; species Gossypium rotundifolium. The sequence goes on along the minus strand of CP106733.1, from coordinate 56,292,605 downwards.
TTGCTCTGTTTTTATAAATTAGTTATAGAAGTTATTGCAAATAGATTCAAATTAGTTTTTCCCAAGATTATTACGCAAGAGTAGTCTTTGCTCATTGCAGGATGAAATATCTCTGATAATATTATCATTACTCAAGAAGTAATCCATTCTATGGGAGGGAAAAGTAAGAAGTGGATGGCTGTTAAAATAGACTTAGAAAAATCCTATGATAGGGTTCATTGGGACTTCATCGAGAGCTCTATCTAAGTAGTAGGCATACCAAATTTTTTACGAAGAGTGATTATGTCTTCCATCTCAACGTCGACTATGCAGGTATTATGGAATGGAGTTCCCACAACAAAGTTCAAACCAACAAGAGGAGTATGTCAAGTGTTTCCTCTGTAACCCTATTTATTTGTTTTATGTATGGAATGGTTAGGGCATAGCATTAAAATGACTGAGTCCTCCGGCGAATGGAGCCTTATAAAGCTTACATGGATAGGACCAAATCTGTCCCACTTATTTTTTGTAGATGATTTGGTGATTTTTGCTAAAGTAGATATAAAGCACGGCTTGCTGCTCAAAAAAAATTCTAGACCAATTTTGCAGTTTCTCAGGGCATCGGGTTAATGCATGGAAAACTAACGTGTTCTTCTCCCAAGAAGTAGATGATAATCTTAGCAACATTTTAATAGGCTATTGTGTTTCCAAAAATTCCAAGAATTGGGATCATATTTAGGAGTGCCACTTTTCCATAACAAGTCATCAATGCTACCTTAAGATTCGTAATTGAGAAGGTCAGAACTAAATTATGTAATTGGGATGCTAAACAACTCTCTTTGGCAAGAAGATTCACATTGGCACAATTAGTCCTCCTATCCTTCCTGAATTACTTCATGCAATCCATGCGAATACCAAAAGGGGTATGTAAGGAAATCGAATGTCTAGCAAGGCAATTCAATTAGGGGTCCAATACAAGCAGGTGGAAAATGATATTAGTTGCTTAAGGCTCTGTATGTCAACCATGCTCGTGTGGTGGCTTAGGCCCTTCGGCACCTAGAGGACCAAAATATATTCTTCTTGTTAAAATAAGGGTATAATTTTGTCACCAAAGAAAAGGGCTTATGGGTTAGGATTTTATGCTCAAAATACGGGATAAAAAAGCTGATTCTCAAGACATTAAGAAACAGAATTGCTCAGCTATATCAGTTTGCTGTCAGGAGGATTACTGGGCCCCAAAAATAGGACCGTTAAAAACATATATCTCTCATGGATAGGCAAATCAGAAGTTGTTTCCTTAAAGATATGGTAACAGAGGATGGTGTAACAGCCCATTTTTAGTGAAATCGTAACAGTTGTTTCGGACCACAAATCTGAGCTAGAAAGAAAATTTATTTTAAAATTATTGCATGGTCTACATTATGATAGAGATGTCATATGAAAATTCTGATAAGGAAATTTTACCAATAATGTGTTTAATTAGGGAAAGGACCAAATTGCATAAAATGTAAAAGTTGAATTCTAGTAGCTATAAGTATCAAATAGCTATAGAATTCAAAACTTGAGGTCCTTATATGGTAATTAGACCATTAAAGAAAATTTAGTAGATATTTTTGATGGATCATCCATGGAAAATTAGAAAAAGGTAAGAACTAAATTGAAAAGTGGAAAAGTTAAATAATTAATAGAAATAATATCATTTTATATCATCTTCATCCCCAAAAAAATTTCATGGAAACCCTAGGAGAGAGAAAAGAAACTAATCAAGCTTAATTATGTATGTTTTCTTGTCCTGTTTTAGTAATTTTATAATTTTTAGATCGGATAGTTTAATCTATCTATTTTTTGGATTAATTTGAAAATTTATCAAAGTATCAAAGCTTTTTCATGGATGAATATGCTGAAATTTTGAAATTTATGGTAGAAAATGGAAAGTTGTTGATAGATAAACAACTTTTATAAAGAGAATTTTGATGAAAATATGATTTAGGGACTAAATTGTAAAGATGTAAAAGCAATAGAAAATTCTAAATTTTTTGAAATACATGTGTTGTAAAAGTTCTATGAAAATTTTGGTTAGGCTCAGGATAAGTATTAAATTGCATGAATTTCAATTTTTGAGCCTAGGGACGAAATAGTCATTTATGAAAAGTATAGGGGAAAAATAGTATTTTTTCTAGGATGTGAATTAAATTAAATTGAGTCTGAAATGGATTAAATTGATGTTAAATTTATTTATATAGATCCTGAAAGACATAATATTAAGTTGCATCGAGGAAACAAAAAGTTTCGGATTAGTAGATTTCGTGTACGAACAAGTATCGAGGTAAGTTTGTAACACCTCGAGTTTTGGGGTTAGAAGTTTTTAGGTTCTATGGTTAGGGTCTGAGAGAAGGGTGTGCTTTTGTGTTTAGTTGTGCGCTTAAGTGTCAGAATGGGCCTGCTGGTCTGGTGGTGGAGTGAGTGTTAACGAACCTCTGGGTTTCGGGTTTGATTCCTTGTGCGAACTTTTTGGAGGAATATTTTTGTTCTGTTTTATTTGTTTTGTTTTAATTTAACATATAATTATTAAATTATTTATTTTTATTTTTTATTTTGTTTTGCTCTGGGACGTTCTTTCTTCTTCTCTGTTATTTTATTTTCTCTTTTTTTGGTCTTTGTTTTCACTTTTATTTTTCTTTCTTGCCCTTGGGGAAACAATTTTCGTTGTGCATATATCGAATAATTTTTCTCCTCCGTCGTCAAATCAGGTGTGGGATTAGAATCTTGTCTATTCTTGTTTTTGCAATTTATTGTTTCAACAATTCTTGAATGTGCTCTAAACTGTCAATTTTGGGTGTTAGTTGTTGAAAAAGGTATGGGGAATACTGCATATCCTGATATACTCCTGTCGTTGTGAAGTTTGGGGCTATTTCGATGGCTGAAACATCGTTTTTGGCTTGTTCCGAAGTGGTTTCCTAACCACATAGGCGGCCACAAGGGCGTGTGCCAGTTCATATAGCCGTGTGCTTTTGGGAATTAAGGTTTCGGGGTTGATTTGGGTGCCACACGACCGTATGGCTGATTTGGGGATGTTGTCTATTTCCACATGGTCGTGTCCCTCGGGAACATAGGCATGTGGGGTTAGGGATTAGGGTTTGAGTGATTTGGTGCCACATGGCTGTGTGGCTAATTTGGAGATTTAGGGATCCCACACGGGCGTGCATTTTGGACACACGGCTGTGCCTAGTGGGCATATTGGCGTGTGAGACCCTCACATGGTATTGTCTGCCTTATACTCTATTTTAGTGCAAACGGATAGTGAGTTACACGGCCTGTTCCCACGGCCATGTCCCTAGTCCACACTGGCATGTGCCTCAGTCACGCGATCTTGTGCCTCAGCCACACAGTCGTGTGCCCCTTTTACATGGGCTTTTGACCTCCCACACAGCCTAGGCATTTTCCACAAGGCCAAAGCATACAAGCGTGTGGTTCTAAGGCACTTATTTTGGTTCTATGTGTGTTTACGATTTGAAAATGTGTCTGTGAGTTTCAACCCTAGGCTAGGCCTCAAAAAGGGTAATTAAGACTTTGATTTGGGTTACGGCCTATGTGATATTTGTAATTGTTGTGTGAGATGTCTGACTCTGAACCCGGTTAGTTGGGTGTGTGTGCATATTTGTTTCAGTCTGACTGTCTATGGATGTGCTCGTTGTTTCCTGTGATAATATATGCATACATACACATGCATAAAGTTAAGTTTTGGGTGGGATTGTGAAGAGAAGGAAGTCTGATTCTGATCGATCTGATCTGGCAGTTTCTCTGCGAATTACTTGTACAGTGATTTATCAAACTGTACTGCATACGTCAGCTTTGTTGCGTACTAGTAGTTAATTTAACAATTTAACTGCATATTAATAAGCCATCGTTGCTGGGCAACCTGTGGTGGTGGTTCATTGTTGTCGGGCAAGCTAGGATGACTTAATTGGTGTGTAGGGTTAGACCGGCCTTTCGAGGTCCTATGTGGTGTATTTTGGTTGGATGAGCTTAATCAGCTCTTTTGGAGTGTGATCGGGGAAAGAGAGGTGTGTTGGCTGGATGGGTGGGTTTTATTACTTGACTGCATTTCATGCACCTCTGTTTGAACATTTTTGGTGCAAGGTTATCGACTGAGTTCTGTCTGACTGAAAACACATATGACCGAGTGTTTGTGTGATATAGTGTGTGTTTGAAATGTTACGTTCTGTTGGGACATGGATCCCAAAATTACCATCTATTTTATATATATATATTTGTAGTTTTTCGATATTGAATTGTGTTACGTATTTTCTATTTATGTTATTCACGTCTCAGACTCACACTGAGCTCGAGTAGCTCACCCTTCTTTGTAACAGCCCGATTTAGGGGCTAATCAGAATAGTGATCTCAGAATCACTAATTCAAGGTTAGAGAAAATTATTTTCATGTTATATTATGTGTTATAACATGTTTATAAGGATGCATGAAAATTTTGGTGCCTTAATTTTAGCAATTTCTAGCTAATTTATGAAAAAGGACTAAATCGCATAAAGTGCTAAAGTTTTAGTTTATTTGCAAAAGGTACCAAATAGCTATGGGCTATTAATTGGAGGCCCAAATTGTGAAATTTAGCCTTGTTTTAAGTGAGTAGGCCGGCCATGTGACATAGGGGACAAGAATTTTTAATTTTGGTCAAAATAGGTGGGAATTAGGTGATAAAAATGAATAAAATAAGATGAGTAAAAGATGTTATCATCTTTCATTATTCATCTATCTTCTCTCCACTGAAAATTGAAGAAGAAATGGAGCTTTGGGGTTTTTAAATTTCATCCAAGCTATCTCCCTTATTAGTAAGTGATTTTGATGACTTTTCTTGATAAAAATTGTACTTTTGGAGTCCCCAAAACTTAAGCTAGCTAATGACGGGATTATTTTTCAATATGGTTGAGAGTCTAAGGACTTGTCATTAGAGAGTTTATGCTGGTTTTTGAGTTAGTTTATGCTGGTTTCTGAGTTTTTATGGAAGAAAATGAATGATAAGATGATGAGAAACAACTTTTGTGAAAGGTGTTGTCATAAAAACACCTAATTTGGGCTAAAATACAAAAGTTGTAAATTGTTCATTAAGGCATGAAATAGTTGGAATTGTAGATAGTTGTAAGAGGAGTAAATGATCATCTAGGCTCATTCAACAAGAAAATGTGATGAAAATTTATTTACGAGCCTAGGGGCAAAATCGTAATTTTGCCAAAGTATAGGGGCAAAATGGTCATTTTTGCCTAAGTGGATATTATGTTGTAATATGATCATTAAGTGATTAAACGAGTAAATTTTATTGTTCTAGATCAAAGAAAATGAGATTCGGATCTAGAACGGGATAAAGAGAAATGTGGGCAAAAAGGTCTCTTTTCGGTCCTTTTCGTCATCGAGGTAAGTTCATGTGTTTGTGGCAATTACGTATGAGTTAATTTAATATTCCAATGTTGTATGGAACATATATATATTTACTCTATGAATGTGTGAAATAACTTTTAATGAGATGTCAAGAAAATTGAATTTGGGAGTAATGGGAGATATATATAGCATGAGATGATGATAGTTGTAGTCTCGTGTAAGACCTTATTGGAATATAGCCTCGGTGTAAGAATTCATAAAATACCATGTCAAGGACATGGCATCGATATGTTAATGTATGGAAGACTCTATTGGGGTATGATGTCAAGGAGAACTATGTGCATGAGACTCAAGAGAGTTATGTAACAATTTGAATGATTCAACGGGGATGTTGAATGTAAGTGGTTGTACACGAGAAGCATGAGTATGTGTTAGAACTGAATTGATATGAATACAGTATATGATTAACCCTAGTGGGATATGTTTAATTAATGCACCTTAGTTACATGAGATAGAGTTATTGATACATAGTGGGAATGAGAACGAGTACGGTAGAAAGTTAAGTAAGAAGAGAAATGTATGTGGATAAATATTTGTGTATGTATAATATCAGTGGGCTGTGTGCGTCACCACCTGATATTGTTAATTGATGGGCTGTGTGCGATACCATCAATTTTTTTATTATTATCGGTGGGCTATGTGCGTTACCACCTGATTAATTGTTAATTGATGGGCTGTGTGCGATACCATCAATTATATTGCTATTGGCGGGCTATATGCGTTACCACCTGATCTATTTAGTAATCGATGGGCTATGTGCGATACCATCGCTTATGAATGATTGGTGGGCTGTGTGCGATACCACCCTATAAGAGATTCAATGGCAGGCTAAGTGCAAAACCACTGAGAGTTTTGTAGTATAAGTGACTCATTAAAAATGCTTGATATATTGTTTTATTTGATCGCGTGATGATTAGTGCAGGAATGCGTATTAATTAAACGAGTAATTGGCTTGTGGCTTGGTAAGAGTGTGGTAAGTGATAAAATGATTAAGCTTCAAGAGCGGTTGAGTAAGTAACTATGAGTTAAGAGGAGAAACTTAGTATAATACGTTGTAGTTACCTGTGTTTAATGAATATCAATATTTGTCAATTATGCAGATGAACTTACTAAGCAATATTGCTTACTCCTCTCCCTTTTTCATTTCTTATAGGTTAATTTAGCTAATTCAGTTGGAGATCGTGAGAGATGTTTTCACACTATCGAGCAAACATTCGGTATGAGGTATCAAGTCCCTATGAGTTATGGCATGTATAGGACTAGTATTTAAGGTTGATTAAGTCATTGTTGATGTAGCCAAATTGTGTTGGCCTAAGAGAGCTTATGTTTTGTCAGAGCCATAGATGAGGGCCTAAGATGTTTGTAATTACATGGGAAATAGTTCTCCCTAGTATATGGGATGAAGACCTTATTTCTTTTATGATTAAACATCTTAAATTCAAGAGTAATACCGATGCTATGTGTAATTATGTGATGATGTATAAAATGTATTGAAATGAGCATGAACACGATCTTGATTTCAGGGTGGCAATTGGCTTGGTAAATAGCCTCTAAGTGCCCACACGGTTAGACACAAGGGCGTGTGTCTAGACAGTGCATAACCTGCACCTTATTGTTTTAAGTCAGGATAGGCCACGGTCAAACCCCACGGCCGTTTGTATAAGCCGTGTAGGACTCACGATTTGGACATGGGTGTGTGCCCCAGACCGTGTGAACAAGTCAGTATACCAAGGATTAACAATAGTCTAGGCCCATGGGCGTGTCAAGACCGTGTGAATATAGTTAGTAACTCTCCACGGTTCAAAGCCACGGGCGTATTGTGAGGGTACATGGGCGTGCCCCCATTGCACACAGGCGTATGCCCTAACCGTAGGAGTTTTTGCAGAATGTTGGGATTTTTGAGCACGATGTGAGCACATGGTCGTGTGTGACTACACACGGGCGTATGTGTCATCTAACACGGGCGTGTACTCCCTATTTAAATGGAAGGAAAATTTTATGGATCATAAGGTTTTTGATATAGTTTCGATAGCCCTCGTAGGTACGAGTGAAGTCTCATAGGTCGAATATGGAGTTGTTGAAGTGGCTCAAGAAGAGTAGTCGTGTTGAGCCTAAGTGGTAATTAAGTACTTTTGTATGGTAACGCCTCGTACCCTATTTCGGCAGGGATTACGGGTAAGGGGTGTTACATTTAGTGGTATCAGAGCATGGTTTAGTCAGTTCTCGGACTAACCTAGGTGAGTAAGAGTCTAGCTATACATGCCATAGGTGGACTGTGATAGTGTGATATCTCCCGGCACTAACGAAATTGTTTTGTTAAGATATGGTTGGTTCCCAACCGAGCTAAATTCAATAATGGTGTAAGTGATAATGGGGAAATTGAAATGCTCTTATGCATGGATAAGATTCAAAGAGATATGAGTAGAAGTATATGACGTGTGTGTGAAAATGCATGAAATGAGAATTATAAAGTGGTAAGCTTATCTGTATTGACGGGATGTGCATAGGTGTTATATACTCAACCTATTGGGTTAGGTGCATATAATGAGTAAATTTACCAAGAGAATGGGGTATACGTGTGTGTACAATTGTCTGAATGATGTATGATCAATATGTCTACATAGTTAAATCTCATGTGCGAATACTAAAGTAGATGATGTATAATGTTTTATTTCGTGACTCTGTATGAAACTACAAGTATTATGGTGTGAGAGTTAAACTAGGAAGTTTGACTAAGTAGAATGCAAGGATGAGTACGGTCGTCTGATGATAAAATGATGAATAAGACCATGGTTGGACCATGGCGGTACATGTGATCCCATATAATACCATGTCCGGGATATGGCATTGGTACTTAGACGAGACTTCATGTAAGACCATAGTTGGACTATGGCAATCAGGTAAACGACGTACTCAAACTCATAATACATTCTTTAAATTGATAAGTGACGGTAAGAGAAGGTAGAGTTAAATGTTGAGTACTCAAGTAGATAGTAATGTGGAACTTGAGTAATTGAAATCACTATTCAAAAGTATGAGGGATAAAAACAAATGTAGCATGATGAATGTGAAAACTCACTTGGGACGAGTTGTGTGACTATGATGAAATTCTTAAATCGTATATATGTAGTTACGAGAGTCAAGTCAAGGGGATCTGTGACCTCACCCTCTTTACCACTGTCGAATTATGATGAGATGTTATGAGAGTCAAATTGAGTAATGTGTATATGTGATTAACACAGTATTTATGTTAGCATTCTGGGAATGCTTTGTATCACATTGATACATGACACATGACACTCTGCTAGATAGAGTAATTGTTGTTGAACATGGGGTTGAAGTCCTAGGGGACTGTAATGAAAGGGCTACCATTAAGATATAAAATAGATAAAGTCCTGTATAAGACCATGTTTGAGGCATGGCCTTGGCACCAAGTTATGATTCTGTATAAGACTACATCCAGAATGTGGCTTCGGTAATGGATATGAGAATCGTATAAGACCATATTTGAAATATGGCATCGATACTTGATGCGGAAGTCCATATAAGACCTTAACCGGGCTATGGCATTGGCATTTAGAGGTGACTCCATATAAGACCACCTCGGGAGTGTGGCATTGATTTAGTGCCTACATGAATGATGATGGATGTGCGTCTTTGATTATCTCCAGTAATCAGTGGGACAGATAGATGAGTCTATAGGTAGAGAAGAGAATTGTACTGAAGTCATGTGAATGAGTGAATACAGGCACTCGTGAATGAGTCACAAGGAAATGAGTACAAAATGTGGCACGGTATGTGCTTAATAGAGGCAATTGCAAGTGAGTAGGAAGCCTAAGGTTTATGATTATCGAGGTCTTCTTAAATTGATGTTCACTAATGAAATGAATTATTAAGGAGTTGAGGACAAAATGGTTAGAGAAGCAATGTTTGAACTGTGAGAGTGTTCAATCATGATAACCATAATTGTATGGATCATAATGATCTCTTTAAGTATTATGTGTTAATATCTTTTACCTTTTAGGGGCGATGTAGTTGTTTATCTCATGAATCGAGATCGTGCGAGAAAGTTAGCTGATTTTCAAAATTAGATTAAACGGTTGTCGATTTAGTAATTGGAATTGACATTCCTTTATCTCATTGTAACCTTATTCGGGTGCTTTGAAGAGGAATTTGGTGATGATTCTAGTATAAGGAGTGAAATCATGATTTCATGTTGTGTGATGGGTTTTCGAACAAGCCGAGTAAAATTAATGGATTCGATCAAGGTGTCCCTTTTATCGTGAGATATAACGATAGTAAATGTTTTAGATTAGCATAGCAAGAGAAGCTCAGATGAGAGTGTGCTTAAAATATTTTTTCAGTATGGATAAAAAGTGAATTATTGTGTTTAGGTATGATTCAAGTTTTGTGTATATTCACGCATGAGTCAGTAAAGAGAATAAAATTTTGTATGTACGCGAGTAGGGAGCATGATACAAAGATATGCTCATTGGTAATGTCCGGACCATAATGGTTGAGTTGAAAGCTATAGAAGGGACTATTAATTGAAAGTTCTAGTACTGAGTTCAGTCTGAAATCTAGAAAAGGAGTTGACCGGTTAGTGATCTTGAGATGATCACTTTTGTGTCTGTGTTGTGAGTTAGGTGTCATGAAATGATTCATGGGAAACTCGATGTGTACTTTCTGAATTTTAATGAGTAGTGGTATCTTATGTTACAGAAGATCTTGAAAATGAAATAGTGGAAATGGCTTAAGCTATTACAATGAAGAGTACAGTTATAGTGATACTTCTTAGATAGTAGACAAATACAGGTTGGATAAGTTTTCTGTCGTTGACGCTTTCTCGAGATAAAATTTGAATATTGATGAATCCAGAACTTATATAGAAGTTTTGGTATGAGATTTAGTAGTAGCATATCTACTAATGTAAGAATAAGGAAATACAATTAGGTGCATAAATGTTTGACAACAGAGTACATTTCACGATATGAATGAGTTTATGGTCAGAAGTAGTTGACCATTAAAAGCTGAGTTTCCTCAGAGTACAAGTCAAGACTATTATGGTCGGTGAATGCTTTAATGAAAAAGCGAGATAAAACCCTATAGATTTCAAATTTGAGTTGACAAAATTCCTAAGGATAGGGATAACATTTGAAGTGTAGCGAATCAGTTAGTAAAGATCTGAATGATCGTTTGGGCGTGTACAGAGTTATAAACTAGTGGACTACTAAGTATATGCCCTGGAGGAAGAAAATACCTAGGTCTCAAGTTACGTTTCGACCTTGTGTAAGATAGCTTAAAGGTTGTTGGCAAGAGAAACTTGAAGATAAGTATATTTTGCTATTTTAAAGAATTTCTAGAAATGTTTAAAGAATGTGGGTAGCGACTCCTCCTGATAAGATTTTCGAGGACAAAAATCCCTAAGGGGAAAATTGTAACAGCCCGATTTAGGGGCTAATCGAAACAGTGATCTAGGAATCACTAATTCGAGGTTAGAGAAAATTATTTTCATGTTATATTATGTGTTATAACATGTTTATAAGGATGCATGAAAATTTTGGTGCCTTAATTTTAGCAATTTTAGCTAATTTATGAAAAAGGACTAAATCGCATAAAGTGCAAAAGTTCTAGTTTATTTGCAAAAGGTGCCAAATAGCTATGGGCTATTAATTGGAGGCCCCAATTGTGAAATTTAGCCTTGTTTTAAGTGAGTAGGCCGGCCATGTGACATAGGGGACAAGAATTTTTAATTTTGGTCAAAATAGGTGGGAATTAGGTGATAAATATGAATAAAATAAGATGAGTAAAAGATGCTATCATCTTTCACTATTCATCTATCTTCTCTCCACCGAAAATTGAAGAAGAAATGGAGCTTTGGGGGTTTGAAATTTCAGCCAAGCTATCTCCCTTATTAGTAAGTGATTTTGATGACTTTTCTTGATAAAAATTGTACTTTTGGAGTCCCCAAAGCTTAAGCTAGCTAATGACGGATTATTTTTCAATATGGTTGAGAGTCTAGGGACTTGTCATTAGAGAGTTTATGCTGGTTGCTGAGTTTTTATGGAAGAAAATGAATGATAAGATGATAAGAAACAACTTTTGTGAAAGGTGTTGTCATAAAAACACCTAATTTGGGCTAAAATGCAAAAGTTGTAAATTGTTCATTAAGGCATGAAATAGTTGGAGTTGTAGATAATTGTAAGAGGAGCAAATGATCAGCTAGGCTTGTTCAACAAGAAAATGTGATGAAAATTTATTTACAAGCCTAGGGGCAAAATCGTAGTTTTGCCAAAGTATAGGGGCAAAATGGTCATTTTTGCCTAAGTAGATATTATGTTGTAATATGATCATTAAGTGATTAAATGAGTAAATTTTATTGTTCTAGATCAAAAAAATGACATTTGGACCTAGAATGGGATAAAGAGAAATGTGGGCAAAAAGGTCTCTTTTCGGTCCTTTTCGTCATCGAGTTAAGTTCATGTGTATGTGGAAATTACGTATGAGTTAACTTAATATTCCAATGTTGTATGGAACATATATATATATATTTACTCTATGAATGTGTAAAATAACTTTTAATGAGATGTCAAGAGAATTGAATTTGGGAGTAATGGGAGATGTATATAGCATGAGATGATAATAGTTGTAGTCTCGTGTAAGACCATATTGGAATATGGCCTCAGTGTAAGAATTCATAAAAGACCATGTCAAGGACATGGCATCGATATGTTAATGTATGTAAGACCCTATTGGGGTATGATGTCAAGGAGAACTATGTGCATGAGACTCAAGAGAGTTATGTAACAATTTGAATGATTCAACGGGGATGTTGAATGTAAGTGGTTGTACACGAGAAGCATGAGTATGTGTTAGAACTGAATTGATATGAATATAGTATATGATGAACCCTAGTGGGATATGTTTAATTAATGCACCTTAGTTACATGAGATAGAGTTATTGATGCATTGTGGGAATGAGAACAAGTACGGTAGAAAGCTAAGTAAGAAGAGAAATGTATGTGGATAAATATTTGTGTATGTATAATATCGGTGGGTTGTGTATGTCACCACCTGATTTATTGTTAATTGATGGGATGTGTGCAATACCATCAATTTTATTATTATTATCGGTGGGCTGTGTGCATTACCACCTGATTAATTATTAATTGATAGGCTGTGTGTGATACCATCAAATATATTGCTATTGGTGGGCTATGTGTGTTACCACATGATCTATTTAGTAATCGATGGGCTGTGTGCGATACCATCACTTATGAATGTGCGATACCACCCTATAAGAGATTCAATGGTAGGCTAAGTGCAAAACCACTGAGAGTTTTGTAGTATAAGTGACTCATTGAAAATGCTTGATATATTATTTTATTTGATCTCGTGATGATTAGTGCAGGAATGCGTATTAATTAAATGAGTAATTGGCTTGTGGCTTGGTAAGAATGTGGTAAGTGATAAAATGATTAAGCTTCAAGAGCGGTTGAGTAAGTAACTATGAGTTAAGGGGAGAAACTTAGTATAATACATTGTGGTTATCTGTGTTTAATGAATATCAATATTTGTCAGTTATACAGATGAACTTACTAAGCAATATTGCTTACTCCTCTCCCTTTTCCATTTCTTATAAGTTAATTTAGCTAATTCGATTGGAGATCGCGGGAGATGTTTTCACACTATCGAGCAAACATTCGGTATGAGGTATCAAGTCCCTATGAGTTATGGCATGTATAGGACTAGTATTTAAGGTTGATTAAGTCATTGTTGATGTAGCCAAATTGTGTTGGCCTAAGAGAGCTTATGTTTTGTCAGAGCCATAGATGAGGGCCAAAGATGTTTGTAATTACATGAGAAATAGTTCTCCCTAGTATATGGGATGAAGACCTTATTTCTTTTATGATTAAACATCTTAAATTCAAGAGTAATACCGATGCTATGTGTAATTATGTGATGAGGTATGAAATGTATTGAATTGAGCATGAACACGATCTTGATTTCAGGGTGGCAATTGGCTTGATAAATAGCCTCTAAGTGCCTACACGGTTAGACACACGGGCGTGTGTCTAGACCGCGCGTAACCTACACCTTATTGTTTTCAGTCAGGATAGGCCACGGTCAAACCCCACGGCCGTTTGTATGAGCCGTGTAGAACACACGGTTTGGACATGAGCGTGTGCCCCAGACCGTGTGAACAAGTCAGTATACCAAGGATTAACACACGGTCTAGGCCCACGGGCATGTCAAGACCGTGTGAATATAGTTAGTAACTCCCCACGGTTCAAAGCCACGGGCGTATTGTGAGGGTACACGGGCGTGCCCCCTTCCACACAGGCGTGTGCCCTAATCGTGGGAGTTTTTGCAGAATGTTGGGATTTTTGAGCACGGTGTGAGCACATGGTCGTGTGTGACTACACACGGGCGTGTGTGTCATCTAACATGGGCGTGTACTCCCTGTTTAGATGGAAGGAAAATTTTATGGATCATAAGGTTTTCGATATAGTTTCGATAGCCCTCGTAGGTACGAGTGAAGTCTCGTAGGTCGAATATGGAGTTGTTGAAGTGGCTCAAGAAGAGTAGTCGTGTTGAGCCTAAGTGACAATTAAATACTTTTGTACGGTAACGCCTCGTGCCCTATTTCAGCGGGGATTACGGGTAAGAGTGTTACATAGTGTTTCCTTTTCAAGTACTTTTTCTAAATTCTGACGCTGGACTCGATATGCGGAGGTCTTAGACAGTCTCGGAGAGGAATAAATTATCAATTTGTTTCTATTTGTTATTTGGTTTTAAATTGTAAGATTTTATTAAAACTGTGGTACAGGCTCTGTTTCAATTTTTTATTTGTTCATTTAATTCAGGTTTTATAATAAACTTAACTGAATTTATTTTAACTGACTAAATTTAAACAACTAAATGTTTCGGTTTTACGTGATAACTTGTTTTGTAAAAATTTACCCACGTTCACTTCGGTGATCAATGTAACATTCGAGATTCGGTCTAAACTTCTAGGCTGGGTTTAGGGTGTTACAAATTCGTGTAACTAAATTGTGTACATTCTTATGTTTGAATTGCATGTTGTATATGTGAATTATGAATTTGTTATATAAACGAAAATAATTATATATCCGATATACCTGAGAATTGTTAAATCCTGTTTGAATAAATTAAAGTCGATGGATACAGGATTTCCCGTATTGGTTGTAGTCTAGCATAGGTTGCAGACACACCATGGCTCGAAAGGGCATCCCGTTATTAGCTGTCTCGAGCTTCCCATTAAATGGTTCAGCGAGCTACCCATTATAGCTCTTCGGAGCGTCTCGATAGGTTGTGATTCTACATTTGTTGTGGACACACCTTAACTCTTTGAGCATCCCGATTATAGACTCTTCATGAGCTTCCCGTTAAATTGGCTCTTTGTGAGCTTCTTTATAGTGTTCATTCGAATTTCTCGATATTGGCTATTCGAGCTTCTCGATATGGTTATTTGAGAACTTCCTGATTATGGCTCTTATAAGCTTTCCGTTATATAGCCCAAATAAGCTTCCCGATAAACTCTTTATAAGTTTCCCAAAATGGCTCTGTGTGAGCTTCCCGTTACAAGACTCGAGAGTATGCTTCCCAATTATGTGCTCTATTTGGGTACCATTGGAAATGAATTGATGAATTATAGTAATGTACACTAAAGTGTACTATATAAGTGTATCCATCGATATTTCAAATGAATTCAATGGGTAAAGTTCTGATATGGCTAAACCGAATTTGAAATGATTTGTCAAAAAAGTGTACATGTAATATGGAATAATATTATGGAAAGCATATGACTATGAAAGACATTAAATGATGAGCTCGTCCATGTTCTTGGTATTATGTGAATTACTTGACTAACATGATTTGTGAAGTTGTGTTTTAGGCTATAAGCCAAATTGCTTGGATGCATTATTGCATGTTTATCTTAAATGTATATATATATGGTAAGTTAAATTCTTGTTATACGAACTTACTAAGCATTAAATGCTTACTAGGTTTTCTTTTCTCTGTTTTATAGTGCTCAGAAGCTCGTAAAGGTTGGATATCGGTCAGAGTATCATCACACTATCCTCCAGCTTGTTTTGGTATAAATAGAAAACTTATTTTGACATAATGGCATGTATAAGCTAATTTTACCGATGATGATAGGTAAATGGATATTTGTAATCTAGCCATTGGAATGGCTAGTAATGGTATCTTTTGGTATTGTAATATAAAGTTATATCATGTTTAATACATATATGTATAAGGTTTTTGATTAAATTGAATTAGAGTAAAATATAAATCATCATAAGAAGGTAAACTTGATCATATGAATATGTGATACTATTTCATACATATTAATGATGTTTGCTTGATTTATATAACTTGAATTGGTTGGAAAATATATGCAAATATTATTGTAGGTTAAAGGTTAAATTTGGGTGAGAAATAGGGCTAGAAATGGCCTTATTTTGTCCACACGGCTAGACACACATGCGTGTGTATTGACCATGTGTGACACACGACCTGACACATAGGCATGTGTCTTGACTGTGTGTGACACACAGCCTGGCACATGGGCATGTGGTTTGGTTGTGTGTCCCCTACATCTTAAAATTTAGAAACAGAATGCTCAGAATTGAGCACACGGGCGTGTGTCTCATCCGTGTGTGCTACACGGCCCAGAACACGGGTATTTGTCTTGGCCGTGTGAAACCTGCACCTAATTTGTTAAAAATTAAATTAACTAGACAGCCTAGCACACGGTGTGTTGCAAGCTGTGTTGCACAAGTCAAGGAGTTACACGGGTAAGGACACAAGCTAGGACACCGCCGTGTGCCTCATATTGAATGCTACACGGCCTAAAACATGGGCATGTCTCACACTGCCTACCCATACGGGCATATGACCCTTGTATACAAGAAAAATTTTAGAATTTTGCGAAAAATTTTTGAGTTCTCGATTTAGTCCTGACTTGATTCTAATGTTTAAATTAGGCCTCGAGGTTTCATTCGAGGGACAATATGATTAACTTCGGATATGAAAAGTAAATGACATGAATTATATGAAATTACTCTGTAAACTCCAGTAATGCTCTGTAACCCTGTTCTAGCAACGGATATAGGTTAGGGGTGTTACAGATGGAGCTTGGGATCTTAAGGCCTTTAAGGAATGGTTACTAGAAGAAGTTTTCAAAAAGATTACGAGCATTCCACCACCGCAACCTCTAGTCGGCCCTGATAAAATTTTTGAACACGTACTGCAACTGGAGGTGTCTCGGTTAAAAGTGCATACCATATGTTAAAAGCAGCCTCATGGAACAAAAAAGATACTAGATGGAGGGTCGTTTGGAAATATCAAAGACCACACCGCGTTAAATTTTTCTTATGGTTAGCCTGCAAACAAAGACTGCTTACCAACCAGGAGCATGTTCAAAGAGGTATTGGACAGAGTACGTCATGTCCAGTATGTCATCATGAGATAGATGGTATTTTACATGTCCTTAGAGATTGTCCGGCTATTAAAGATGTTTGGAAGTACTTTGTGCCAAGGAATCGGCAGGCACAGTTTTTTTTCAAGCAATCTCTTGGAATGGGTTAGGATAAACTTAGGATATTCTGGGTGGATGGAGAGGAATGGGGTCCCTTGGTCCACATTATTTGGTTTGTTAGCATGGCGGATATAGAAAAACAGGAATCTCTTTGTGTTTCAAGGCTTATCCTGGAACTTTTTGGACACTATTAAGATCTCAATAAATTGGGCAAAATAGAATAGTATAGTGTATAGTTTGGAGTCATCCAGAGGAGATTCTATAGAGACTGTGGATATTTTAGGAAGATATGGGAACAATAGGGTAGTTGAACATTAGGTTTTAAGTAGTTAGTTTAATTAGTTTTTCACCAAAGAAAATAAATTTATTGTGTCGATTCAAATTTTAATGTGTAAATTTTATTATTTTTATTGATTTTATATAAAAATATTAAAAAAAAGACAAATCATTTTCATAATAATATAATTTACTTTGGATATAGAAGAATATTTTTATTAATTTTTCAATTGAATTAGTATTTAATTAACTTATTAAACTAACTCAATTCAGAGCTTAAATATAGTATAGATATGGATATTAAATAAAAAATTTTAATTTATTCGGGGCATGCCCCTAGCCCTTACCACCATCTGCCTGTGACCCAAACAAGATTAGTTTACTACATGCTTGATGATATATCAACCAAAAACTCCTTTCGACGAAATCTGCAGCTTTTTATTACTATTTCAACAACTGATTAACTACTGATACATGTTATGAATTTATTCATCAATACAATGCCTCTACATCTTCATAGCTCTATGTATTAGAAAAAATGTTGTAGTGGATAAACAAATTCCGGTGGAGGACGAATTCTAGTTTTGGGAAGAGGAGGGAGATTGGAAAATCTCACAAAATTATCATCTCTAACATCAGCCGAATCCTTGCACGAAAAACTAATCTTCTTCTTCCTTAATAATTTGGAGCCACCATTTCTGCTAGCATCACTCGTCAACTTGGTATTTCCCCCAGTTTTGGTGCACTCTTTATAAGCCGCAAGAAAAGGGTCTTGCGGCCACCACCTCCAGCCCTTCACCGATGCACTCCTCTTCGGTAGCGGCTGTTTCGAGAAGGGAGGCGGCGGAGGAACTTTCTTGTCATGAACCAAATTCTTGGGGGAGTCAATAGGGCAGTGCCGGTGATCATAATGGGTGAGCTTGGACGACTTGGAAACACCTGGCTTCTCCTCCCAAGAAAAGGGTATATTTCCCAGTGAATGAACCTTTGTGTGACACATTTTTTTCCCCACTGAATAGCAATCATTTGCTGCATTGCTTATATATTGGAGGAGGGATCAACTTTAGAATTAATTGTTTGTCACACAATCCATCCAGTCAAACAACACATGATAGATGTGTATATACATATATGAAGTGGAAGCGAATCAAACGTGAAGGTTAAGCAGCATTTTGCTTTCAAATGAATTAAAATAAAGGAATGATGAAATTAAAGAAAAGAATGGGCAGGTTCGTTGAAAATGATCAGGACTTGTTTCACAATCCCTTCCACTGGTTCAATGTTTAGGTAGGATAAATAAAGTTTTTAGTTAAAGAACTGAATTTGATTGCTGACAACCCAACTCGTTTACCTTTTAACAATATTCATGAACCAAAGCAATTAATGAATGTACTAAAAACAAAATTCTAAATATAACCTCTTTATTCCTTACTTGTAACACAATCCTGAAAACCATCATGTATGTCTATACCAAGAGGATCTCTATGAACCTGCTTCTAAATGGTTGGTTTTATTTATTTCAAATAACCACATATTTTGCTTAGTTTTAATATCGTTGTTGTACTTGAATCTATCATCATCCAATCAAATAAAAATTTTACCAAATTTTAAGATTTCATCAATTTAACTCATATTTTCGGAATGTTATAAATTTGAAATTTAGTTTTTACTTTTATTTTTAAGAATGATTTTTTATTTTTAAATTTTAAAATTCAAATTTAATTGTTAATACCCTTACACGTTTTTTTCTTAAATTTGTTGGTGTGGTATTTTGAAATAAAAACAATAATAAAACCTCACTTACTAACCATGAAACTAAAAAAAATAGCATTGTAATGGTTACACCCCTAATAGAGCTAGACTTATTCTTTGGCCGAGTTACCCATTGAAGCCCGAAGGCTTACTTGAAATTTGAGAGGGTTTGGACAAAAATATCAGGCTTGAAAAATGGAATTAAGTCCGTTTAAAATATAGATTGGGTTCGGGCTTGAAAATTCAAGGCCCGGCTTCGACCTTTCCCATTTTTAAGTCTTTAATGTTTTATGTAAATTATATCACATAAAATTTAAATCTATAGTAATATATAATACTACCATAATGTAAATATTAAACATATTAAGATAACAATATATAAAATTTTAATAAATAAAATATATATTTATTAAATATTAAATTAAAAATAATATAATTAAATATTTTAAAAAATAAAAAGTGACTTAAAATGGATTTGGGTTAGTCATTTACATATATGAATGGGCTTGAGCAAAATTTTAGGCTCATATTTCGAACCGAACTGAGCTTGGAAAAGCATAAAGAATGTTACTATCATGCTTAAGCTCGGCCCAACTCATGAACACCTCTACAATACAGCCAAGCATGTGATAGCCTATGCTACCCTCAACAAGCAACCATTTGTAAACCTTTAACAATTTTGTCTACAAACTGTTCACAACTCACCTTTCATGACACACCCCTCACTACACCAAAACAGACTTTTAGCAGCGTTTTTAGTGGCGTTTTAATAAAAACGCCGCAAATATTATACAAGAAAACGCCGCAAAAATTTGAGCAATAACGGCATTTTTGGCCCAAACGCCGCTAAAAAGGAGCAATAGCGGCGTTTTTTGCCCAAACACCGCTAGGGGTGAGCGTTCGATCGAATCGAATCGAATCGAATGAAAAAATTTCGAGTTAATCGAGTTGACGAATCATATTTTATCATCCTAATTTGATTTGAAATTTTCTCGAATCGAGTCGAGTGAGATGGAATTCAAATCGAATCGAATGTATTTGTTCGAGTTAAATTTTAAAAAAAATTTGAATCCTTGTAACCACTGTCACCCATCGTAATAAAATTTGTCTACCTTAATCAAATTTTTTATTAACTTTCATCACATCATAATTTATTTATTAATCTTTTATATACGGGTTAGCTTCTTTGCTTGCTTAGTTGTTTCAATTATTTTCAGATTCTTGTCACTATGTATTTTGGAATTAAAATATATATTAAATGTAAAAATTTGATTTTTTAATAAAGTTATTTTAAAGATAAAATGTGAAATTGATTGTAACATCCCGAATTTGGGCCTAGTAGATTTGGGCCTATTGGGTTGTAACGCCCCAAAAATCCTGAAACTTTTAATTTCTGTGCATGGGAGTTAATATGTATGTGTAGTACTTAGAATAATAATATTAAGGTATTATCGGGATTATTTGCAGCCTTAGAGTTAGGGGAGACCATAGGAAAAATTTATGTTCTTACTTAGTGGACCCTAGTCTCAGGCATGAGGCCTCATAAGCAGATTAAGAAAAGAGAGGACACAAAAATAAACTCTTAGGTTTGGGTTGAGGCCCTAATTAAGTTTTCTGTTTGGGCATTATAGGACTTAAAAAGGTAGTACATGTGTTTAAAACATCAAAATGGGCTTGTGGCCCAGTGGTCAGTAGTGCCACTAAGGGAACAATGAGGTGACGCCACACCAGGGAGTAAGGGGCCCAAATTTAAGTTTCAAGGAGCCCAATTCCTTTGATTTAAGTTAGCTAATTTTTGGCATTATGGTTAGGTGGAGTGGACGGCTACAAGGCTCAAAAATAGGAGGATTTATGTGAATGGGATAATGTAGATAATATAGTTGATAATAGGGAAGATAAAAGGAGAAAAATTAGGAGCTATCTGCTGAGAGCAGAGTTGGCCGAAATTCCATCACCTAGAGGAGTAAAGAAATATGTTTCTAATAGCCATAGGGGGTGCCGAATTTTCTATAAATAGAGGGAATAGCTTATCAATTTCGGCATTTGAACCCCACTCTTTTCTTCATTCTTTGTTCTCAGTCTCTTCCTCCACAATTTTCTGTCAACTTTCTTTCAAAAAGTCGAAAATCACCACCTCCTTCACCCTTTCTTCTTTCTTTGAAATTTCCTGTTAGCCAAATCTTCTGATCTCCATTGTTATTCTTCTCCCATTTACTAAAAGCCAAAACTACACTCTTGTTTGTTCTTATAGCTGAAATCTTCCTCTTGTTCATCTTTTTCGGGATTTTCTTAAAAGCCAAAATTCTTAGATCTATAATCTTCTATGCTTTGATCTTCTGTTGTGATTGCCGAATCTTCCTGTAAGGAGTAGCCGAAACCAGTTGTATAGGTAAGTTTCGATTCGTGAGATTTCAATCTTTTTTCCCGCTTTTAGAGATCTTAGCCGAATGGCTATATGGTTAACTAATCGGGTGTTTTCTCTCATTTGCGACATTTCGGATTTGAAGGGGTCCAATCGCTTAGATTTCTAAGCCGAGTTGATGAGCACTCGGATCGAATTACTTTCGGATTTTAAGGTAAGGAGATCATTAATTTAAATGTATAAATCGGGTAAAGCACTAACCTTGGCCGAATATAGAAGAGGCATTATCCTTGCATTCTTAGGCTTTTGAGCAAGGTTTTAGACTAAGGGTTGTAGATCCAGATACTAAGGATATTGACTAAGGGTGTAAAGCTACGCGATATCGGTGTGTAACACTTCCACACCATTTAGATTGCTGTTATAATATGGTTATAAATCATTAAATTACATTAAATGCCAAAATCCGGCATAACAGCTTGAAACCCAAGAGGGTAAAGGCGAATCACCAGGTTAGTGATCTCTGTCATTTTAAAGTGAATGGTTCCGTTGATTTGATGTGATAAACATGTATGCCAGTTTCTATGATTGCACGGGGTTGGGTGATTAATGAAAGGGGAAGTGTTCTGCTGTAGTGGCTTATGCCATGATCTGCTGTAGTGGCTTATGCCATGATCTGTTGTAGTGGCTTTTTGCCATGATCTGATGGTGTGTAGCGGTGTGGGTTGATTGTAGAAATCCCCAATGATGTGAATGGCTGGTACGGGTG
Source organism: Gossypium rotundifolium (assembly GCA_025506655.1). NCBI lineage: Eukaryota > Viridiplantae > Streptophyta > Magnoliopsida > Malvales > Malvaceae > Gossypium > Gossypium rotundifolium. The sequence goes on along the minus strand of CP106733.1, from coordinate 56,270,450 downwards.
GCGTGTAGCAGATGGAAACCAAGGATTTGGGTTGGGCTTGCATAATTATTGTTATATGTATTAATCAATTATTATGTTCTGTGGGGCTAAGGCCCAAATCTAATGGTGCATGAGGGTTGCACACTGAGTCTCGCGACTCACCCTATTATTTAACAACTTTCAGGTAGCACCTAGTGCATCGGACCCGGCTGGAGAGGGGCGCAAGGTGGCCTTGCGAGAGATTCTATGTTACAGCAAGAAGACTTCATTTAGTTTATTTATTTTTAATATTTTTTATTAAGGATTTTAAGTCTCAATGTAATAAGGTCATGGGCCACTAGACTTATATTTATTTTGGGGTTTTATGTTGGGTTTTTCTTATTCTTAGGCATTTAAATTTTATGTTTAAATTAAAGCTGAGACATGTGGTAAATTTCGGTTTTACTTTAAAAAACACCAAGGCATTTTATAACTTCATATCTTATATAAATAAATTATTAAGTTTTCATTATAAATGTTTAAACCTGATGATTGGTTTCCAAAGTGCCACAAGTTTTACTAATTCTTCTTAGTGGCATGCCAGATCCAGTCATGGTGTTTGGGCGGATTTGGGGTGTTACATTGATACCAATATAAAATTTTAATCTGAATATTTTATGGCATAATTAATATTTCAATTTTAATATAAATATTCAATATGACTAAACAATTCAATAATATAAATAATATAAAATGTGAAATTTAATTTAATAATATAAATAGTATATATAAATAAAATAATTACTATTTATATTTAGTGATTTTTTGGATAATTTTGATTTTTATTTGAGAGTAAAGGGTGAGAAGTAAAAGTTTAGGGGAAAATAAAAGTTTTGGAGAATAAAAGTTTGAGGGAAAGTAAATAGGGGAGTGAAATTTTGGAGGAAAATATAAAAAAATTGGGGGGGGGGGGATGGGTTTAGGGTAGATGGAAGGTGGGATGGGAAGGAGTAAAAGTTTTAGGGGAAAGTGGGAGAGAATAAAATTTTGGGGGGGGAAATAAAAAGTTTTGAGGGTTTTTGGGAGTAAAATTTTGAGAAAAAATAAATGGGAGAGTAAAATTTTGGTGGGAAATGGATTTTGGGTAGGTTGGAGGGTTGGGATGGGAGGGGAATAAAAGTTTTGGGGGAAAAGTGGGAAGGAGTAAAAGTTTTGAGGGAAAAGTAAAAAGGTTTGGGAGCTTGGGGTAAAAATGTAAAATATTATATTTTGATATTCGAATTATTCGAATTATTCGAGTTATTCGAATTCGAAAACTCAACTCGATTCGAACTCGAAATTTGAAAAAAAATTCGAGTTAACTCGAATAACTTGATTAACTCGAATAATTCAATTCGTTTAACTCAAAATTCAAATTTTTTCGATTTTTTCGAGTTGAATCGAGTTTTGCTCACCCTTAAACGCCGCTATAGATCTGAGCATTACCTACGAAAGTGCCGCTATAGATCTAAGCATTCGCGGCGCTTTCGTAAAAATGCCGCTATAGATCTGAGCATTAGCAGCGCTTCCTTAAAAACGCCGCTATAGATCTGAGTATTAGCGGCGCTTTTTTAAAAACGCCGCTATAGATCTGAGCATTAGCGGCGTTTTTTATAAAAACGCCACAAAATTTTGAGCAAAATTATTTTTTGAGCTTTAGTGGCGCTTTTATAAAAAAACGCCGCAAAAAATATATATTTTATTTTAGGGTTTAGGGTTTATAATTTAAGGTTTAATGTTTATGGTTTAGAGTTTTAGGGTTTATGATATAATATTTATTATTTTGAGTTAAGGGTTTATATTTTATAGTTTAGGGATTAGGGTTTTATAGTTTGGATTTAGAGTTTAAGATTTGGGGTTTAAGGTTTAAGGATACTATTTGAAAACTAAAAACATTTGAAATTTACTGAGGTTCATGCCATTTTGTACTACACCCATATTATTTAATATAAAAATATAAAATATATTTTTTGTACTACACTAACATTGGCCACATGAATTTTCAAAAATTTGGTCTCGGATTATGGTTTAATGTTTGTGGTTTAGAGTTTAAGGTTCGGGTTTTATGGTCTAGGATTTATGGTTTGTAATTTTGAGTTTGGGAGTTAGAGTTTGGTGTTTGTGGTTTAGGGTATAATATTTAGGGTCTAGGGTTTATGATTTAGGGATTAATCTTGGATTTTTTAGAATATAAATCAAAATAAGATAAATATAAATTATTATTTAAAAAATATACATCAAAATGGGTTAAATCCCAAAAGCATACATGAATAATGATTTAGTGTGCAATTGTATACATGAACTTTAATTTGATCCGGATCTTGTAAAATATTAACACAATTATTGATATAATTAACATCATTTTTATTTATATATTGCATACATAAAATTTATATTTATTCAATATAAAAATATATTGATGGATTTATATTTTAAAATAATGTGTATGATTAAATCAAAATTAAAGTTTCAACTATACATTTAAACCACAATTAGAATTTCACATCTAGAATTACACATTAAACCAAAATTCATATATAATTTTGAGATGTATCTATATCAAAATTTAGGTGTATACATATAATTAAATGACATTTATATAAAAATCTAAATAACTAATGCAGATCATACTTAAAATAATAATGTTGATGTAAAAAGAAAGAAAAAGAAATTCCTAAAAGAGTTGATAATGGTAATTAAATTTTTAAATTTAATAATAAAACTTAAAAATTAAAAACTTAAAACTTAAATATTTAATATTTAATATTTTAGTTAAAAAGTTTAATAAAAAATATAATAAAATAAAATTTTAAAATGATAATCTCAAAAATTTAAAGAAAAACATAGAAAAATATAGGTTAAAAATAGAAAAAAAATTTAAGGATGCCGCAAAAAATAAACTATACTGGTGTTTTATTAAAAAACGCCGCAAAATTTCATACACAAAATGTTGTCATTTTTTCTCTGCTAAAAAAGCCCCTCAAATCCTCTGATTATCCTTTTTATTATCTTCCCTAGTCGGCGAAATCCTATCTAACGAAACTTAAGGATGTCGCCAACTGCTGTGGTTGAAGCCGCCAATCTTGAGACTAAGCAGGTTCCTTCTACTGAGGAATCCAAGATAGATCTTCAGGTTTCCCCCTTTATTTCACTTATTTTATCTTTTTTTTTTCCTTCGAATATATGTTAATAATGTATGATTTATAGAGCGAAGAGGTTGTGGTACTGTAGCAAGCTCGAGAATTTGTCGATGAAAATCAGCTCTAGTTTTTTTTCTTTATATGAACTCTCACAATAGATCATTCCTTCATTTCTTGGGGCTTAATGCTTCGATACAAAGAGGCTTCTCTTCTATTTTCTACTTGTGAGTTCATGATTATATCTTACTTTGATTTTGCATATATATATATATATATATATATATATATATAAGTTCCTTTAATAATACTGGTTTTTTTTCTTTAGTTACATGAGGAAATTGTTTTGGTTTTTTTCTATTTATTGTTTTGAGTTCAGAAAATTCGTTAGTGTTTTTGATAGGTTTCAGTTCTAAAATTTCTTTACATTCTCTTAGATCTGAATTTTGGAAGTTTGAAAGTGAAATCATGTAGAGTGAATAGGTGGGAATGTGAGGAGTCAGACTGTCTCCACCATCTACTTTCTGGGAGTGGGGAGGAGAGTAAAGTTAACTGCATGCTCTATTACCATTGCATTTTATTTTTCAACAATAAAATGCTAACAGGATAGTGCAAATTGTTTAATCTCGTTCACTTTAACCTCTTCTACATCCCCTCCATCAAGCACACTTTCATCTCTCATTAGAGTTTTGGCTTGAACTTCTGATGCAGTCACTCCACTTTTCTCAGGTATTTTTCTATGATTCCTTACCTTTATAATTGAACATCAGCTTATTTTTCTGATTAAATTCTGGCTTTATAAATATAACTTTTTTTTTCTACTGGAAATTCTTGTATAACTTGTCAGATTTTTAGGATATAGAAAATATAAAAATATATAACTGTATTTTACAAAGCCCAAAATTAAAAAACAACCATGTTTCATGTGAAAAATTGAACTTATGCAGTATTTTCTTGTTTTCAGAAAATATTCTTATTGTGGGTTATAAACTAGAGTTAATGATATCTTCCTTCACGTGAGAAAGAAAATATGGTATGCATAGCTTCCTTCACTTGAGTTCACATATTGTCACACTGCCATATTATAACTCTGACACGCTTAATCTATCTGAATTTCTTGTGTTTTTGTTCACTTGTCTGTGTGCTTATTTCTAGAATGTATACTTATTCTTCTTGTAAGTTGACTGTTGTTGAGTGCAAGGATTGAGAGAGAGGACTATAGTAACAAACTTTTTTTTATATATTTAACTCAAGAGAAAAAATCAGTCTGAAGGCGTCAAGAAGATATAACTTTTTTCCTCTTGAAGTTTGAACCTAAAGGGTTATCTGTAAAGTACATTTGATAAACTACTAAATACACCTCACAAGTCACTATCAATGTGCATTGGCAAGAGATTTAGGGGTTTTTAGTTTGGGTAAAAAAAATTTAGATAACATATGAGAATTTAGATTTTAAAAATATTGTTGGAGTGTTAACACAATTCGAAACATAGTATTCATGATTATTAGTATATATTTGTTAGATGTCTATTTAATAGTAAAATACAATAATTTATTTATTTGTATGTATTTTATTATTACAATTTATAAAAACAAATGATATCAAAATTTAAATTTCTAATTTCATGTTCTCAAACATAACATTAAGTAGTTAGTGAAGTTAGATTAAAATTTAGTTTCAATTACTGTGATGTGATATATAGATGCTTTGTATATGCGATTTAAATTTAATTTTAAGGTACTGATATTAAATCGAGTGATAAAAGTTTGATATCATTTAAATAAGTTTTGAATTTAAATTTGATGATTAAAGAAAATAATATAGGAAGAGTTCATCTTTCATTTAAATTCAATTCAACTCTACTCCAATTCAACTATATTTCATAGAAAAAAAAAACAAAACTTATTTGTTTCTCTTTCTTTTAATAGAGCAAGTAATTGATCAGTACCAGAAAATCTTGGGGATCGATATCTAGAACACCCACTATGAGGTCTATCTCTGTCTCTCTCTTTTCCTTTTTGTTTGATTTTCATTAAAATGCCATAAATCTCTGTTTTATATTGAATTTTTTGAAATTTTTTATATGTAGAAAATGCAAGAGCAGGTGAAGCAGCTGAAAGAGGTTAACAGGAACCTGCGCAAAGAGATTAGGTAAATAATAATTATTTATTTTTATGAAATTCTATTATAAATATATTTATATATGATGAAATCAATGTTAGGAATGGAGAGCTCTGTCACTCTTATTCGTGATATTGGAGATTATATATGTGTATATTGGAGATTATGTTTTTGCTTATATTTATCAGTTTTCTTTGATTCTTCAGCTCTTTCCTGATATTGCTCCCAAGACTGCAGAAAATTTCGGTGCCCTTTGTACAGGTTCTGGTATTCTTATTTCCCATTGTTATGATGTTCTTTTATTCTCCAGAATTTTTTAAATTACTGTATTAAGAAAAATTCCTCTTCTTAACTCTTTAAGTTTTTGTTGTATTTGATCTTTTTCACGTTTGAAGAAGCATTTGTGGTCAGGGGCAAGGTAGTTTTTGGGTTGTAATTGTTTACTATATGCTAGGTCAATACACACTCACCATGTGGGTGAAAAAATAGAAGTATAAAAATTACTCAACTAATGTTCTTTTTTCTTTGAAAAAACTAATTATTATTAATTAAAGAGAAATTAAAGTGAAAATGGTTTTAAAACTGCATGTGAAAACTAGGAGTGACCTAGTTTTTTTTAAAGACTAAATTTCTTATTTGATCTTATTGATGTTCTAATTTTCTCTTGTAAATTTGTTTTATTTGTCTTTCCCCCAACTGAGTTGGTGTCCACTTCACTTGTAACACCAAACTCAGTTACTATTGTCAGTTAGTAACTATTGTTACTATTGATATGTCTTATTGGGGATGCCCATGCTGATCAATGGGATGCTGAATATGCAGGAGAAAAGGGAGAAGATGAGTGATAGAATATGGCATGCTTATGATAGTTCAATTTGTCTTGTATCAGAAGTGCAGGTCCGATCATTTGTAGGCATTGCTTCTATTGCATATCTAAGTTGTTTGTGGTTTTGGAATTGCCACTTTATTATTATTATTATTATTATTATTAGACATATCGATAGACTGCTTAGAAGTGGAATGTCATTTAGTCAGTTACTATTGTTTATGCTGTAGGAAATAGGGCTAATGGTCACGACTGCTTTTCTTGTGATGTAGTTTTTAAGGTTGTATTTACCATGTTGTGAATCCTCAAAATTTTACTAAACTTCGCTGTGTCCAACCCAGTTTTTTTGCACATAAATGTCTTTTTTCTTGTGGACTAACATCTTATGTTTGTTGTGCAGGGTGGTGATTTTGTAAGAAGAGATGGTATGCATTCTTTGCAGAGATGACTTTTATTTTAATTTTTTGCAGCTGTTAATTGATTTTTCTTTAGATAAGATCTCTTCATTTTTCATTATCTTAATCACTGAATCCTCAACTATGTTTACTCACAGCTGCAAGGGCATTGGAACTTCTGAATTTCACTCCTCTGAATGGAAAGTCTATCCAGATTATGTATTCCAACCACCTATATATAATTATAATATTGGTGTGCTATGTTTCATGTTCAATGCTTTATCCATTTCATTAAACGTTTAAGGTGCATAGATGTTGGATACTACAAAATCCTGCCTATGGATAATAGGCTATCACATATACTAGTGTAAGACTAAATTAGTTTTGCATGTACGATTTATATTTGTTTAATAGGCTATTTTATTTTATGTTAGTTTTGAATGATTTTAGGATGTATAATTGGTTGGATGCAAAAAATTTTAATAATGAAAAATCATATCCTGGATTGATATGATAGAGATGTAGGATAGATTTGAAATTTTACTTGCATGATGAGTCCAATTATATTTGTAAATCCAACTATTGGTTTGTGAAATCGTATATTAATCCTATAAACGCATTCAAAAAATTAAGGGGCATCACTTGGCATTTTATTTCTCACTTCTTCCACACTATGTATTTAAAGGCCATGCGTTAAAAAGAGATACATGAAAGATGACTACGTCCATTTGTTTGTTAGAAGACCCGTGAGGAGATCTCCTATTATTAACCGTAGTAAGTTTTGATTCATTTGAATTTCTTTGATATTTTTTAACGAATTTAATCTTTATGGATTGTTATTCTTTTTTTGATGAATTTAATCTAATGAATTATTTTTTTAATGAATTTAATCTAACAGATTATTAATTTTTTAATGAATTTAATCTAATGGATTGTTATTCTTTCTTTTTGTTCTATTTCGCTGTGTATTTTAGGCTATTTTACACATTGGGCTACTTTCAGGAAATTTCTATATCAGTTTCTTGATTGTGAGGGATCTAATAGTGAAAAAGGTAAAACAAAGATGCAGATACTATCACTTGGAGCTGGATTTGACACTACCTATTTTCAGTTGCAGGTGCCTGATTTTTCTTGTGAGTTGGATAAACTCATAACATAATACAGACTTATGAAATTTCTACCTTTACTGTTTAACCTGTGGTTAACACTTGTAACTTAAGTTTTATGTTTCTATTTGCTGGCATTAGTTATTTGCTTTGTTTATGTTTCAATAATTATCTAGAGAAAATGCATGTTCCCTTGTATTTTTGCTGCATATTTTGTGTAGTTCTCGAAAAATTTGATTTACCTTATGGAAGCCTGAATATTAACAAGTTTAATTGTGCTTTTTGTTTTCTTTCATTCATAGGATGAGGGAAAAGCACCGTATCTAATCCGTGGAACTGGATTTTAATTGGAATGATGTATGCCTACTATCATCCAAATGTAAGTAAAAAATTTCAATCATCAATCTAGCTCTCTTTGTGCACAATTAACTTTCTCATGGAAATGTTTTAAATCTTAGGTTGAGAAATGGATGGAAAAATTGGAGGAATGTGAAACCAAGAAAAATTTTTCAATCAAAGCAAGTGTTGTTGCAATTGCATTATTTGTATGTTGCCTAATCTCTAGATCTCTATATTGTCATTATGCTTATTTGGTTTTTGATGGAGGCTTTTTTTCTTTTATTTCTTAAATTCTTTAGGTTGGCTATATGTGGTATGAATGTATTTACAAGCTGGACAAGGTTACTTACAACAAATACCACCCGTACACATCTTGGATTCCCATAACGTGCGTATTAATGCTATCTTTTTTCTAGTTTACTTGGAACACTAGAGGAAGTTTATGTGAAAGTGCAAGGAATATCATGTAAATAGAATCTAATTCCCAAGTCTTTTTTCTTTGATTCTAGTGTCTACATTTGCTTGCGGAATTATACTCAGCAGCTTCGAAGTTATAGTTTGACTCTCTTTGCGTATGTTTCTGGAAATAACTAATTCATTCGATTCCACCGTTGAATATTGATGAACTGCAATATATCGTTTCCTTTTGTATTTTTTTCCCCTTTTTTTGGTATTTATTGAAGGAAAAAATGTAGATTGATGTGACAGAATGTGGTGTTTCGGTACCAAACAAATCAGAGATCCAATAGTAATGCAAAATTTTTATTTTTTTATTTTTTGATATGAAGAAAATATTTTAATTTTTTTTATTTTTCATGACCAAATTAGCGGCGTTTGTAAAAAAAGTGCCGCTAAAGACAAATACTTTTAGCGGCATTTTATAAAAAAGGGCCGCTAAAAATCATGACTTTTAGCGGCGTTTGTGAGAAGTGCCGCTAAAAGTTATGACTTTTAGTGGTGTTTGTGGGAAAAGCGCCGCTAAAAGTCATGACCTTTAGCAGCATTTGTGAGAAAAGCGCCGCTAAAAGTCATGACCTTTAGCGGTGTTTGTAGGAGAAGTGCTGCTAAAGTTTGTGGCGTTGTATTTAACGACGTTTTTTGCGGACTTTTAAATACTATTAGTGGCGCTTATAAACGCCGCTAAAAGCCTAAAAAACGTCGCTAAAAGTCTGTTTTGCTGTAGTGCCTCATTTGGGGTCACTTTGGCATAACCATCACATATGACCTCAAGGACAAGAATATCAGGTAGGACAACCCACGTCCATGGCAGAACTATACAGTACACCCCATGGCGACAACTAAACTGTAATGGCACTAATACATGGCAAGCTTACACAACTATGTAGGCCAACGTACATTCGGCTGCATGGAACTATAGAATTAATGGGGACCCACTATATAAGCTTGGGTGTGCGAGGGTCCAAGGATCTTCCCTCTCTTGTCCACGATCAACCCTGTTGGCTCTCATTTTCCTCCTTAAGACCATCCTCCTCCTCCTTCTCCTTTCATTAGTTCTCTGCCTAATCTAGGTGAACAAACACTCTCTTCCACCATCTTCTCCTCCCTGTTAAAGCCTATGTCAACAATTGGTGCAATAAACGTTTATCTACACCCGATCTCCAAAACCAATCAAAGTGGCTCCTTCCAACAAAAGCCATCCCAAAAGCCCATAATAGTAATTTTAGATTTGAAGTAGGAGTAATCCAATCAAGTATCATGATACGGGCATAGCTTGCCAAGACTATTATATGGATTCTTTTCCTTTGTTTGGATAAGTTATTTTTATAAAGAGAGGAAAATGAGAGGAAAGGAAATGTAAACAACTTTACAACATTCAAAATACCATTTTTATCTTTCAAGTATTTTACAATTAACTCTTTATTTTTTCAATTTATTTTCAACAAAAATTAGTAACTCTTTATTACTTTAAGTTGTTAAATATTTAAACTCTGAAGTTAAAAAAAAAATCAATCTTTATTTTTTACCATATCATTACATTTTATAGTTTAAATTATTATCTCTTTATTATTTAACAAAATTGTAACATTTTTTGAGAAAACAATCTTTTTTATTTTCCATTTTAGAGTATTAAGAGTATTTAATTTTAAATTTGTTTGATATATATTTTTAAATTATTAGATCTCAATATTTGTACCATAACATTATATATTATATTTTTAGATTAGTATCTCTTTATTTTTAAAAGTATATGCTATAATTAAATAAAATGACTTTTGAAGTTGAAATTTTTATTTTATTATGGGATCATGTGTAACAAGTCAAATAAAATTATGAGGAGTTTTGAAAACCTCCTATTTAGATTTTATCTAAAAAATTGAGCTATTAAAATTCCTATAAAATTACTCACAAAATTTGAAATTTTTCAATATATTTACCGAAAAAGTAAATTTATTTTAAAATTTTAAAAACATTGATATAAATAAAATCATTCCTACAAATTCCTCACTCAAACACACCCTAAGGGAGTTAAATATCCCTTACTTTCCCTCAAAATGCCAAATTTTAATTACCTCAAATTTGAGGGACAAGAAAGTAAATAGATTTTCAAAATAATAAAACATCAATTTTACCCTCTTTATTTTTACATAATTATATTATAAAAAATTTACAATTGTAAAAATCACTATATTTAATTATTTCATTTTCTTTCCACAGTTTAGCCAAACAAAATTGGTTAAATTTACTGTACTTTCCTTTATTAAGTTCAGTAATCCAAACAAAATAATATATAATCCTTTCCTTATCTTTCTTTTCTTTTCTATTACTTTCCTTTATTTTCTTTTCCTTTACCAGTATTAATCCAAACATAGTGTGAGTGCTGTAGGGAAAATTGACACAAGTTCTACCAAAAAAGGTATAAAATCCCGCCTTCAATAATGTATATTACTTTTTGTTGATATATACCAGGGTCGCTCATTGCTTATTGCTCAATTTTAAAGTTCTTTGCTCTCCAAGGGTGAATCATCCTTAAGCGTAATTCTAAATGGTTGCCTGCGAGCATAATCCTGGAAGGTGGCTCATTACTTATTGCTTTATTTTACATCTCTCCACCTTCTAAGATGAACCATCCTCAAACGTAATTTCAAATGGATGCCTATGAGCATAATCCTGAATGACGGCTCATTATGTATTACTCAACTTTACAACTCTCACACCCTTCTAAGGGATTGCTCCCTAAGGGTATGACTCCTAAAGGTAATATCTTTATTACGCTTAAGGGTTCGGCTCTTAAATGTCCAACTCCCACACCCTCTTAAATGTCATATCCTCATTACCCTTTTTCAATTAATTATTAATGTTAATCAATCTTCACATACTTAGTGTAATCTTGAATGGTCTTAATGAAAAGTTTCACCTCACATACTTAGCGCAATCCTGAACAGTCTCATTGAACAGTGGCTCTCTATATTACATCAACCACTACAGGAAAATAGGGTTTTAGCGGCGTTTTTAGTGGCGTTTGGACAAAAAATACCTCAAAGATTATACATTAGCGGCGTTTGAAAGAAAACGCAGTAAAAAACTGGGCAATAGTGGTGTTTTTGGCACAAACGCTGCTAAAAACTGAGCAATAGTGGCGTTTGTCATAAAAACACCGCTAAAAACTGAACAATAGTGGCGTTTTTAAAAAAATTGAGTAATAGCGGCGTTTGTTATAAAAACGCCGCTAAAAACTGAGCAATAGCGACGTTTTTGCTAAAAACTGATCAATAGCGACGTTTCTTCCAAAAACACCGCTAAAAGCCACTACAAGAAATTAAGCTTCTAGTGGCATTTTTAGTGGCGTTTGGAAGAAAAATGCCACTAAAGTTACACTTTAGCGGCACTAGCAATAAAATGCCGCAAAAGGTTAGAGATATAGCGGCTTTATAATCAAAACGCCGCTAAAAATCTAATTATTTCAAAACTCAAACGGCGTTGTTTTAGTCCCCGTTTAATAATTCAATATAAAAATTGTAAAAAGGCCAAGCAATAGCAGCGTTTTTATTAAAAATGCCACAAAAAATCAAATTGTTTCAAAACTAGAACGATGCCGTTTTGGTCCTCGTATAATAATTCAATATAAAATTATTTTATTTTGGGGTTTAGTTTTTAGAGTTTATGATTTAGTGTTAATGATTTAGGGTTTCAGTATAATGACACGTGAAAAAATTTGAAAGTAAAAATATAGAAAATACATGTTAGAAATGAAAAATTAAAATACTATTATTTTAAATAATTTTAAAGTTTTTGGGTATATGATGATTGTTTGTTAATTATATATTAAATAAATTCTTATATAATTGTAGAAAATGTAATATTAATTTTAAAATATTAAATTATTTATCATTACAGTTTAGGGTATATAATTTGGGGTTTTAAGTTTAAGAGTTACTATTTTAAGGGTTTAGGGTTTAGGACTAATAGTTTATGGTTTAATAAACATGGTTTAAGGTTTAGGGTTATTGCTTATGGGTTTATTGGTTAATGGATTAATGGTTTATAGGTTAAATGTTATGTTTTTAGGGTTTACGAGGATATGGGATAGAGGTTTAGGGTGAAAAATATATGTTAAAAATATGGAATACTATTATTTTAAACAATTTTAAAGTATTTTGATATATGATTGATTGTTGTTAATTTAATATTAAATATATTCTTATATAATTATAAAATAGATAATATTAATTTTAAAATATTGAATTAATTATCATTATAGTTTAAAGTTTATAATTTAAGGTATATAATTTGGGGTTTTAAGTTTAGGGTTTAAAATTTAGAGTTTAAGGTTTAAGATTTATAATTAGAGATTTAGGGTTAAAGGCTTATGGGTTAAAGGTTATATTTTAGGGTTTAAAAGACAAGGTTTAGTGTTTAGTGTGAATAAAATACATTAAAATTTGAAATACTATTAATTTAAATAATTTTAACTCTTTTTTTTATATATAACTGATTATTTGTTAATTTAATATTAAAAAGATTGAAGAACGTGCTATTTTATGTTGCATGTTTTATAAAACGCCGCTAAAGGAATGCATTACCCACAAAGTATTCAAAAAAGCAAGCCATTTTCTGCTTTGTTTCTTCTGGCGTTTTGTGTAAAACGCCGCAAAATCCTATAACACAACTAAAACGACGTCTATTTTTTTTGTAGCCCCGAATTTCCCCCAAATCAATATCCCTGATTTTTTTCAACCTTATTCCCAACTCTTTTTTCCCCTAATTTCCCAATTTCCCCAAGTTCTTCTTCCCCAACTTCATTTTCCAGCAAAAGCTACTGTTTTTCTTATCTACATTCCATATATATATATATATTTTTCTTATCTACTCTCCATCTTCCCCAAAAGGCCGAAAAATCCAGAGGAGAAAAGGGGAGAAGGAAATTCTTTAAAAATTCTTTTCCTTGAACGTGAGAAGGGAAATCGGCGGTGAAAGGTAGGGGAAAACTTCATGTTTTATTCTATAATATATTTTTCTTAATTTGTCTGTGATTTTACTTTTTTTTCTTTTGCTGGTCCGAATGGATGAAATAAAAAGGGAGGTCAGTTGCATGGAGGGAGAGGCCATGGATTTGGCATATTAAAGAAGAGCTTGGTTCGGTAATTGATCCTGGGTCCGTCAGAATCGTGCCGGGTTCTTATATAAAGAAACTAGAGGCGTCGTATCCGAGTTTGCCGGCGCGCTACGCTTTGCATTCGGTAGACGCGTGGGTTGAAGGTTTGCCGAAGGAAGATTTTTTTACTGATGAACAAGAGGAGTACCAGGATTTGAATGGAACAATGGAATTGGAGAAAGCAGTCTCCGTAAGAAAGCATTTTTGGAAATGGTTAGTTCTGATTCACTTCGTTCTTGAATTTCCACTTATGGAATGAGGAATTTTGGTTTAATTATTTCCAAGTTTTTATGGGTTTTTAGTTTTTGCTGCTTATTTAATCATGGAATTAAAGTACCCATTTTTTTGTGTAGTAAAAAAGGAATATTTGAACTTATATATATAGCAATATAAATCAAAACAACAAAGTTTCATATACTGTTACAGTTTTGTATGTATATACTATATACCATTGTTTTTGTATCATTGAATTTATGCCATCATCAGTTTTGATTGCTTACAATAAGCTATTGTTTCAATTGTGGAGCCATTGTAGTTAGATTGTTGAAATTAAAAAGATGTTAGAAATTAGACACATGGATGAATCATTGTTTTGATTACTTACTTTGCCATCTCTTAGCTCGAATATTACTGAATCTTCAGAAAATGGAATTGGTCTTGTAGGAGCAACCTGTATGTATTTGTAGAGATTTTAAAAGTCAGATTTTAAAGTGGAATTGTATGCATTTTTCCAGAATGGTTGGAAATTGAGATGTTTTATTGCTGTAATTGAGGTGTATAAATGTTGTTAATTGAAATGTTAAAGTGCTACTAAATTGAAGTGTTTAAATGCTGTAAATTGAAGTGTTAAAGTGTCGCAAATTGAAGTATTTAAATGCTGTGAATTGAAGTGTTAAATGTGTTGCAAATTGAAGTGTTTACATGTTGTAAATTGAAGTGTTTTAGGTACTGCAAATTGTTTACGTATGCTCAGGCTTTTGGGATGTGGCCATCACGCCCTTCTAATTCAGCTGTTGATGCTCCAACACGACCTTCTAAAGAGGCACCGTGAGGTACTTGTCTAATCTGCATTGCTGATTCTTGGAAACTGTTTCAGGTTTTGATTTCATGGATTTCTTTGCAATCTGTTCTGCCTTCTCTGTTACATTAAAATTCAAATGTTGTGTTGTTTTTTAATGCAGTATTACCTGCACTCACGAGACTTTAGGCTGAAATAGTTACAAGTCTCACATGGCTAAAGCTGGTTTTTTATTGCATTCATTTCATGGCTTCTAATTCTTTTTTTTTTAATTTCTACAGTTTGGTATCACATTTTTTTATTGAATCATGCATGGTTAAAGTCAGATGTGCGTTTCTAATGACTTTGTTGCGTTAGTGGTTATATTCAATGCATGCAGGTTTGTGCCAGTATGATATATGTCATACGTGTCTTAATACAATCATGAAATGAGTTTCTTTTATGATTTTGATCTCTCAAAAACTGTCTTTTAACTGTAGTTTTGGTTTTTATTAAAATATTGGACAAGTGGGCCTATTTGCTTTGGAATTGTAAAGACTCTAAGATCAAATTGTTTTAAGACATTGGATATTGCATTTTACCTTTTTTAAGTTGTCTTGAGGGAATATTTTCCAAATTTTAGAAGTCTCTATTTATTCTATGAGGTAACCTTTTGCAAAATGTCAACTTGGGAGTCTTAACCTGATCCATGCTATATAAGAAAGTGCAGAGACCTTTATTGAAGGCAATAGTAACTTTAGCTTTGTCGAGACCAACATTAGAGCACGATTTATCAGAAGGAATTGTGGAAGCATTAAAACTTGGATAACTTGCAATAACCTTGTGCACTTTTTGTTAGAGAAAGATTGCTTGTTTTTTTAATTATTAATGGTTTGATACTTATTTATAATCACAGTTAAATTGAATATCCTTGCTTGATATGTCTCCTATAATTATTTGATAGGTGGAGTTTTTTAACTCGATAAACAAGGTTAAAAATAATCATGTTGTATTTGATTAATATTTTAAAAAATGTAAATTGATGATTTCTTAATTCCGTTTGTGAAGTAAAAGATTTGTATTGTCAATATATCAAATAATAATATATTATAAACTTGACTGATACTTGAGAAGTGCATTATAGTGCTACGTTGTGTGGTAAAATTGATTTCTGTCTTGTGGTAAACATGCAATTGTACTGTATTTATAATGATGATAGCAAAAGAGAGCCAATATTTAATGTGGTTGAATATTAAATTCCATATTCAGGAATAGATTTTGCATCTTAAACTAATATAATTTTTTGTCTCCATTTTCTGGCAGTTTGTCAAACTCACTAGTATGGGGAAACCCTGACAACCACCGTTAGGGTTGGAAGAGGTAAGGAACCGGATGTGAAATGTAATTTGCTTATTCATTTTCACCCCTTTTTTTTGGTTACGTCCTTGTTTCTGTGGTTTATGCCTCCACCTGTCTCTTGCTATATGAAACAAAATGGATTAGTAAAGAGAATTCTTGGATACATTTTGGGATTTGTTGACATAAGTTATATGGCTTATTGGGTGCTCTAAGCATACCAATCAGTCTTGTTATATTCAAGTGATAGTTATAAGTAATATAAGATAATGGGTGCTAGAACATGAAATACTGAAGTGTAGAGATAAAAATCTGCAGCCAACTCTTTTTGGCAATTATTTTATCTCAATTAGTATTGGCCTTACTATGTTACTATAAGAAACTTAGGTACTTTGTGGTGAATATTTTGGCTGAGTATCTCTCCTGCACAGGCGAAAAGGTTTACAAAGTTCAGAGAGAGAAAAGGCCTCATAGAGAAGGATGTGGTATGAATGAAACCATCGAATGTTTGAGTTTGTAGTTTCATATGTTTATTTTATTCTTGAAAAGTTTAATACTGTGATTCTGAGTGTTTTATTTCATATGTTTATTCTTGGTAAGGACAGACAGGTCACTATCTTTCTATGATGGGGATGACAATCCAAACGTGAATCTTCTACGTGATATTCTGTTGACCTATTCATTCTACAACTTCGATCTTGGTTACTGTTAGGTAATTACTTGTTACAAGCTTTATGCTGGTTGTTTTATTTGATTCAGTGAACAAACTCGAGGTGTATTTTTAAATACAACAACAATGATGTTTTAAACTGGCAATGCGAAGTACCAAAAAGGAAAAAAATTGGTTATGCATGTTCTTGGCCAAAAAATAATTGATATGCATGGGGATATGTAAAAATGCAGAATTAATCTGATCGAAATGCTGTGCTCAAGATGCTTAGTGAGATTGGAACAGTAGAGAACATTCTAAAGTTCATTGAAGGTGTCAAAAACAGGTGAATATTGTATATATAATTTTGCTGCTAGTTCAAGCTAAAGGTTCGAAATGCAGTGCTATATTTTCTTGTGATTGTTTTATTTATTTTTGCATATATATTCATTTCTTCAGGAAGCAGAAAATGTCTGTTTTGGCCACCATGTATACAAAAGCTATGATCCAAGGGCAAAGGTGATAAAGAATTTGGCAGAGGAAGTTTTTTCTCTGCTCACTTTGAGAAACTAGATGAATGTATAAGATATATTTTAGATGTTGGACAAGTGGCAATTGAGGTTTTATTCAATAGGGCCATGGGATTTCCACCAGAGTTTTTCACTGTGTTATTTGCAATCCCATGTTTAAAAAAGTTAATCCAATTAAAATGTAAAATAGGCTTTACTTTATTCAATTAGTTAGTGTGTTATTTGCAATCAAATTAAAATGTATATTGGAAATGAACATCTAATAGTATGTGGCATTGTTATAATATTTTAATTTTTTTTTTATTTTTCATGTTCTTTAGCGGCATTTTTTGGAAAGCGCCGCTAAAGGTCATGTTTATTAACGGCGTTTTTAGAAAAGTGCCGCTAAAGGTCATGTTTTTAGCGGAGTTTTTTAAAAAAGCGCCGCTAAAAGTCATGTTCCTTAGCAGCGTTTTTTGGGAAAGTGCTGCTAAATGTCATGTTCTTTAACGGCGTTATTTATAGCGGCGTTTTTTGCGGCACTTGTAAAAGCGCCGCTAAAGGTCTAAAAAAACGCTGTTAAAAGTTTATTTTGCTGTAGTGAACATAATCCCAAACAGTTGCTCTACCTCCAAGGCAAGTCTAATTCTGGATGAATGCTTTACCTTCAAGGGTAGCATAATTCTAAATACTTACAAATAGTTGCAATGCTTGAATGTTAGTGGAATTCCAAATGCTTGCAAATTACCACAATTTTTTTTTTTTTTGGTGAGAAGAAACATAAATTTTCCTAAATCAAATTGACCTCTCCCACAACACCGAGACTTTACTGCTGCTTTTTGTCTCAAATAAAGTCACTGTATAACGTTTCCTTCGACTAGGGGGATAATTGTTATACATAAATATTTTTATCACAACCTAGGTCCTACCAAGGACCCCTTTATATACACTTGTTAGGATTAAGGCAATGAGACTCTTCTTCTCTTCCACTCCCCATTTTGTCCAACCACCATACACCATCTTTGGGGCCCTTCATTCACCTCCATGGTAGCTCTCCACTACTACTCCTCCTCACCTTAATCATTGATGCCTCTCCTGCCATATACAGGTAAACTGCTCCAAACCTCCGCCACTTTCTCCAACTTGTTAAAATCTTGCATCAATAGTAAGAACCTAAATTTGAAAAAAGTATTTTAACCGAATCAACAAGTGAACTTACATTTTAAAAATTAAAAAAAATAAATTCAAGAGGCTAAATTCTAAAAACAAAATACAATAAAGATTATCGATTTTAATTAGAAATTTTAAAACTTCATTTACAAATGTACAAAATGGAGAAAGTATATAAACTCAGCTCTGTTTTTGTACCTACTTATAAAAAGAATTCTTCTCCCGGAACTAAAACTAAAGTGAGAAAATACTAATTTTGATGTTAAACAAGTTTGGTCACTGGAATTTTTTAAATGAAATGAAAATTTATAACGACATATGATCACCATAGTAATTCATTTAAGGAAAACAACAATCAAATCAACAAATTATAAGCTATAATAAAGGTATTTATATACTTCAATTATATATGCTAAATTTAAACTTTTATTTATTTATTTATTTATTTTTTTGCGGCCAGAGAGTTTAAACACTATCAATGTTTCTCAAGAATTATAATTTTTTATAAAAAAAATTCTTTTTAAAAATCTACTCTTTTTTTAAGGTAAACTACTATTTAGTCGTTTTAAATATAGGTTATTCTTTATTTATTTTTATTTTTTGTTAATTTGATTATCTAAAGAAACTGGTTATTCTACCGTTAAATGATAATGGAAGACTAACCTGTATTTCCATATTAATCACTCAAAATTAAGATAAAATACTCGTTAATTATTTTAAATAAGAGCCATTCCTATTATAGTCACTTAAATTTTTTCATGCAAATGCATCGTTAGTCTTTTATTACTATTTAACAGTGAAAACCATTTTGATAAAAAAATTGAGTGACCAAATTAATAAAAAATTGAAATGATGAGAATAAAAACAACCTTATTTAAAGTGATTAAAGGTATAGTTTACCAAAAAAATATTTTAAAAAATTATTATTTTTATAAGTGGGTGCAATGAATTTTATTTTCACAAAGTTGGATGGGTTATCATTTGGGCTAGAGTAATTATTGGCCCTTTGCTCAGAACCATCCGATCCTTAAAGAAGAAGGACAACATCGTCATTTACCCCAAACCCTAAAAACACTTAGATTTAGGGTTCCACGGCTATAAAATGCAAATAAACTCTTCCCTCAGCCACATCTCGAGTCTCTCGGTCTTGG
Source organism: Gossypium rotundifolium (assembly GCA_025506655.1). NCBI lineage: Eukaryota > Viridiplantae > Streptophyta > Magnoliopsida > Malvales > Malvaceae > Gossypium > Gossypium rotundifolium. The sequence continues at coordinate 56,251,082 of CP106733.1, read as the reverse complement.
TTTTGTTCTCTCTTTTTTATTCTTTTCTTTTTCTTTATATTTATTGGAAATTTAGTTAAAGTTGTGTTGAAATTATGGCAGTGATGACAGATTTACGTTTCTCGATTCTGATTCGATTTTTCAATTTCTTGGATTTGTATAAATTTAAGGACCAAACAACTCTGTGATGACAGCGTTTGTGCGTGTCTGAGCCTATTTTTTGTTTTTGGTATCATTGATTTGTGGCTGGAGAATATGGAGATGGCGATGATTATAAGCATAATTCCTCGTTCTGATTTTGCTCAATTTGGGCATGATAGACTTCTTATTACACCCATAGAATCTGAGCTCTCCACTCCTTTTTTTTTTTTTTTTCTAAGTTTAGTTTTTAATATGAAAGTGGGAACTGTAAGCAAATCCAAGCTTGAGCTTTGGATTTCACTACCTGTTTCTACTCTCTGGGATTTAAATTGTTGAATATTTGATACATTAGATGTTTATTTTTTGTTTTTTTAAAGCTTTATATAAATATATTTAGAAAAATAAGTATATAAAATGTTATTTTCCTGTAATTTTTTTAAAAGAAATTGTAAATATCATCTCATTTTAAATGATTCATTCATTCTTTTAGATAAATGTTTTTTTAATATCCTATAATAAATAAATAAATAAACTAACGCTTTTAATATCCTTATTAAATACTATTGCGCATCATTTATCTTGGGTTTAGGGTCATCAAGGCTAATAGTCATGATCCTTAATGAAAGGCAATAACAAATTTAGATTTTTAATGTTTTATTGATTTTGAAAATAGATATAAAAATTTTCAAAAACAATGAAAGAACTCAAATTATAATAAATTTAGAAATTAAATTAAAATATTATAAATTACAATATTTATTGTAAAATAAAGTAGCATTGGTTGATTCTTTTGTATCAACATCTTTCATTTGTAATTTAGGGTTTTTACTTTAGTATAAAATAAACAAAATAATAATCAAAATAATACATATGAAAAATTATGTACTAAAATGGTACATCTAGGGTGGTCACTACATCACTCTAGTCTGATAAACAATTTTGTTAAAAAATATTGTTTAAAAAATAAAATCAAAACTCGAGGTCGTTTGACTAGATAGGGGTGAAAGGTGTGTGACAGGCATGATAGGTGGGGGGGGTTTGGCAGAGGCGGCATCGGTGCATGTATGTGATATTTATTTGGGTTTTAAGATATATAATAGCTGTGAAAGAAGAAGAACAAAGAGGACAGCGTTGGAAAAAAAAGAAGGAAAGAAAGAAAATAGAAAAGAGAAAGAAGAAACGAAGAGAAGAATGAAAAATAGAAAAATAAGATATTTATTTCAAAAATAATGAATTATCATGTTTTTTGTATATTTTTATTATTTTTGTTGTTAGTTTAGTTATTATTGTTAGTTATTAAGATTAGAAAAATTTTAATTATTATATTAGTTAGTATTATTATTGTTAGTTTTAGGGTTTGGTTATTATTATTTATAATTATTAGGATTAGTAAAACCTTAATTATTATATTAGTTAGTATGATTGTTAGTTTTTACATTATATTATTATTTATTATTATTTTAGTAAAACCTAATTATTATTGTTAGTTAGTATTATTTTAGTAAAAATTATTATTATTATTATTATTATTATTATTTTTATTATTAGGATTAGTAAAAATCTTAATTATTATTATTATTATTATTATTAGTAAAAAAACTATTATTATTATTACTGTTAACTATTATTGTTAATGAAACCGTAATTATTATTTTAGTTAGTATTATTGTTAGTAAAAGAAATTATTGTTGTAGTTGTTGTCGTTGTTGTTATTGTATTAGTAATTAGGATTAGTAAAAACCTAATTATTATTATTATTATTGTTAGTTATTAATATTGTTAGCAAAAAAAAAATTATTATTATTGTTGTTAACTATTATTGTTAGTAAAACCGTAATTATTATTTTTATTTAAGTAATTTATTTACTATTCTAAATTGTTTTCAGAAATTTTGTTTATTTTTTAACAGATTGAATATTGAAGATGGATAATCAGTTTTTCGTATGTGTTTATTTCGATAGAATCATCTTGACAACATCCGTTGGATGTATATTTTGAATGTCGGCAAAAAATAGCAATGAGAGTTAATAGAAATGTCTCGTTGGATGGTATGAAGGGAAGGATTAACGCAAAAATTGTTAGACGTTGTGGGAGAATGATTTCGATAATTTTCTATAAGTTTTCAGTTTCGACAAATCCGATCAAATTCTCCGAAATGGAACTTGTAGACGAGAAAGACGTGGAGACAATGATCGCTCTTTACTGTGGGAATGAGAGTAACAAAAATACACTGATTCACTTATTTGCTGAGTTAGCCGGTATTGAGCAAAATGAAGATATAAATGCATATGGTGAAGAACAAAGAGCTCAAGAACCATGCATAGTGGCTCCAATATCGTACGTTGATAGTGAATCGACTATACATGGGATCGATATCGATCTTAATATTACACCCGATATTGATGGTTGGTGATGATGGATACGATAGTAGTGATCATTGTGAGCAAGAGGTCGATAGTGACATGATCCCAATATGGACTATATACCTGATGATATTGACGATGAAGATGTGAATGACAATGGAAACATTAACGCGTCTTCGGTCGGGAACCAGATGCGATGTATTATGATACACAATAATCTTGGGCCACACATGTCGCTCATAAACCCCGACGCAGTGCATGTAGCTGAATTCTCGGAGTACCCTAAAATACTTCTTGCTTACTGACTGGCCGTAAATTCTGATCATGAGGAGTTATTCGTAGGCCAGAGATTCAAAAGTAAAGAATAGTGCGTATTTGCTATTAAACGTTATAGCATGAATATATCAGTGGATTACAGAGTCGTAGTGTCTAAACCAACAATATATATTGGGGAGTGTTGGAAGGTAGCGGAAGGCTACAATTGGCAAGTACGAGCTGCATTCATTCAAAATTCGCAGATGTGGGAGATACAAGAATTTGTTGGACCTCACACATGCACATCAACACGTATGACAGAAGATCATTGAAAACTTGATTCCAAAACTATCTGTACGTGTATCATGCCAATGGTGAAGGACATGTCGACCATTAAAGTTTTGGTACTGATTCCCGAAATACAAGCACGATTCTAATATCGAGTATCATATTAAAAGGCGTGGATAGCTAAATAGATGGCAATGGAGCAATTGTATAGGGATTACGATTTGTCGTATAATGAGCTGTAGGGATGGATAGCTGCTATGCGAGAGTACGTACCGAGGACTGTGATTGAGTTACAGACACAACCTTATTACGGCCCGGATGACCAATTACATCTTGGGAAAAGAATTTTTCATCAGATGTTCTGGATGTTTGATCCATGTATGCGGGCATTTCCACACTGCAAGCCATTTATGCATATTGTTTAATCATATGCGATATATCGGGACAGTGTACGACCTCCCGATACCTGGATAAATACTCCATCTACAAAAACAAATTTCAAGTTAATATAGTATCGTTACAATAGTATCAATATAAAGAAATTATCAATTAATAACAAGTTATATTTTATCACCTGTTAACTAGTGGATATACGTATGGTTGGTGACTAACTGATGCCAAGAATGGCATCCGATAAAGAGCCCACGACTGTAACAATGTAAGGTATCCGCCTATGTCTACGGCAGCTGGCTTTGTCGTCCGACAAAGCTCACAGTACAACACCACCAGAACTACGGAGCCCCAACTATAAGAATGAGCATTACTCAAATCAGCTAATAGAGGTAAGTACATGAATGAAACCTGTTATTGTTTGCATCGGGCATCGGTACACCCCCTATGGTGTGCATAATATACGCTCGAGCAGCGCACATCAACTCGACTTCAGTGGCATTAGCTGATAAGTGTTCATGCCTAGCTTTCAGCAATGTAAATTTGAAGCCCAAAAATTTTCCTCATCATTGCCGTACGAGACTCCTAGTAGGCTCTGACAAAGTGCAAATGGATCAGCTATCGTACTGATGCCTATTACGGGACTCCCGTCGATTGGGAGCCCAAGTTGCACTACAACACCCTCTAGAGTGACTGTGCACTCTCCACAGGCGAAATGAAAAGTATGGGTCTCCGGGCGCCAAAGCTCAACTAGTGCGGATATTAAATCATACCGCAGATCAAACGTCCGAATCAGTGTTGCTGACCCGAATCCAGCTTGCTCTAAGTAGGGCATTAGTTGTTCATCCGGGGAATTGTAACACCCTTTACCCGAGTCCGAATACGAGGCATTACCATGCTTAAACTTACTTTACTCTTCGAAACGGGCTATAAAATCTCTTTTAAGCCTATCACTTACTAAATCTCGGCCTACAAGGCCCTAAACTTACCTCCGAGAGGTTTTGAGCAAATCCCAAAACTTTTATGAACTTGAGAAACTTTTCCTCAAAACAGGGGCCACACGCCCGTGTTGGTTTAAGGACACGCCCGTGTGCCCCTAAGACATGCCTGTGTCTTCCACCCGTGGTGGACACTACCTAATTCACACGGCCTTGACACGTCCGTGGCACGGGCCTGTGTGCCAAACCTTGGTATTCAGACTTATCCACACGGCTTAGGCACATGCCCATGTGCTAACCGTGCCTCCTACACGGTCTAGACACATGCCCCTGTGTCTACCTATGTGGACAATTTACAGGCTATCAACCAAGCCTTATGCCACTTTCATTTGTATACATTCATATATCATCACATAATTTCACATAACATCAATATCACTCTTGAATTATGACCTTTATTCATAAAAAAAAAAAAAAACAAAGTCTTCATCCCATACATTATGGAGAACTATTTTCAATACAATCACAAACAACTTAAACCATCATCTATGGCTATACACAACCAAACTGTAAGTTCTCTTAGGCCAACACAATTTGGCTACATCAATTAGAACTTAATCAACTTTAAAAAATCCCTATACATGCCATGACTTATAAGAACTTGGAACACCATACCAGGCGTCTACTCTATAATGTGAAAACATTTCCGGTGGCCTCCAACCTGAGCTAGTTAAAAACTTATAAGAGAAGGGAAAAAGAAAAGGAGTAAACTATAATGCTTAGTAAGTTCATCTGCATATAACTGTCAAATACTAATATTTCATTGAATATACACAACCACAAGGTATTATAATGTGTTTTTCCCATAACTCCTGGTTACTTACTCAACCAATCTTGAAGCTTACTCATTCTATCTCTTACAACATTCTAATCATGCCACAAGCCAATTGCTCATTTAATTTGCATACATTCCTGCACTGATCACCACATGACCATATAAAACAACACATCAAGCATTTTCGATAAGCCACTCATACTACTAATCTCTCGGTGGTTTCACACTTAGCCCACTATCGATCTCTAATATGGTGGTATCGCACACGACCCACCAATCACTTATAAGCGATGGTATCGCACATAGCCCATCATTTACTAATTAATCAGGTGGTAATGCACATAGCCCACTGATAATAATATACTTATGGATAGTTATCCACATGTATTTCTCTATTTCAAATGTTCATCCTAGAACATCCTCATACAATATTATTCTTACTTAACTTTCTACGATACTCGTTCGCATTCACACAATGCATCAATAAATATATCTCATGCAACTAAGGTGCATTGATTAGACATAACCCATTAGGGGTTCATCATATATTGAATTCATCTCAATTCCATTCTCATACACACTTGTGTTTCTCGTGATACAATCACATATTTTCTCGCTTTCAACATACTCGTTGAATCACTCAAATTGTTAAATAACACTTTCGAGTTTCATACACCTAACGTCACACTGACATCATACCCCGATAGGGTCTTACATGTAATAACATATCGATGCCATGTCCCCGACATGGTCTTATATGAATTCTTACTCCGAGGCCATATTCCAATATGGTCTTACACGAGACCTTAACTATCATCATATCATGTTATATACATTTTCCATCACTCTTAGATTTAATTCTCTTGACATCACATCAAAAGATATTTCATACATTCAGAGAGTAATTATACATTCCATACAACATTGGAATATTAAATTAACTCATATGTAATTGCAACATTTGTATATGAACTTACCTCGATGTCAAAAGGGTTGAAAGGGACTTTTTTTGCCCACATTTTTCTTTTCACTCGTTCTAGGTCTGAAACTCATTTTCTTTGATCTAGAACAATAGAATTTACTGATTTAATCACTTATAAATCATAATACACCATAATCTACACTTTAGGCAAAATGACTAGCAAAATTTTGATTTTGCCCCTAGGCTCGTAAATAAATTTTCATCACTTTTTCTTGTTAAACAAGCCTAGCTGAACATTTAATCCTCTTACAACTATCCAAAATTCCAACTATTTCACGCCTTAATGAACAAATTACAACTTTTGCATTTTAGTCCCAATTAGGTGTTTTCATGACAACACCCTTTACAAAAGTTGTTTCTCATCATCCTATCATTCATTTTCTACCATAAAAACTCATCAAACAACATAAGTTCTATCATGGTAAGTCCCTAGACTTTCAACCATATTGCAAACTAGTCATCTCATTAGCTAGCTTAAGCTTTGAGGACTCCAAAAATACAAAAATCATCAAAAATAACCATCAAGATGACTTACATGTAGAGAAACTGAGCTGCTGAAATTTCAAGCTTTCAAAGCCCTCCCATGGTTGATATTTTGGATTGGAGAAGAAGACCAAATAAAAAGATGATAACTTTTGCTTATATCATCTTATTTTATTCATTTTCTCCAACTAATATCACCAACTTTTAATCATAATAAATGCACTTGTCCCCTATGCATCCTATGGCCGCCCAACTCACTTAAACAAGACCAAATTGCACATTTGGGACCTCCAATTAATAATCTATAGCTATTTGGAACCTCTAGCAAATAAAATAAAACTTTCGCACTTTATGCGATTTAGTCCTTTTTCACAATTTAGCTAGAAATCGCTAAAATTAAGCCACCAAAATTTTTTGTGAATCCTTATAAACATGTTATAATACATAACATAACGTGAAAATAATTTTCTCTAACCTCGAATTAGTGATTCCAAGATCACTGTTCTGACTACCCCTTAAATCAGGCTGTTACAGGAATATCCTAAGCCATTCACCCGACCCCTTAATACACGGTACGAGCCCTGACAGTGTTAAATCACAAAAAATAATTATAATAACATAATTTATTTCCCTAAACTATGTAGCTATTTTTTAATATAACCCGTGATTAATAAATAACAATACATTACCATATTATTAGTGGCGTCGATTTGTGAGAATATTTACTAATCAATGGAGCCATTCTTTGTCTCAAATATTTAATTTTTACCTACATAAAAACAAGAAATTTATATTAAATTACTAAAAATAACATGCCAATAAAAATAATATAACAAAAACATAACGTAAATGACACATAATAAATACAAATATTTTATTATTTATACAAACATAAACGACACATAATAAAAATAATATAACAAAAACATAATATAACAATATTAATAACTAACATAACATAACAATATTAATAACTAACAATAATAATAATAATTAGTGTTTTTACTAATAATATTAATAATAATACTAACTAAAATAATAACTAAGTTTTTTCCTAACAATATTAATAACTAACAATAATAACAATATTTAGGGTTCCTTATTAACAATATTAATAATAATATTAACTAAAATAATAATTAGGGTTTTTACTAACAATATTATTAATAATACTAACTAAAATAATAATTAGGGTTTTTACTAACAATATTAATAACTAATAATAATAATAATAATTAGGGTTTTTTACTAACAATATTAATGACTAACAATAATAATAATAATTGTTTTTACCAACAATAATACTAACTAAAATAATAATTAGGATTTTTGCTAACAATAATACTAACTAACAATAATAATTAGGGTTTTAACAATAATAATATTAGTTTTTACTAACAATAACACTAACTAAACTAACAATAATACTTTTTACTAAAATTCAAAACTTAAATGATGCATGCCAAAATACCTATATTATAGAAGTAAAATTTTTAATTTAATTTCTATATAATTACAATATTATTTTGAGATGGTATATAAACTAACAAAAAAATAACAAAAATCAATATATAATAATAATAACAAAATAACAAAATAATAACAAAATAGCAATTTGTTTAATAATAACAAAATATTAATAACAAAATAACAAAAACTCTAATGATAACTAACAATTTATTTAATAACTAAACTAACAATAAAAAAATAGTAAAAACATTATTTAAAAAAAAATTATACCTTCTTTTTTTCTTTTTTTCTTTTCCTTCTATTTCTTTCTCCTTTGTCCTCTCTATTTTCTTTCTTTTTTTTTTTCTCTTTCTTTCTCCTTTCTCTTATCTATTTTCTTTCTCTATTTCTTTTTTTTTTCGGCGCCGTCCTCCTCCTCCTCCTTCTTCTTATTCTCCTTTCCTTTTTTTCTCTCGCAGGTGGCCATGAAAATGAAATTGGGGACCATTTAATGTCCCCAAAGCTGAGAAACAGACATTTTTGCTGCATGCATATGTCCCGTCGCATCGGTGCCGCCTATGGCACACCCTCAACCGGTGCACCTCTACCAAACCCTCCTCCAGTCACGCCTGTCGCACACCCTCCACGTTGTCTAGTCAAATCACCTCGGTTTTTATTTTTTAACAGATTCTATTTTTTTTAATAATGTTTGTTTTTTTTAACGAATTATTTGTCAGACTAGGATGGTGCCGCCTCTAGCAGAGGCGTGACCACCCTAGATGTACCATTTTGGTACATAATTTTTCATCTGTACTATTTTGGTTATTTTTTTTATTTTGTACTACTTGGATAAAAAATCCTGTAATTTATGATAAAAATAATAATAAATAGATAAATTAAGAAAGAAAGAAGAAAACCCTAGAGGTGATGGAGGAAACTGTAAATTTTTGCAAGACAATTACGAACGTGAAATTTTTTTGTAAGAATTACAAGATAATTAGAAATGTGATTGATTTAGAGCTTGTCACGGGTCGAAAGCAAGCCTGTGTTTTGAAGGGCAATGAAATCTGGTCCAACATTAAATCCCTTGCATATTAATTAATGGGATATCGTCGAATTAATGGATTCATCAACCCCCAAGCAATTACTGGAAAAAAAAAAAAAAAAAGGATGTTAATAGTCGAACACTCAAATGCTCAAAAATGAGTGGGTAAATTAATATTATTAAATTATTTATAAATTTATATTTTGATCACTTAATTTTAATAAGTTGTAAAGTAATCATTGAATTATTTAAAAAAATTAATGACTTTTGTTCACACCTCTTACATGCACAAATTGAATGCTCTCATCTTCCTTTTCTTTTACAATCTATTTTTTTTTATTAAACAACTTTAAATATTATGATTCTACAAACCAAAATTCAAACAATTTTCTTTCTCAATTTTTGACACTGACTGTTACATTGATTTGGAGCGAATGTATATTCTTCTACTCTTTAATGAGTATTAATCTAGCATATTGATTGTCAATTGGAGTTTACTAGCTTAACTTTTTTTAAAAAACTTAGCATCCCAATGATTTAAATAAAAACTTTTGAATAGTTTAATTATTTAAATGAAAACTATCATAATAGTTCGGTGACTATTTGTAACTTTTGAAATTGACTAATCAAAACATAAATTTACTAATAGTTTAGTGGTCTTAGTTATGGTTTACCCAAATATGAACGTGACATTAATTAAAGTGTTATAAAATAATCAAATAAAAGAACACTTAAAGTAAACAATAGATCAAATCAATAGAGAATTTTCTCGTATATCATTTTCACTCATACAATGGTTCTATTTATAAGTCATTTTCATTCAATGCAACACATATAAATGAAGCTTATTTAAGTGTTTCATTAACACATAAAATAAGCAACTTGCATATTTACTTTCATAATGAATGAGGGGGGTTTATCTCATAAATGAAGGGGTTAGAATATGGACATCCACATTTTTATATTTGTAACACTCCCCCTTAGATGTCCATTAAAGAAAATTGTGTCTCATTAAAACTTTATTAGGAAAAATCCTGTGGGATAAAAACTTAATGAAAAAAAAAAGAGTACACAATCTCCTATTACAAGCTACCTCGTGAAAAACCTTTACCAGGAAAATCTAATGGGACAAAATATTAGTTAAAGGAAAAGAGTACAACTTGTTTTAAACTTCCCTTAATAGCAATATCACATTATATCTTTGAGTCAACCCATTTCAATCTTGTCTAGTAGTCTTTCAAATGTTGAAGTTGACAATACATTGGTAAAAATATCTGCTAAATTATCACTAAAATGAATTTTTGAACTTCTATATCACCTTTCTTCTAAAGATCATGGGTGAAGAATAATTTTGGTGAAATATGTTTCATTTTGTCACCTTTGATGAACCACCCTTTAATTGAGCTATACATGTTGCATTATCTTCGTATAAGATAGTTGACATTTTTTCCTGTAAAGGCAAATTACATATTTTCTGGATATATTGGGTCAATAATCTTAGCCAAACACACTCTCAAATTGCCTCATGCATTGCAATTATTTCGGCATGATTTGAAGATGCGACAGGTAATGTTTGCTTTGTTGAACGCCATGATATGACAGTACCTCCTCATGTAAATAAATATCTCGTTTGAGATCGACCTTTATGTGGATCCAGTAAATATCTAGCATCAGCATAGCTGATTAAGAGGGATTTTGAATTATTTGAATAAAATAACCCCATATCAATGGTTCCTTTGAGATATCTAAATACATGTTTAATTCCATTCCAATTTCTACATGTTGGAGAAGAACTAAATCTTGCTAGCAAGTTTACAGCGAAAGCTATATTAGGCTTGTGTTGTTTGCAAGATACATTAATGCCCATATGACACTTAGATATAATACTTCAGGACCAATAAACTTTTCATCATTTTTGCAAGGATGAAATTGATCTTTATTCACATCTAATGATCATACAACCATCGGAATACTCAATGGATGTGCTTTAATCATGTAAAATTTCTTTAATATTTTTTCCGTATAAGTTGATTGATGGACATGAACTCAATCATTTAAATACTCGATCTGTAGGCTAAGAAAAAAAAGATTTCCCAAAATATTTCATCTCAAATTCTTTCTTTGAACAATTTAATGCATTTTAAAGCTCTTCAAGAGTTCCAATAATATTTAGATCATCAACATAAATAGAAATTGTAACAACCCTAAACCATATCCGTCGCCAGAACAAGGTTACAGAGCATTACTGGAATATACAGAACAAATACAGTCATTTCATATTATTTAATATTCATGTCAGAAATTATTAATAAATTCCCTTATATAAGCCATCGAGACCTAATGGATACATTAGAAACAAGTCGGGACTAAACCGAGTACTCAGAGAATTTTTCGTAAAATCTTAAATTTTTTCCAAGGTGCAGGGGACACACGCCCGTATCACATGGCCGTGTGAGCCATTTGAAATAGGGCACACGACCGTGTCTTAGTCTGTGTCTATACCCATGTAACTCTCTGACTTGGGTCACGCGGCCATGTCACACACCTGTGTGCTAAGCCGTGTATAGGTGCAGGGGTCACACAGCCAAGCCACACGCTTGTGTGCCAGGCCGTGTGATAAATTTTGAGCATTCTGTTTTGAAATTTTAAAGATGCAGGGGACACACGCCAAAACACACGCCCGTGTGGTAGGTCGTATGTCAAATATGGCTAAGACACATGCCCGTGTCTCTGCCTGTGTGGACAAAATAAGGCCATATCCAAGCCGTATCCCTCACCCATTTGGTCTTCCACTTACACTAACATTTTAACACATTCAAAAGCCGCTACAAGACATTTAAATTAACCAAAATCAAGTCATAAACATGTCATATATCCTCATTTCTCATCGTTCAAGTTTACCATATTAATGAAAACATTTATTTGTTTACTTATACCAACTATACTATTTTATCTCATACATCAATATGCCTATAACTTATCCATCACTCAACCACATCAAACACAACAAACATAAAGAAGCCACACAAATATATACTTAACAAAAGTATATCCAACTCAAGCCATTCCAATGGCTATTTATAACCAAACACATATTTGCCATCAATGGCCCAATTGAACCTATACATGCTATTATACCAAAAATTAGTTCGTTACATATACCAAAATGAGCCGAAGGATAGTGTGATGATGCTCACCACCACCACTTCGAGCTTCTAAATTACTATAAAACAAAAAAATAATACAGGGTAAGCATATTATGCTTAGTAAGTTCATATAACAGGAATTTAACTTACCATTCATTTATATTTGAAGTAAGCATGCAAAATTCATCCAAAGAAAATTTGGCAATTTCCCTAAACACATATAATCTCAAGAAACATGTTAGTCATGTAATTCATGTGAATATCAAAAAATAAGGATAAGCTCATCATTTAACAAATTTTCATGCACATATGTTTTCCACATCATATATTCATATAACATATACATTTCCATAATACTTTATCTCAAATTCAGATTATTCCATGTTGGAAACTTTACCCGTTGAATTTATTAGAAATAGTGATGGATACACAGGTAGTATACTTGAAGTGTACAAGCTGTAATCCGCCAATTCATATTCGGAGTACTTCTTAGGGTACATAATCGGGAAGCCCTCTCTCGAGCCATATAACATGAAGCTCATGTGAGATGTATAGCGGGAAGCTTATCCGGACTATATAATGGGAAGCTCATAAGAGCCGTAATCAAGAAGCTCATGTGAGCCAATAACGGGTAGCTCCGAAGAGCCATTAATAGGAAGCTCCAGATAGCCCATATATCGGGAAGTTCAAGCGAGCCATATTGGTAAACTCCGGAAAGCCATTAATTAAGAAGCTCACAAAGAGTCTTTAATCGGGAAACTCACGAAGAGCCATATAACAGGACACTCATAAGAGGTACGGTGTGCCCACAACACATGTAGGATCATGACCAATCGGAATGCTCCGAAGAGCTATTAACGGGAAGCTCGCAAGAACCATATAATGGGAAGCTCGAGAGGGCTAATAACGAGATGCTCTTTTCGAGCTATGGTGTGTCCGCAACATATGCAGGACCACAACCAATTCAGGAACTTTGTATTCATCAAATTTCATTTATCCAAACAGGACTTAATATTTATTGGACATTTTAGGATATGTGACTGAATCTCATAATTCAATTACACAACACACATATATATATAATATTCAATTCAACCATATAATTATACAATTTAGTTACACGAACTTATCTCGACAATGTTTGTGAACTTGTATGCTACTAATCCGTTACTTTTTCTTTACCTAGATCTAGCTCCGTATTTGGTCTATCTAGATCTATACGAGTAAATTTAACTCAATTTAATACAATTTATATTCAATTCAATCCAATTCACATCTTAAGAAAAATTATCATTTTGCCCCTATACTTTTATTTAATTATGATTTCGTCCCTAGGTTGGAAAATGAAATTCATGCAATTTAATCCTTATTCCAAGCCTAGTAAATTTTTACATGTCACAATATCAGCCCATATATTTCATAATATTTAGAATTTTTCCATGAATTTTATAACTTTTCAATTTAGTCCCTAAATCATAATTTTATCAAAATTCCCTTTACAAAAGTTGTTTATCTATCAACAACCTTTCATTTTCTACCATAAAACTTCATAATTTAACTATGCTCATCCATGGAAAAACCCTAGTACTTTGATAACTTTGCAAATTAATCCCCAATTACGATCTCGAAAATAAAAAATTACTAAAAACGGGACTTGAATACTCACCTAATTGAGCCAAATAAGCTTGTTACTTTCAAGCTCTTCTAACTAGGGTTTCCATGTAAAAATATTTGGGAAAGATGATATTTTCTTTATTTAATCATTTATCATCATTTATTATTTTTACTTTCCAATTTAGTCCTTTTCTTTATTTAATTTTCCATGGATGACTAAGCATACTTATCTACTAACTCCTTTTAATGGTGTATTTTTCATAAGGACCTCCAATTTTTAATTCCATAGCTATTTGATACTTATAGCTACTAGAACTCAACTTTTGCATTTCATGTAATTTGGTCCTTTTATCAATTAAACATGTAATCGGTAAAATTTTCCTAACGAAATTTTCGTATGATATTTCTATCATAATTCAGACCATAAAATAGTATTAAAATAATTTTTTGGGACTTAGATTTGTGGTCCTAAAACCACTATTCTGATTTCACTAAAAAGGGCTTATTACAGAAATAATCACAAAATTTGATCAAGACCTTCTTATAAAGACACACGGACAAATTGAATCATTTTTATCAAGAAATTTTTTCAGGGAACTCTATATCCTTTTGGGATTTTAAATCCTTTAGGGATTTTTATATAAATTGCCATACAAATAGGCTGTAACAACATACATTAGATGCATGTCAAGTTTTTCACGTACTGCCAGACTAATAAGATATCTAAATATGATTGCATCCACCATAGGAGAATATGTCTCTTTGTAATTAATGTCGGGCCTTTGCAAAAATTCTTGTGCTACAAGTCATGCTTTATACTTTACGTCTTCATTTTTCTCATTTAGAAAGTGAATTCAATTTTGACTTTTTAAATGTGTCGGGTAATTAAAAGATGAAATATACGATGAAATTATTAATTTAAATTTCAATATCAGCCTTATTATCTATGTTCGTAATATCTTCATTTTTACTTCTTGTGGTGAGAAAAATTATTATGACCACTTCTTTTTACTAATACTATTTTAGAGCAACTTACCACACCACATCCAAGACTACGTCTTTCTATATTACTAAATTCATTTCGAGGAATGGAGCAAATCTAATACAACGGGCTTTGTGGTTTTTCATTCAAAACTTGTTATTTAATTCAACCATAACCAAATGTGACATTGTAACGCCCTAATTTATTTAACTCTGTTTTATGAATTTTTTCACAAATGAGTATCTGCTTCAGTGGTTAAGTGATGTGGCTGTGTGTTTGAGGTCTTGGGTTCAAGCCCCACTTTTGGAAATTCTACTATTTTTTTCCTAGTATTATCCCTAAGTGGTTGGGTTTATATTATACTTTCGGTCAACTCATATCAGAATGAACCTATTAGTTCAAGTGGTAAGGTGTTAGCTTACCTTAGGGTCTTGTGTTTGAACCCCGTGTGAACGAAGGATGTTAATTTTTGTTTCTGTGAGTGTGTGCCAGTTGTGTAGTAGAAGTTGGATGGAACTGATACTCTGTAGTAGTTGAATGAGGTTAGTGAGTCAGATTTTGTGAGATTGTGGTTGGTTAGTGGGGGAGTTGGGATAGTGTTTTATTTTATTTTGATTTTATTTTAATTTTATTTTTCTCTCTTTTTCAAAAATTTCCTTCCAGTTTTATGTTCCTTTCTCAACTCTCACGTACATTTCTTTTTCCTCTTTTTCTTGTCTTTTCCTTTACTTCTTTTTCCTTTCTTACTTTTCGGTTTGGGTTCATTGACCTTGTGTTCTTCAAACAGATTTTTGGAGGGTGATTGGTCTATAGTTGGGTAATTTGAGAATCATAGTAAGAGTTTAATCCTTCGACAAGTTAGATTTTGGGAAGCGTTGATTCGTCTAAGGTTCTGGTTATCTCGCGGGAGCTTTTGCGTCAAAATCGAGCCAGGTGTATAACGAATAACTCGAAAAATAGAGATCGATGAAAGCAAAAAATTGGGCATGTCGACACCACGTGACCGTATGCCTGGCCGTGTGGTAGGCCTTGTGTGACACATAGCCGTGTGACGGGTGTGTGTGAAGTCGTGTGTCTATTTTAGGCATGTGGGCCCATACGGGCAAGCCATGTGGGCATGTGAGCCCAAATTTTAGAAATTTTCCCTAGGGTCGTGCATGTTGACTTGATCGATTGTGGGCCTTCCGTAAGGTCGGTATGTGTGGTATAAGCCTTAAAGCATGAAATTTGCTACTCTGTTAGATTGAAATTAAAGTAAATAACAATAATATTGGGATTATGAAATACGGTATCTATGATTTGTTTTCTTATGTGTAAGCACGTGTAGTATCTTTATACGAGCTTGCATGATATGTTAATTCCGATATCTATTAATCTATTTTATATGATATTCTACTTGTATTTGGCTATGGGCCGGGATATGTTTATGTGGAGGAAGTATTTTCTATGAGGCGATATCTCGCCAATATACTGGCAGCACAGCTGCGATATTCTAAAAAGTGTCATATAGACACTATGTGGTGTGTAGGGTTGGGTGGGTGTTTTATACCCCACGTGGGGTGATGGATGGTCGGAGTTGGTGTGTAGAGGATGGGGGTAAGATTTTGCATATTTACATTTATATAATTCTGAATCTGTGAAAGGTTTGCCTCTGTATCTGTTCTACATAAGTTTCAATCTGAATTTCTATTTATATATGTGTAACACCCCAAACCCGGTCTATGCGTTGAGACTAGATTTGGTTTGTTACATGATTCGAACTATTCTTGATTCTTTAATGAGTTGAAAACTACGATATTGTTTACAAAGTTTAAAATTTGAAGAGTATTAGATCTTGATAAATATTTAAAACATTAGTTGAAAATCATTGTATTATCAAAACCGTTAGGAAATTTGTTAAAGAGTTAACAATAATAAGAATTATTTATAAAAGAATTCCATATACTTTGAAAACCAAATTTATTTAAGTAAAGCATCATAAATCACAGCCCATGATTTAAAAGCCCAAAATAAAGTTTAAATTCCAAACACCCATAAAATCCATAAGTTATTTATAGAGGCCATTTATTACAACATCCCAAAATAGTAAAAAAATAATTAAAAGTTCGAATTTAAATAACCCTTATTTAGCGATATGGCCTCCACGAAGTCATCCTCATTAAGTCCACATCGGTTTCCATTACGAGATGGTAAGAAATTAAAGGGGTGAGTTACTTAGAACTCGATGTGTAACTCACTTACCACCATTATTGGGCGGATCATCAAGATATTAAGTCGGGCTTGAGCCCAATTCGAAATTCAATAATATATATCATGAATTTAAAATAATTAATAATGCATAAAAAATGTAATTCCCAACCCAAACCTAATATCCATCCGCTAACACCCCTGTACCAACCATCACACTGTGGGGATCAAGTCAACCCACCCCGCCATCACACCAATCGTAGGCATTTAGCCTTTTTATAATTGTGGCATAGCCACCGAACTAGAGGCAATAAGTCGATATTGTGGCAGAAACCACCGAACTAGAGGCAATAAGCCGATATTGTGGCAATCGCCATTCTTCTCTTCATAAATCCCACCCATGCAATTATACATGTACTTTAAAAATATAAAATTTATTATCAATACATAACATGGTGGGTTTATCAATGACATTTCATTTGGCCCATAATTATAGCAATTTATCCATTTAGCAATTTAGTGGGCTTTGGCCCATTTACCAAACTAGAGCGTTTTGGCTAAATTTTAACGAACTAGAGTATTTATGGCCCAATTTATCGAACTAGAGTATTTACTGCCCATTTTCACGAACTAGAGTATTTACTACCCATTTTCACGAACTAGAGTATTTACTGCCCATTTTCACGAACTAGAGTATTTACGGCCCATTTTCACGAACTAGAGTATTTACGGCCCATTTTCACGAAATATCAAATTTTCGTAATAACAATTAATTTCTTGAGGCGTTTTCGTAATTTTCACGATTTAGTCGTTTTTACGATTTCGTCAAAATATCAATTTTTGTGCTTTTACCGATCTAGTCGTTTTACGATTTTTCTACCATACCGAAATTTGACATACAACCCAAAAATAATGAGGTGAAATTACACACCTCGATCCGTGAGTATTAACCCTTCTCGCTCCTCGGCACCTAAAATATATTTCGATTAGTTAGACAACTAATTCATAAAAATAATCTTATTTGTTAATGGATCCAAAATCTTACCCTCTTGATTTTGTATCACTTGATTTTCGGTTTTCCTTCGTTTATCGATTCACTAGTCACGAGAATCCACCAACGATAACGACTCAGAGGTTCGTACTACTTGAATAATGGACTTCTTTGGAAGATGGCCCACAACCCGTGGAAAATCCTGATTGCGAAACCGCTCTTCGTTTGAATGGGGATTTACTGATCCACCCTCTTACGATAACTAAACACCGCCTTTTCTTCCCAATCTTGACGGTCTTCAAGATCCAAAAGAATTTAGTTAGATCTAAAATAATACCAATAATATTAGAGATTTAAAGAGTAGGATTTCCTTACCAAAATGAAACGTCTCCAACGTTTCTCCCGATCTCTTGAGTTCCGATCTCGTTATTGCACTAAATAATAACGAAAAACGTTATTAATATGAATGCCATATCAATCCAAAAAGACCTTCAATAATCTAATGACATTCGCCATAATATCACTTATTAAAACGAAAAAATGGAAAAGAAAAACCCCATACCTATGATCCACAATCGAAAAGAAAAGAATGGAGAATGGTGTCTAAATTGATGAAAGATTAGGCTATAAAAGATTAAGAATGGAAAAATAATTTTGGCTTATAGGCACAAATAACATTCGCCAAGAGAGTGAAGATGGAGAAAATTTTTGATTGAAAAGAAATAGTATAAGAACAAAGGATGATGGTGATGTTGTTTTGATTTCAAGGAGATTAGAAGAAAAGAAAGAAAAATATGAACTTTAGATGCTGGTATATTCGGCCATGGCAAAGAAAAAGAAAGAGATTGATTTTGGTATAGGTGATTTCGGCACAAGAAGAAAGAGGCACAAGAATTGGCTATCAAGATAGGCAAAAAGGAATGACCAAATGGTCACAAAATTTTGGCTTAACCAAGTGCAAAATTCGGCCAAAAGGGGTGTTGATAGGAGAGGAAAATAAAATTCTGCACAAAGTGCAAAGAACAACCAAAGAGAAAAGAATGAGATTTTTGCCAAACTAACAAAATTTTGGCTCTTCCCCCTTACCAATATTGCCGTCCAGCCTATGGTCAATTGGCCATTAATTCTTTCCAAATTTTCCCCTTGATATGTGCCTTATGTCTCCCCTATCTTTCCTTAAACTTTTGATTTCATACCATATGTTAGTTGTTACCTTAATCCATTGATACACTAACCAAAAATACATGGTCAACACCTTCCTTATATGTCCCCTTGCCGACACTTCCTTGACATGAGCAGAAAATTAAAACAAAAATTTTATCTAGGTGCTATACAAGGGATTCGAACCTCTTCCCTCTTACTTGAACCCATGCGCCACCTCCACCATGCCATATGCTCATTTTATGATACTTTTTAGCATTAATTTAGCTTAAGTCTTAATCACCTTTGTTTCACTTCCATAAATCTCACTTTAATAAATTTTATTTCTTCTCCAAATTATGCTTTACCCTCTCTAGGACTTTAATAAACACTAAAATAAAAGTAAAAATTTTTCCTTTAAAATCTAAACACCAAAATCATGCCAATTTAAATACTCAAATTTTAGGGTGTTACAACTCTACCCTCCTTAAAGAAAATTTCGTCCTCGAAATTTACAGTTGAAAAAGGTGAGGTATTCTTTGCCAATTGCATCCTCCGGCTCCCACGTAGCTTCTTCCACTCGTGGTTACGCATAGAACTTTGACCAGCAGTGCAGCTTTTCTTCCTTAATACCTTGACGTCTCGGTCTAGGATTTCCACCGGTTCTTCTTCAAAGGACAAATCGAATTCACTCAATTCTTCTCCGGTATAATGTGCAAAGGATCGATCTATAACGCCTCAACATGGAAACATGAAAGACATTATGAATTTGATCTAACTCGGGGTAACTCAATCGATATGCCATCGACCAACACGCTTCAAAGACACGATAAGGTCCAATATATCTAGGACTTAGCTTGCCCTTCCTTCCGAATCAAGATCTTTTCCAAGGAGATACCTTCAAGAAAACCCGATCTCCCACACTATACTCGATGTCCCTCCGTTTGAGATCTGCGTCGACTTACTCTGTCCGAGGCCTCTTTCAACCGTGCTCGAATAACTTTTACCTTATCCTCGGTCTCGGATATCATCTCGGGACCTAACATCATCTTTTTCGCCCAACTCACCAACAAATAGGAGAGCGACACTTACGACCATACAATGCCTCGTAAGGTGCCATCTGAATGCTAGGCGATAGATAGCTGTTGTTATCGCAAATTACGCGGTGGTAGATAATCCTCCCAACTACCCTCAAGTCGATTACACATCCTCTTAACATATCTTCCAATATCTGAATTACTCTCTCCGTGACCATCGGTGAGGATGAAAAGTCGTCTTGAAATTCAACTTTGTTCCCAAGGCTTCATGCGGTGCTTTCGAATCGTGATGTAAACCTAGGGTCCCTATCCGATATAATAGATCTGGTACCCATGTAACCTCACAATTTCGGATAAGTAAAGTTTCGCCAATTTACGCAATGAATAATCCGTCTGAACCGGCAAGAAATGAGCGGTCTTCGTCAACCGATCAACAATTACCCAAGCGGAATTTTTCTTAGCGGTGTTAACGGTAACCCACTAACAAAATCCATAGTTATCCTCTCCCATTTCCAAAGAGGAATCTTTATCGGTTGTAACAATCCAGACGGTAATTGGTGTTCTGCCTTCACTTGCTGACAAGTCAAACATTTTCCCACGAACTCTGTAATCTCACGCTTCAACCCTGGCCACCAATACTGTTTACGAAGATCTCGATACATCTTATCTCCTCCGGGATGCATAGCATAAGGGCTATTATGCGCCTCCCGTAGAATCAGTTGCCTCAAATCTAGATCCTTAGGCATGCATACTCTCCCTCGAAAGCACAACACACCCTCCGTGTTTAATCCAAAATCCTCATTTCCACCATTTTTAACTTGCCGAAGTAAAGGTCCCAACTTCTCATCTGATGTCTGTTTTTCCTTGATTTGTTCCGACCACGGTGCTTCACCGAAGTTCGCTAACAAGCGCCATCCTCGTCTGCAGACTCAAATGGGCAAATAGAGCTCTTAATTGAGATATCGCCTTACGACTTAACGCGTCGGCTACTACATTAGCCTTTCGGTGATGGTATTCGATGGAGAAATCATAATCTTTTAACAATTCTACCCATCTTCTTTGTCTTAAATTCAACTCCTTACGGGTAAGGAGGTATTTAAGACTCTTGTGATCCGTGTAGATTATGGACTTCTCACCATAGAGATAGTGCCTTCAAATCTTTAGAGCAAAGACAACGGCAATTAACTCCAAATCATGAGTAGGGTAGTTTACTTGTGAGGTCTCAATTGACGAGAAGCATAGGCCACCACCTTTCCATTTTGCATCAACACACAACCCAGGCCGTGTGAGGCGATCGCAATAAACAAGTGAATTCTTTTAGGCCTCATTGAATCAAAAGCGGAGCTTACATGGGATCTTCTTCAATTTCTCGAAACTCTCTTGCGCTTTTCGGTCAGGATATACGGAACTCCTTTACGCAACAATTTAGTTAGGTGCGACAATCAACGAAAACCCTCTACAAAGCGTCTATAGTATCCACCAAGCCTAAGAAACTCAAATTTCACTCATGATGTTGGTGGTTTCCAATCCGAATAGCCTCAATTTTCCGAGGATCCACCCTTATTCCTCGGTGATACTACATGACCAAGGAAAGTCACCTCTTTTAGCCAAAATTCGCATTTACCAAATTTGGCATACAATTGCTTATCACGAAGTAATTGTAATACTATCCGCAAATCTTGGTCATGTTCCTCCTCATTTCTCGAATAAACCAATATATCATCTATGAACACTACCACAAACCGGTCTAAATATGGTTGGAAGACTAGGTTCATCATGTCCATAAATGCAATTTGGTGCATTGGTTAATCAAACGGCATCACTACAAACTCATAGTGTCCGTAAATAGCGTGTCCGAAATCTTGTCTTATAAATGTCCGCTTCTTTCACCTTAAGTGGTGATAACCCGACCTTAAATCAATTTTGGAAAAAATGAAGCTCCCTTCAATTGATCAAGCAGATCGTCAATTCTCGGCGGAGGATACCGATTCTTGATCGTCATTTTATTCAAGCTATCGTAGTCAATGCACATACGCATCGATCCATCCTTCTTCTTGACGAACAAGGCCGGTGCTCCCCACGAGACACACTTGGTCGAATGAATCCCGATCCGGCAATTCTTGAATTTGAGCTTTGAGCTCACCAACTCCTTGATTGCCATTCTATAGGAGCAATGGACACTGGAGCCGTCGAGCAAAAGCTCAATGCCAAATTCTACTTCTCGATCCGGAGGTATGCGGGAAGTTCTTCGAAATACATCGGAAATTCCTTCACCGTCCTCACATCATTCACGGATAATTCCTTGGCATCCACAGACAGATAAAGGCTAGGAAAGCTCCGTATCCTTTCCGCACCAACTTCTCGACTTTTAATGCGAAACCACATTTGCGGATAGTTCTTTCGTTCACCAATCATTATGACTTCCTTATCATCGAGGTCCTTATCATCATTCGTTTTCAGCACAATCCAATTCGCGCCTGATGTTTTGACCAATAATCCATGCCTGAAATGAGATCGAACTCGCGAAAGGTAGTTCCATCAAATTTGCTAAGAATACTTCCTCTTGGATTTTAAAGGCACGTCTTTAAATATTTTATTATGATTCTTGGTCGTCTAAAGGACTGATTCTTCATTATCTCATTTTCGATAATTTGACTCTAAATTGATTTCAGATATGGCACTAGATACATATGAATGAGTAGAGCCAATATCTATTAAGGCAATAACAGTACATCAAAATGAAGAACGTGCAGTTATCACATCAGTGCATTGCTTGTCTTCGCGGCCTAACTCGCATAAACCGATCCAGGTGTCTTGCATCGCATTTCCTCTATTACCATTGCCTCGACCGGTGTACCTTGACCACGACCAGCCCATTACCACCACGACCGGTCCACGACCTCTCGGTGGTCTGCGATTACCCCCGGCCCATTGTGCATCATTATTACGGACTTCTTGAGTCGTATCCATTCGTCGAGGACAACTTTTGTCTTGATGTTCCATTGAACCGCATTTGTAGCATGCACCGTTTTTCTCCAACATTCCCCAAAATGCCTTTTCCCACACTCGGTGCAATCTCGACTTGATTATTTGCTACCGGGTTACGCCTTGAATCGATTCATCATTTCGGGTTTCTTCGAAATCTCTTGGAAGAACCAGATCTTTGTGTCTCTCTCTTGTTTCGGGATCTTTCTCGGTTACTGCTGATTCGAGTTCTTAGCCTCTTGGCTATTTTAGCCTTCTCCACCGAGTGGAAAAATTTCTAACTTGTTGCGGAGCAATCGGAACCCTCACTCATCATTAAGTCCATCCTCGAAGCGTACACAACGTTCATGATCTGTTGCTACAATTGTCCCGCATAACGGCTCGAGACGTAAAACTTCGACTTCATATCTCTTGCAGTCTTACTTCCTTGGACAAGATTCGAAATTCCTTCCTTGAGCATCTACATAGCTCGTTCGACGTACTTTCCTTGGAAGGCGGCTTTAAAGAATTCCCGATTAATCGATCGGCCTCGGTGCCTTCTCGAGCGATGAGCCACCACCGACGCCTCATCTCTCAATAAGGATACAACCCTCTCGGTTTTTGCTCACCGCACTCCATATCATCCATAATCCGTTCCACGACTTGAGCGATGTTCGCCACATTCGAGCTACACGGAGACTCCTCGAAAACTTCGCATTATTCGCTTTAAGTCGCTCTGAAATTGACCCACGAGTTGTTGGCCCAATTCTAGTTCCAACCCTTTCCAAGACTCGTAGCATTGCTTGAGTCAATGCATGATCTTCTTCCATGTGATCGCGTGATCCGGTCTCACTTTCTATCGACGCGGTCGTCCACTTCAGCATATGATTTGGTGCTTGTAGTAGCACCTCGGCCTCTACCACTACCCACGTCTACCGCGTCCACGACCACGTCCTCTTGTACTCATGATTGCTTGTTCGTTTATCGATTACAAGTTTTATGAATCGAAAATTTTGTTTGGTGTTTATTAACGATATTTTATGAGATTTGAGATATAAAGTTGTTTTTATAGCGAGTCCTAAAGTCTCAATCTCTACGCTTTTCTCATCTAACACTAGAAGTTCTAGAGTATTCCTATGATCATATCATAGTAATCATTTAAGCGATAAACACTTACTTGACTTGTTGCTTGGATGCTTGTGGTGCCATCTTGATCTTTAAAATACCATTGAGCATTTTCATACGAAATTATTTTTGAACCCAAACCACGGTAGAGTTTTTGAAGCTGGGCTCGATACCACTAAATGTAACACCCCAAACCCGGTCTATGCGTTGAGACTAGATTTGGTTTGTTACATGATTCGAACTATTCTTGATTCTTTAATGAGTTGAAAACTACGATATTGTTTACAAAGTTTAAAATTTGAAGAGTATTAGATCTTGATAAATATTTAAAAACATTAGTTGAAAATCATTGTATTATCAAAAACCGTTAGGAAATTTGTTAAAGAGTTAACAATAATAAGAATTATTTATAAAAGAATTCCATATACTTTGAAAACCCAAATTTATTTAAGTAAAGCATCATAAATCACAGCCCATGATTTAAAAGCCCAAAATAAAGTTTAAATTCCAAACACCCATAAAATCCATAAGTTATTTATAGAGGCCATTTATTACAACATCCCAAAATAGTAAAAAAATAATTAAAAGTTCGAATTTAAATAACCCTTATTTAGCAAGATGGCCTCCACGAAGTCATCCTCATTAAGTCCACATCGGTTTCCATTACGAGATGGTAAGAAATTAAAGGGTGAGTTACTTAGAACTCAATGTGTAACTCACTTACCACCATTATTGGGCGGATCATCAAGATATTAAGTGGGCTTGAGCCCAATTCGTAATTCAATAATATATATCATGAATTTAAAATAATTAATAATGCATAAAAAAATGTAATTCCCAACCCAAACCTAATATCCATCCGCTAACACCCGTACCAACCATCACACCTGTGGGATCAAGTCAACCCACCCAGCCATCACACCAATCGTAGGCATTTAGCCTTTTTATAATTGTGGCATAGCCACCGAACTAGAGGCAATAAGCCGATATTGTGGCGAAACCACCGAACTAGAGGCAATAAGTCGATATTGTGGCAATGGCCATTCTTCTCTTCATAAATCCCACCCATGCAATTATACATGTACTTTAAAAATATAAAATTTATTATCAATACATAACATGGTGGGTTTATCAATGACATTTCATTTGGCCCATAATTATAGCAATTTATCCATTTAGCAATTTAGTGGGCTTTGGCCCATTTACCAAACTAGGCGTTTTGGCTAAATTTTAACGAACTAGAGTATTTATGGCCCAATTTATCGAACTAGAGTATTTACGGCCCATTTTCACGAACTAGAGTATTTACTGACCCATTTTCACGAACTAGAGTATTTACGGCCCATTTTCACGAACTAGAGTATTTACGGCCCATTTTCACGAACTAGAGTATTTACGGCCCATTTTCACGAAATATCAAATTTTCATAATAACAATTAATTTCTTGAGGCGTTTCGTAATTTTCACGATTTAGTCGTTTTACGATTTCGTCAAAATATCAATTTTTGTGCTTTTACCGATCTAGTCGTTTTCGATTTTTCTACCATCACCGAAATTTGACATACAACCCAAAAATAATGAGGGTGAAATTACACACCTCGATCTGGTGAGTATTAACCCTTCTCGCTCCTCGGCACCTAAAATATATTTCGATTCGTTAGACAACTAATTCAAAAAATAATCTTATTTGTTAATGGATCCAAAATCTTACCCTCTTGATTTTGTATCACTTGATTTTCGGTTTTCCTTCGTTTATCGATTCACTAGCCAGAGAATCCACCAACGATAACGACTCAGGTTCGTACTACTTGAATAATGGACTTCTTTGGAAGATGGCCCACAACCCGTGGAAAATCCGATGCGAAACCGCTCTTCGTTTGAATGGGGATTTAGATCCACCCTCTTACGATAACTAAACACCGCCTTTTCTTCCCAATCTTGATATCTTCAAGATCCAAAAGAATTTAGTTAGATCTAAAATAATACCAATAATATTAGAGATTTAAAGAGTAGGATTTCCTTACCAAAATGAAACGTCTCAACGTTTCTCCCGATCTCTTGAGTTAGATCTCCGTTATTGCACTAAATAATAACGAAAGAAACGTTATTAATATGAATGCCATATCAATCCAAAAAGACCTTCAATAATCTAATGACATTCGGCCATAATATCACTTATTAAAACGAAAAAAATGGAAAAGAAAAACCCCATACCTATGATCCACAATCGAAAAGAAAAGAATGGAGAATGGTGTCTAAATTGATGAAAGATTCGGCTATAAAAGATTAAGAATGGAAAAATAATTTTTGGCTTATAGGCACAAATAACATTCGGCCAAGAGAGTGAAGATGGAGAAATTTTTGATTGAAAAGAAATAGTATAAGAACAAAAGGATGATGGTGATGTTGTTTTGATTTCAAGGAGATTAGAAGAAAAGAAAGAAAAATATGAACTTTAGATCTTTGGTATATTCGGCCATGGCAAAGAAAAGAAAGAGATTGATTTTGGTATAGGTGATTTCGACAAGAAGAAAGAGGCACAAGAATTGGCTATCAAGATAGGCAAAAAGGAATGACAAATGGTCACAAAATTTTGGCTTAACCAAGTGCAAAATTCGGCCAAAAGGGGTGTTGATAGGAGAGGAAAATAAAATTCTGCACAAAGTGCAAAGAACAACCAAAGAGAAAAGAATGAGATTTTTGCCAAACTAACAAAATTTTGGCTCTTCCCCCTTACCAATATTGCCGTCCAGCCTATGGTCAATTGGCCATTAATTCTTTCAAATTTTCCCTTGATATGTGCCTTATGTCTCCCTATCTTTCCTTAAACTTTTGATTTCATACCATATGTTAGTTGTTACCTTAATCCATTGATACACTAACCAAAAATACATGGTCAACACCTTCCTTATATGTCCCTTGCCGACACTTCCTTGACATGAGCAGAAAATTAAAACAAAAATTTTATCTAGGTGCTATACAAGGGATTCAACCTCTTCCTCTTACTTGAACCCATGCATGAGTCTCCACCATGCCATATGCTCATTTTATGATACTTTTTAGCACTTAATTTAGCTTAAGTCTTAATCACCTTTGTTTCACTTCCATAAATCTCACTTTAATAAATTTTATTTCTTCTCCAAATTATGCTTTACCCTCTCTAGGACTTTAATAAACACTAAAATAAAAGTAAAAATTTTTCCTTTAAAATCTAAACACCAAAATCATGCCAATTTAAATACTCAAATTTTTAGGGTGTTACAATATGCATTACACACTAAGTTTCAAAACTCACTCTCTGTTTGTTTGTTCTGTTTAGGTAACCCTCAGATATAGGTGGGTCGGTGCGATGGAAGCTCAGTGGTGACCACATTTTGTAAAATTTCATTCTTTTTAAATCAGTTTAACCTTTTTTGGTTTTTGAGAGTTTTGTAATTTTGAGACTCTCCGGACTTTTTGGGATTGTTTTTGGTTTTATTTTGGTTTTCTAAGCACAACAACTGATAAAATGGTTTTTCTAAAAATGAAAACTTTTCTAAAATAACGATTTTCAAGAAACAATCTGATTTGCCAAAATATAACATTTTAAGGAAACTCCGCTACAAAAATTTGGTTTAATAAAAAGGCATAAACGAGTCACGATTTTAAATCAAATAAGTATATCAATAAGTTTTCCAAACAAATCGGACATACTAAGCAACAACAGTAACAATGATTTGCGAATGATAAAGAAGTTGGGTTTTTTAAAAATTTTCTTTGTAACACTTCCAGATTCGGCCATAACATCTACGCCAAATTTGAGGTGTTACATTTAGTGATATCGAGCCAGGTTACAAAACTCGGGCTGTGAAATTTTGGGTTCAAAATTTTATTTGTAAAAAATATTTTTCGAGCAAAGTTTATTATTTTTTTTTGCAATCTGAAAAGTAAGTATGTGGTACATCGAGTCTCGATCCTATAAGTACTTCTAACTTAGAAATATTGTAGTTAGAAAACTCTCAACTGTCTAAAACTCCACATAGTTTAGTTAGAGACTGAAATTTTTGAACTTTCTAAAACTACTTTTGATAATTATTTGAAGCGTAAAATATTGCTAATAAATACTGAAACTAATTTATAAAACTTCGTAATATAGATAAATTTAGAACATGATGAGTGCTCGTGGAGCGCATGGTCGTAGTACTCGTGGGCGTGGTAGGTGCCATATAGGAACTCAAGTTGAGTCATCATCGATGGGCAGTATGCTTAATTTGGATATGAGTGAGACACCAGCTACACCTACTGTTGAGACCAGGCCTCAAAGCCACTCAGTTGGGGATGATGCATTGTCCTAAGCCATGCTGAGAATGTTAGAGAGGGTCGTTGGTCCCCATTCTGGTTTTAAGAGCTATGGGTCGGTAACTGAATGACTTTGGTCTAATGGTGCTGAGCTATTTAGGAGCATCACTAGAGTCGCCCCAACTGTGGCCAAATACTGGTTGGAGGCCTCCAAGAGGATAATGAATGACATTGACTGCACCCCTGAGCAGAAATTGAAGGGTGCAGTATCTTTGCTTCACGATGAGGCAAACCAATAGTGGTTATCGGTTGAGGAAGGTGCTCTTCTGGATCGAATTAACTAGGAGTATTTTAAGACCGCATTTCAAAGGAAATATGTAGAGGATAGGACAGTGGCCGTATGAGGCTGAATTTTTGAGATTGAGTCATTATGCTCGTGGGATGGTGGCATCTAAATATGAGAAATATATCCATTTTGAGGATGGTTTAAGGGATAATTTAAGGATTTTCATAGCTCCGTAAAGGAAGTGAGAGTTCACCATTTTGGTGGACAAGGCGAAGATCATCGAAGATGTTAATCGCGTTGAGCGCTAGAACAGGGATAATGAGAAAGGTAAGAATAAGAGGGATTCAAAGCTCTCTAGTTCTATTCAGAGGCCTAAGAAATGGGCCAGACCTGATGGGCCTTCTAGATTTGGAGTTCCAGTTACTTCTACTGTGGCTCAACCATGCAGTGATTATGGTAGACGCCATCCGAGTGAGTGTTGGAGGAGGTTGGGAGCGTATCTACGATGTGGGTTGATGGAGGATTGTATTAGAAATTACCCACAACATTCTAGTCATATGCAAGCTCCAATTCTCGATTTTGTTCAGCCTTAGAGGGCAGTTTAGTAGCTGCCTAGGGGCCGTGGTCCGGCCATGGGTGGTAATGGAATAGGTAGAGGACAGAGACTACCGGGTAGAGGTGCTAATTAGACTAAGGCGAGGCAGCCTACACTGGTATATGCTACTTAACGCCGTGAGGACAGAGATGCCACTGATATGATTATAGGTATGTTCACAATTGTTTATATCCCTTATTTTACATTGATAGGCATAGGGTCAACACATTCCTATGTAGCTAGTTTTGTTTCGGTTAACTTGAAGATTTCATTTGAGAGTACTTCTGGTGAGATTTTTGTACTGAGTCTGTTGGATCAATCTGTTCGAGTAAATAGACTGTATAGGAATATATAGTTGGAGGTACAAAAGGTTGTGTTTCTGACTAATCTGATGAAGCTACTGTTCGGAGACTTTGATTTGATTCTAGGTATGGACTAGCTTGTGGAGCATCGAGTCAGTTTGGATTATGCTACTAAGAGAGTAGTTCTGAGATTTGGAAATGATGTGGAGGTGATTGTGATCTGTGAGTGTTGGGATTACTTATCCAATGTGATCTCTACTATTGTGGCCGAAAAACTGGTTTGGAAAGGGTGTGAAGCGTATCTGGCCTATATGAATGTTTCAGCTTCTGTGGACTCTTCTACTAGGAACATCAGAATAGTTAGGAAATTTGCGGATATTTTCCCCAAAGATTTACCAGGTTTACCTACGAATCAGGAAGTTGAGTTTGGTATTGAGCTTCTACCGAGTACAACTCTGATGTCCATCGCTCCTTATCGAATGGCACCGAAAGAACTTTTAGAGCTAAAGGCTCAGCTTCAAGAGCTCTTGGATCGTGGATTCATTTTTCCTAGTATGTCTCTGTGGGGGGCACTGGTTTTATTCGTAAAGAAAAAGGATGGTACCATGAGAATGTGCATCGACTATCGACAGTTGAATAAGCTAATTGTGAAGAATAAGTACCCACTTCTGAGGATCGATGACCTGTTTGATCAGTTCCGTGGGGTTTTAGTATTTTCTAAAATAGATCTCTATTCTGGGTATCGTCAGTTTAAGGTTAAAGAAGTTGATGTTCATAAGACAACTTTTAAGACTCGTTATGGGCATTACAAGTTCCTAATCATGCCCTTTGGTTTGACGAATGCTCCAACTGCATTCATGGATTTGATGAACTGGGTTTTCCAGCTATATTTGGATCAGTTTGTCATAGTCTTCATAAACAACATTCTGGTATACTCTAAGATCGAAGACAACCATGATGAGCATCTTAGAGTAGTTCTTCAAATACTTCGAGAGAAATAGCTTTACGCTAAGTTGAACAAGTGAAAATTTTGGTTAAGAGAAGTAATGTTTTTAAGGCATGTGGTTTCCGCAGAGGGGATCCGGGTTGATCTTAGAAAGATTGAGGTTTGCACGATTGAAAACAGCCTAAGAATGTTTTTGAGATCTTAGTTTTCTGGGCCTTGCAGGCTATTATTGGAGGTTTGTCGAAGGGTTCTCGTAAATTGCAGCCCCTTTGACTAAGTTATTGCATAAGAACGCTCATTTGGTCTAGTGATGATACTCTGTTAAATTGAAATTGAAGTAAATAAAAAAAATATGAGTATTATGAAATACAGTATGTATGATCTGTTCTATTATGTAGAAGCATGTGTAGTATCTGTTTTACGAGCTTGCATGATATGTTAACTTTGATATCTGTTAATCTGTTTTATCTGATATTCTGTCTGTATCTAGCTATGGAGCAGGATATGTTTATGTGGAGAAAGTATTTTGTATGGGGCGATATTTCACCAATATACTGGCAGTACTACTGCGATATTCTAAAAAGTGTCATATAGACACTATGCGGTGTGTAGGGCTGGGTGAGTGTTTTATACCCCACGTGGTGTGATGGAATGATCGGAGCTGGTGTGTAGAGGATGGGGGTAGGATTTTACATATTTACATCTGTATAATTCTAAATCTATGAAAGGTTTACCTCTGTATCTGTCCTGCATAAGTTTGAATCTAAATTTCTGTTTATTTAAGCGTTACACACTGAGTTTCAAAACTCACTCTCTGTTTGTTTTTTCTGTTTAGGTAACCATTAGATTTAGGCGGGTTGGTGCGATGGAAGCTCAATGGTAACCACATTTCCATAAAAATTCATTCTGTTTAAATTAGTTTAACCTTTTCTGGTTTTTTGAGAGTTTTGTAATTTTGGGGCTCTCCGGACTTTTTGGGATTGTTTTTGGTTTTTGGTTTTATTTTGGTTTTCCAACCGTAACAACTGATAAAATGGTTTTTCTGAAAATGAAAACTTTTCTGAAACAACGATTTCCAATAAACAATCTGATTTGCCAAAATATAACATTTTAAAGAAACTTCGTTGCAAAACATTCAGTTTAATAGAAAGGTGTAAATGAGTCACAATTTTAAATCAAATAAGTATATTAATAAGTTTTCCAAACAAATCAGACATACTAAGCAACAACGGTTACGATGATTTGCGAATGATAAAGAAGTTGTTTTTTTTAAATTTTCTTCGTAACACTTCAAGATTCAGCCATAACATCTAGGCCGGGTTTGGGGTATTACAGATACTAATTCATAATATATCTTGAAACCTTTTCATGGTACTACTATTTCAAGAGCACATTTGAAGCGTGAAAGTTAAAAAAGTTTTCTCTAGTAAGTTCTCATTAGTAATATTATCCTCACATAATTTAGAAGTCATCTTGAATACTGCAGAGTTACTTTCACTTACATATTTAAAAATTGCAACTTTAGGTGCATCTAATCATAACTAGATTTAAATAGAATTATCATATTCTATTACCCATATTTTTAAAATTATTCCACAATTTAAATAGATCTTTCATTTGTCAAATATTTTACTTTCAACCCTTAATGAGGATAATTACAAAAGATTATCACAAATATAGTTACAATCAATTCAATTTAATAACAAGAGTAATAAATTTAAATCGATAACCCAATTTTTTTACCCTTTAAAATATATATTTATAGTAATAGTGATTCATATAAAATATAATCTTTTCCTCACTCACAATCTCAATATGAGATCCATTACAATGAATATCTTTTAAAACCAATGCATTAACCATCACAAATTTTGTTCTTTTATATATTGATATATTAGCTCTTCGGAGCTTTCAACTAATTTTGTATTACCAAATATTAATATATTATTTCTTTTGGAGCTTTCGACTAATTTTATACTACCAAATATTGTAATAATATTGGTTTATTTCAATACCAAAAGGATAAATACTTTCTACTGTAAGGATAGTATTCATTGTTAAATTGTGAGCAAGACATGTATATATATATATATATTCTTAAAGAATATTAATATAGTTGGAGAAATGATTTGGATAGACGACGGGAATGTGATTGATGATCATTCATATCACATTGATAAACGTCCCAATAGATTCTTTATTTCATAATCACCATCGTAAACATGCGTGGATTTCACATCAGAATTTACATATTCATGTTGTCATGATTGATCTCTAGTTATAATAAACATGCTATAATGAAATAAATTAGTAAAATATACATATAGATTATTAACATCAACGTCAACACCTTGATTATTATCGGAAGCACTTTTACAAGTACTAAAATAACTATATTTTCATAAGAACATACTATATATATGTTATAGAATCTTATGATACTCTAATAAATTATTTATACTTTATAATTCAATCTAAAACTATAATCCAATCATTCAACAACAATAAATTAATGAGTCAATTAGATCCTATTGAATTTTCCTTTTTCCCTTTAATCAAAGGCAATTGATTACTAATACTCTCTCTCACAATTTTAATCAAATTTCAAGATTATTTAACAACAATAATTTAATCATAAAATATTTTAATCACCTAAATATCATGCACACTATAATTTAATAAAAAATCTTATTTTAAAAAAACATTAAAGTAATAATTTTTTTCATAAAATAATTTTACCAAAAATCAATCAACAAGGGAGAAAACATACCACATAAGGATTATATAAATTTCTTTGTACAAAAGGGCATAAAAAATTGGAGATTTTTGTGTACTTTAGTGGTTAAAGGCTCTAATGATTCCCCATAGTGTACGTGCCTCAATTGAAGACTGAAATAGTAGTAACTCTAGAAGGCAATTAACAACAGCTTGAGCAACAAATTTGGAGTGATTTGGCTATTGCATTGGTTGCTGCTTGAAAGGGGTAAGGCTGGTGAAAGGGGGGAAATGGGAAAATTAATGGTTAAGGACCCTTGTTCAAGTGGCCAACGATTGAGGATAAGTCTCTACGTGATTAGGGATATGATACGAACCTAGCTCGGGAAGCTACCACTGAATCCATCGAGCTGGCAGAAGGACCTATAACTCGGTCTCGTGCTAAGAGGTTCCAAGATGCTTTAGCAAGCTATGTCAATCGAGCTTGGGGAGAGGAAGTAGCTGAATCCATTAAACATACAAGGACCAGCTCAATAGGCATCCCTTGCAGCTTATTACAAGCTAAACTTTACCTCACTTTAGCTTATTTTAGCTCACTTAGTTGCTAGAATAAATTCTAGTTAAATTAGTTTAAGTTATTTAATTAATTTAGTTAAGTGTTAAATGCGTCTTAGTTAATGCATATTTTTAATGTATCAAGTTTAGGACAAATTTAATTCTTGTTGCTAATTAATTTGTCCAGCTAAATGTAGCTCATTTAAGTTGTCATAACTGCTGTCGATTTAATATGTCTTAAGCTGATTAATTTGTTGAATTTAATGTGTAGCAACATGCATGAAATGACAATCAAAGCAAGCTGCTGTTTTTATCTTCTCCAAGTGTCTGTTCGTGAAGTCCAACAGCCAAGATGCTATTCACATTAAGCCTATTTAGCTAGCAACATTTTCACACCTTGGGAGCTGTCCATTTCCTTCCTTTCACACTATTTGGCCGATTGCATCCAATTGTTCACACCATGGTCTGTTTGTGTGCCCAAAATGCTATCAATTTGTTGTTGCTTGTTCGGTTGCCCAAGGAGGATTTAAAGCTAATCTTTAAACACTTAAGCTGCTCAATCATTGAATCCTTTCAGCCTAAGTATTTAGCTCATTAATTTAGCTAAATTGAAAGACTAAATGAGCTAATGATTGACGTCCACAAGAAGGCTAACCAGCTCCCATGCATCCCAATTAATTCCAGCTGCTTGCAGACACTCTAAAAGTTGCCCATTGACGTTCTTCAAGCGAGGAAGCTTCCCAAGGACATTCTAGGAAACTTCAAGGAAATTTCAGCTTCCTTAAGCTTTTATTTGCTATCCATTCAGCTCACTAAAAATGCCTATTCGGCTATCTCATGTACTGGCTATAAATATTTCGCTCATTTCATTTTGTAAGGGACTTTTGCCAATTTTATGCTTAATTTGAAACTTGTGAGATTTCCAATTCTCCTTGTTCTTTTCGGGACTGAATTGACTTATCAAGTTCTCTTGTGGCGTCATTCTTTCCTTTGCTAAACCAAACTTATCACCTTTGGTGTGGCGTTCATATACCTTTGGTTCCTATAACATTTTGTAACGAGTCAAGGTTCAACTACCGTTTCCTAAACCAAAATCATTTAAGTGCCTTATTAAGATTCTAGGTTAAAGATTCTTTTTATTGTTGGTTCATTCTTTGGCCTTAGCCGACTTTATCTATCAATTCCCTTAACTATCTTGCATCCTTTGTGTTTAAGCCTATTTCCCTTATATCATCAACCTATTTTTTGATAAAACATAATTCAATTCGAAACGAAAAAACTTTTACTCAAATTCATGATTGGGCAACACATACGACTCGAGCCATCTACAATCGAGCTCGTATCATTTGGTATCATAGCTAGTGAAATTAGAGTAAGAATCGATGTTCTCGACACTACAGTATTGAAATTCGATTAAAAAATTCAAAAAATTGTGAATTCAAAGTACTTATTGAAATTAGCATTTTGTAATTGAAAAAAAAAAGTAGAAGAAATTTGAAATTAAAAAAAGGTGTTAAAGTTCTTTGTTGCCGAGTTTTAAAAGCTCTATTTGCTGGCCACACCTAAACCAACCCATTTTTTTTAGCCTACCTATTGGTCTTAACATCATTCGTACCCTAAACCGACAACTCTTTTTGCAAGTTGACCCACTTTTGATTGCTTTTAAGTCTAAATAGTCACCTTAAGAACTTCGAGAGGTGGATTGAATGAAAAAAGGCACGAGGGTTGTGAGCACATTCGAGTGTAGAAAAAGCCAAGTGAGTGTGATTTTTTTATGAGAGAATTTGTGAGGTTTGTTATGAGTATCTAAAATGTCACGAAGTCCAGAAAGAAATCTAAACGAGGGAGGCGGACTTCGTCCTGTAAGAAATGTTGGAAGAGGCGTGCTAGATCTCACCTTTCAAGCGTTCATGTGAGAAATGGAGCAGTTATTTGATCGAAAGCTTGAACCAATCGAAGATCGTTTATTTTGAGTTGAAACACGAGAACAACGCGAGACAACTTCGAAAGTTGCAAGACAAGGGCGTGGGTGTCCAATCCAAGACCCCTATGAAGCGAGTGATTAAGAAAGTGATCATTCATCTACTCGAAGTATACGTCAATGAGGCCAACGAAATTGGGCCCCTAGAGATCGAGACTGTCCCGATGATAACCTCAAGAATATTAAGATGATAATCCCTCCGTTCCAAGGAAAGAACGACCTTAATGCTTATTTAGAGTGGGAAAAGAAGATCGAGCTAGTCTTCGAATGCCACAATTATTCGGAGAGAAAAATGGTAAAGCTCACAGCGATCTAGTTCTCGAATTATGCCATTGTGTGGTGGGACTAACTCGTGACGAGCCGAAGATGAAATGGTGAAAGGCCCATCTCAACTTGGGCTAAAATGAAGTCTATCATGCGAAAATGGTTCATCCCTTCTTACTACTACTGGGATCTTTATCAACGACTCCAAAGCCTTACCCAAGGCAATAGAAGCGTTGAAGACTATTACAAGAAAATGGAGATAGCCATGATCCGGGCTTATATCGAGGAGGATCGAGAGGTGACTATGGCCAGATTTCTTGCGGGTCTAAACTGTGACATCGCCAACATAGTTGAATTGCAACACTATGTTGAAGTAATGGACATGGTCCACATGGTGAAACAAGTTGAAAAACAACTCAAACGAAAAGGAGTTAGTCGATCCTACACCAATCCTTCCACCAATAGATGGAGCCAAGGAGTCAACAAACCCCCTGTTCGAACCAAGAAGTAGGTTATGGCGGCTAAATCTAATCAACCCGTGGGTGAGTCAAGTCGAAATAAAAATGAGCCAGTGCCAAATCGCACGAGAGACATAAAATGTTTTGAAGTGTCAAGGCCGGGGACACATAGCCAGCCAATGTCCCAATCAGGGAGTTATGGTGGTAAGGGCCGACAGCGAGATCGAATCTGAGGAGAAAATAATAAATGAGCCCAAATCGCCAACCGACAAAGAAAAAAATTGGAGTATCCGATTGAAGGAGAAATCCTTGTGGTAAAGCGAAGCCTCAGCATCCAAAGTGCTGAAACTAAATAACAAAGAGAGAAGATTTTTCACACCGATGCCTCATCTAAGGCAAGGTGTGTAGTATGATCATCGATGGAAAAAGTTGTACCAATGTCGCAAGTAGCATGCAGGTGGAAAAGCACGAATTAGCCACAACCAAACACCCAAATCCGTACAAGTTACAATGGTTGAATGATAGAGGCGAGCTTAAAGTGACAAAGCAAGCCGTGGTAGCGTTTTCCATCGAAAAGTACCAAGACGAAGTGGTGTGCGATGTAGCTCCCATGCACGCGGGACATCTCCTTTTAGGGCGTCTATGGCAGTTCGATAGGCACGTGATCCATAACGGTTATACAAATCGCTATATGTTTAAACATCTAGGCAATAATGTAACCTTAGCACCACTTACCCCAAAGTAAGTGTACCAAGATCAAATAAAATTGAAAGAATCTATGGAAAAAGCAAAGAAAAAAAAAACAAGGAAAAAAATTGAAAAAGAGAAAGAAAAGAAAAACTATAAAAAGAAAGAAAAAAGTGAGAGAGTGGAGGTAAAAGTACGAGAGGAAAAAAAGTCAAAAAGAAATCGAGAGTGGTAAAATGAGCGTATTTGCGAGGAAAAGAGAAGTAAGGAAGTCCTTATTGATGCGCCAGCCCGTGCTTTTACTTATATACAAGGAATGTTTATTTGATGCTAACAAACTTGATAACTTTTGCCTTCTTCTGTTGTTTCATTGCTTCAGGAATTCATGGATCTCGGAAGAAGTACCTAGCGGGTTGCCTCCTCTTCGAGGTATCGAACACCAAATAGATTTTGTTCCCAAGGCTATAATTTTGAATTGACCGTCCTACCAAAGCAACCCCGAGGAAACTAAGGAGTTGCAACGTCAAGTGATGGATTTAATGGAGAGAAGATATATACAAGAGAGCCTAAGACCATGCGTGGTGCTGTTTTGTTGGTGCCCAAAAAGGATGGTTGTGGAGGATGTGTGGGTTTTGAGCCATCAAAAAAATTACCGTCAAGTACCGTCATCCCATTCCTAGGCTCGACGATATGTTAGATGAACTCAACAATGCTAAACTGTTCTCTAAGATCGGCTTGAAAAGCGGCTATCATCAAATACGCATGCAAGAGGGGGATGAGTGGAAGATGACGTTCAAAACCAAATATGGTTTGTATGAGTGGCTAGTGATGCCATTCAGCCTCACCAATGCCTCAAGTAACTTCATAAGATTGATGAACCACGTTTTGAGATCTTTCATTGGTCGTTTCTGCGCAGTTTATTTTGATGACATTCTAATTTATAGTAAATCCTTATCTGATCATCTTGAACACTTGCGTGTTGTTTTGGAGGTTTTACGAAAGGAAGTATTATATGCGAACCTTAAGAAATGTAGCTTTTGTACTAACAAAGTCATTTTTCTAGGTTTCGTTGTGAGTGCGGGTGGCCTCGAGGTGGATCAAGACAAGATTAAAGAGATACAAGAATGGCCTCATCCAACCAACATCAGCCAAGTAAGAAGCTTTCACGGCCTTGCGAGTTTCTATAGAAGGTTTGTGCCAAAATTCAATACCCTTGCTGCCCCATTAACTGGTATTATCAAAAAGAATTCTCCTTTTATTTGGTCTGATGAACAAGAAGCTGCTTTTGTTAAGATTAAAGATTGTTTAACTAACGCTTCACTTCTATGTTTACCTAATTTTAACAAAACTTTCGAGGTGGAATGTGATGCCACTGGCATAGGTATAGGTGCGGTTTTAACACAAGATGGGCATCCGGTGGCCTACTTCAGCGAGAAGCTAAACGGGGCTACGCTCAACTACCCCACCTACAACAAGGAAATGTATGCTTTGATACGTGCCTTAGAAACATGGCAGCACTACCTTTGGCCGAAAGAGTTTGTTATACACACGGACCATGAGGCCTTGAAGCACTTGAGAGGGCAAACCAAGCTCAACAAACGTGATGCCAAATGGGTATAATTCTTAGAATCCTTTCCATATGTGATTAAATACAAGCAAGGTAAGGAAAATATCGTTGCGGATGCACTATCGTGTAGGTATGCTCTTATAAACTGTTTGGATGTTAAATTGCTTGGTTTCGCTTATTTGAAGGATTTATATGCCAATGTCTCTGATTTTGGAGAAATTTACAAGTTATGTGTGCAAAGTGCGTATGATAGGTATTTTCGACAAGACGGATTCCTTTTTTGAGAAAACAAGTTATGCATACCCTAAGGATCAACTAGAGACGTGTTGATTCATGAAGTGTATAGATAGGGTTTAATGGGTCACTTCGGCATAGCCAAGACTTTGGTTGTACTTCAAGAACACTTCTATTGGCCGAAGATGAAACGAGACATGGCTAAAGTGTGCGAGTGATGTATTGCTTGCAAAAAGGTGAAATCAAGGATCCATCCACATGGACTTTACACTCCGTTGCCAATTCCTGAAACAACATGGATGGACATTTCCATGGATTTCGTTCTAGGGCTTCCTAGAACAAAGAATGGAAAAGACTCGGTGTTTGTTGTAGTCGATAGATTTTCAAAAATGGCTCATTTTATTGCGTGTAATAAAACTGATGATGCCTTAAATGTTGCTAATCTATTTTTTAGGGAAATCTTACGTCTGCATGGCATTCTGAGGACCATCGTATTAAACCGAGACACTAAGTTCCTCAGCCATTTTTGGAGGCCCTTGTGGGGCAAGCTTGGTACCAAGCTGTTGTTCTCAACAACGTGCCATCCCCAAACCGATGACCAAACGGAGGTCGTTACTATGGTTTTGTCAACACTATTGTGGGCAATTATTCAAAAGAATCTAAAGACTTGGGAAGAGTGTTTGCCCCACATCAAATTCGTGTACAACCGATCGAT
The DNA here is from genome assembly GCA_025506655.1 of Gossypium rotundifolium. NCBI lineage: Eukaryota > Viridiplantae > Streptophyta > Magnoliopsida > Malvales > Malvaceae > Gossypium > Gossypium rotundifolium. The sequence goes on along the minus strand of CP106733.1, from coordinate 56,211,165 downwards.
ACATTCCGCTACCAAGCATTCGTCATTCGAGATAGTATACGGTTTTAACCCCTTAAATCCTTTGGATTTGTTGCCTTTACCTTCTGATTAGTTGGTGCATGTAGATGGTAAGAAAAAGGCCAAATTTTTAAAACAATTACATCAACGAGTTAGGGATAATATTGAAAGAAGAACCAAGCAATATGCTCGTAAAGTCAACAAGGGACGTAAACGAGTGACGTTCTATAATAGCCCGATTTTAGGGCTAGTCTGAACAGTGGTTTTAGAACCACTAATTTGAGGTCAGATAAAATTATTTTAATATTATTTTATGTGTTATGGCATGATTATATGAGTACATGAAAATTTTGGCGAGTTAATTTTAGTGATTGCATGCTTAATTTTGAAAAAGGACTAAATCGCATAAAGTGTGAAAGTTTTGCTATACAAGCTAAAGGTGTCAAATAGCTATAGAACCTTGAATTAGAGGTCTTTAATGTGCAATTATACCCTTAAGATAGAGTGGCCGGCCATAGGGGACAGCGAATTGCTAATTGGTTAAAGTAGTTGGAATTAGATGGCTTAAATTAATAAAATAAAAATAAAATAAGGAGAAAAAGATGTCATCTTTTTCATTTTCTCTTCTCCACTGATTTTGACACTCAAGAAAGGGCCATGAAAACTTGAAAATTTTCAGCAACTAACACTCCTTGCAAGTAAGTGATTTTGGTGGTCATTCTTAATAATTTTTGTACTTTTGAGACCATTGTAGCATAACCTAGCTAATGAGGAGACTACTTTGCAAAATGGTTAAGATTATAGGGCTTTGACATGTGAATATTCATGTTGATTTCTGAAATTTTATTGAAGAAAATGATTCTTGGTTGTTAAATACACAACTTTTGTGAAAGGCATTTCTATGAAAACACTTAAAAAGACCTTTTTGTAAATGTTGTAAACTAGGTGGTAAATGTGTGAAATAATTGGTTTTGTTAGTTCCTATAAGAGTAATAAATGTTCATCTAGGCTTGTTAAAGGAGGAAATTTAATTAGAATTATTTTACGAGCTTAGGGGCAAAATCATAATTTTGTGAAAGTCTAAGGGCAAAATAGTAATTTTGCCAAAATAGAAACTTCGAAATGTTTTGAATAATTTGGTGATTAAATAAGTGAATTTTTCATTATAGATCAAGAATAACGTGGAATCAACCTTGACTGAGGAAAAGGCAAGGTTTCGGACTAAATTCCAAATTGACATATTTTGTATCGAGGTAAGTTTATATGTAAATGATATATCCTTTTTACTTTTGTTTTTACATATAAATGTGTTATGTGAAATGTGAATGAATATTCAATGTCTATGAAGATGATAGAAAGTGAGGAAATTTTAGTATTGGTGGGCTGTGTGCGATACCACCGTAATCATTAATATGGGTGGGCTGTGTGCGATACCACCGTATTTGTGATTATGGGTGGGCTATGTGCGATACCACCGTGGATATGTGACTATTTGGTGGGCTGTGTGCGAAACCACCGTATATCCAGTAATATTCCAAAGTGTTCATCGAGAAACTTTGACTAAGTGAAATGATGTGTGGCTATGTGGTGACAAGTGTAGGGTATAATTGCATGTAAATATGAGTAATGTTTATGATATGTATTTGGGATGTGGTGAGATTTGAAATAAGTAAGTACAATTACAAGGTTCAGAATTGTTCTTGAGTTGTATGTAATGTTCTTGATGAATAAGTATGTTGTATGGTGTTCATTGTTTACATGTAAACTTACTAAGCTTTATGCTTACTCCCTTTCTTTTCCATTTCCTTGTAGTGTCGTCAAGCAAACTCGGGGATTCGAAGGATGTCGGAGCTCGTTTCACATTGTTAAGCTATTATTTTGGGTATAGTAAAGTTTGATTATTTTGAGTATGCCATGTATAGGGACTTAGTCTTTGTCAAGTGTCATCTTGTTTTGGCCAAAAGTGTTGGCTTATCTTGGAAATTAATTCATTTTGTATAAGGCCATGGTTGATGGCTATTACTCATTATTGTTATATGAAAATGATGATATTTTTCATGGATGTGCAAATTGCATGGTTGGGTATTTGGTATATTATTGCATGAATAAATAGGTTGTTTGATATGGAATATGTTGGTGCAAGTAAGGATGACAAAATGGGCTTGGTAAATAGCCTTGTTTATGTCCACAAAGGTAGACACACGGGCGTGTGTCTAGGCCATGTGCGAAACACGGTCTGCCCCACGAGCGTGTAGTTCTATCGTGTGTCGCCCTGCATCCTAAGTTGGCAAAACAAAAAGCCCAGTAGTAACCACACGGACGAAGACACGGCCGTGTGTCTCGACCGTGTGGAAGACATAGCCATAGGACATGGGCATGTTCCCAGGCCGTGTGATGTCTACACCTGAATTTAGGAATTTAACTCTCCACATGGTATAAGGACACGGGCGTGTGCCTTGGCCGTGTGACCTTAATAGGATGATGACGTCAAAATAGAATGTCAAGGTTTTTGCACACAGGTCAGAACACAGGCGTGTCATGGCCGTGTGAGGGACACGGGCCATGGACACAGGCGTGTGTCAGGCCATGTGAAAACCCCTGTAGGTTTGAATTGAGAAATAAGTCCATACGGAGTGGGACACGGGTGTATTCCTATATGCTTTGGCCTTGTGAATCACTTGATCTGTAAACACGACCATGTTATCAAGTCACATGGGCGTGTCACCCTTCCACATGGGCGTGTGCCCCTGTTTCTAGTATCATTTTCCAAGGTTTTTCAATGAAACCGATTTGATCTGGAAACGAATCTAAGATGTGTTTTGAGCTTTGTAAGCCTATATTAAGGATGTTAAGAGGAAGTTTGAAAAGTTTAAAATTTGAATTGACTTTTATGATTCAGAATTGTGGTTTTGCTTGCGTTTAATATAGGTAATGCCTCGTACCCTATTTCGGCGTCGAATACGGGTAAGGGTGTTACACATTCGATGCGTAAGGAGAGATCCCCAACTCAAAGACGGTCCAAATTCTTGCCAAGGGGAGACAGTCCTTTTCAAATCTTGGAAAGGATTAACGACAACGCCTATAAGTTAGATTTACCTGGTGAGTATGGATTTAGTGCTACTTTTGATGTTGTTGATTTATCCCCTTTTGATGTAGGTGACGATTTAGGGGCAAATCGCCTCAAAGAGGGGGATGATACGAACCTAGCTCAGAAAGCTACCACCGAACCCATTGAGCTGGCACAATGACCTATAACTTGGTCTCGTGCTAAGAGGTTCCAAGATGCTTTAGCAAGCTATGTCGATCAAGCTTAGGGAAAAGAAGTAGTCGAATCCATTAAACATATGAGGACCATCTCAATAGGTGTCCCTTGCAGCTTATTACAAGCTGAACTTTACCTCACTTTAGATTATTTTAGCTCACTTAGTTGTTGGAATAAATTCTAGTTAAATTAGTTTAAGTTATTTAATGAATTTAGTTAAGTATTAAATGTGTCTTAGTTAATGCATATTTTTAATGTGTCAAGTTTAGGACAAATTTAATTCTTGTTGCTAATTAATTTGTCCAGCCAAATGTAGCTCATTTAAGTTGTCATAGCTGCTGTCGATTTAATATGTCTTAAGCTGACTAATTTGTTGAATTTAAAGTGCAACTACATGCATGAAACAACAATCAAAGCAAGTTGCTATTTTTAGCTTCTCCAAGTGTCTATCCGTGGAGTCCAATAGCCAAGATGCTATTCACATTGAGCCTATTCAGCTAGCAACGTTTTCACACCTTGGGGGTTTTCCATTTCCTCCCTTTCACACTATTTGGCCGATTGCATCCAATTGTTCACACCATGGTCTATTTGTGTCCCCAAAATGCTATTAATTTGCTGCTGCTTGTTTGGCTACCTAAGGAGTATTTAAAGCTGATCTTTAAACACTTAAGCTGCTTAATCATTGAATCCTTTCAGCCTAAGTATTCAGCTTATTAATTTAGCTGAATTGAAAGACTAAATAAGCTGATGATTGACGTCCACAAGAAGGCTAACCAGCTCCCATTCATCCCAATTAATTCCAGCTGCTTGTAGACACTCTAGAAGTTGCCCATTGACGTTCTCCAAGCTAGGAAGCTTCCCAAGGATGTTCTAGGAAACTTCAAGGAAATTTTAGCTTCCTTAAGCTTTTATTTGATGTCCTTTAACTCACTAAAAATACCTATTCGTTATCTCATGTAATGTCTATAAATATTTAGCTCATTTCATTTTGTAAGGGACTTTTGCCAATTTTATTCTTAATTTGAAACTTGTGAGATTTCCAATTCTCCTTGTTCTTTTTGGGACTAAATTGACTTATCAAGTTCTCTTGTGGCATCATTCTTTCCTTTGCTAAACCGAACTTATCATCTTTGGTGTGGCGTTCATATACCTTTGGTTCCTATCACATTTGATAGCGGATCAAGGTTCAACTATCGTTTCCTAAACCGAAATCATCTAAGTGCCTTATTAAGATTCCGGGTCAACAATTCTTTTTATTGTTGGTTCTTTCTTTGGCCTTAGCCAACTTTATCTATCTATTCCCTTAACTATCTTGCATCCTTTGTGTTTAAGCCTATTTCCCTTATATCATCAACCTATTTTTTAATAAAACCTAATTCAATTCAAAACGAACAAACTCTTACTCAAATTCACGATTGGGCAAACACATACAACTCGAGACATCTACAATCGAACTCGTATTAGGATATTTTTGTGTGTGTGATCTTGTTATATAAAACTTATGGAGAAAAAAAATTAAAAGAGAATTGAGTTGATAATGTGTTATAAAATAATCAAATAAAAAAATACTTAAAGTAAACAATAGATCAAATCAACAGAGACTTTTCTCGTATATCATTTTCACTCATATAAGGGTTCTATTTATAAGTCATTGTCATTCAATGCAACACATATAAATGAAGCTTACGTAAGTGCTTCATTAACACATACATTAAACAACTTGCATATTTACTTTCATAATGAATAAGGGGGTTTTATCTCATAAATGAAGGGGTTAGAATATGGACATCAACATTTATATATTTGGAACATAAAACACTTTTTTTTTTCGTATAATGTTAATTTAGCCCTTAACTCTTACAACTTTTGTCAATTTGGTTTTTATTCTTTTTTGTTTAGTTAAATTTGGTTATTGACCTTTCAAAAAGAGTAAATTTGCATTTTTAATGTAAATGTTAACTAAAATAAACTTTTTAATGATGTTGGCATGGCAACTGTAATATTCGGGAATTAGGGCTTGTGCATTATTGCTTAATTGTATGAAGTAGCATGCCTATGTGTGTGGTGAATGTGTTTTATGAAATTTGAGAACTTTAGAGTGTAGATGAATGCCTTAGAAATATTGTATTTTAAGCCTTAAAGGGGGAGCTAGGCAAATAAGGCCTTAAGAAAAATTGTAAGGGAAATTGGACATGGAAATGGGCTTGGTAAAGTGGCAAGGAGGCGCCACTTAAAGCCTTAGTAAGTGACGCCACAAGTTGTGTAATAGGGCCTAGGTTCGAGCAGCAAGGGACGCAAATAGGAGTTTTATTTTGTTTGCAAGGATGAGCGAAGAGTGGACGACATATGGACTCTAGAAGGAGGAGGTATAGATGGGGTTGGAGTGTTGGGGATTCGGCTAAGGAGGAAGGGATCAAGGGATAAGGGAGAGAGGGAAGAGAGGTGGCCGAATATGGGACTCCCTTAAGGTGAATTTCGGCCAAGTTAGAATGGGAGGAGTAGCCGAATTTTGTTAAGGGGTTTTATGCCAAAATTTAGCCTTTCTCTTCACTCTTTTCTCTCTTTCTCTTTTGATCACCATTGCCGAAACTTCTAAGCCTCACACACTCCCTCTCCATGTTTTGATAAAGACCACAATTGTAACAGTCCGAATATGACCCTAATTGGAACGGTAGTTTCGGGACCACCAATCCGAGTCTGGAAAATTTTTAAATATTATTTTTGGTGTTAATTATATGTGATTTATGATGTGTGAAAGTTTCGTATAAAAAATAATTGTTTATGTGTTTAATTTAAGAAAAAGGACTAGAATTGAACAAATGTGAAAATAGCTATTGTGTGAATTAGGAGCCAAATTGATTAGTTCACTTTTTGCATGGGATTTAAGTGGCAATTTAACCATAATTACTTTTAGTGGACGGTAATGACTAGGGATTTGATGTGCATGTCATACCTTATATTATTATTATATGTAGATAGTGGGATAAATGATAACATTCATTAAAGAAAAATAGGATATTGTAATAATAGTAAAAAAAAAAACAACAACAACAAAACCATTTTTCTTTTCCCACTATCATCATCTTCTCCACAAAAAAAAAAAAAAAACAAAAGGAAGAAGAGAAGATAGTTAAGCTTCCTAGTTCGGCCCTTTTGCATGTCTTCCTAAGGTGAATAAACAAGGTTAAATCTTAAAATTTTTGTATGGTTGTGCTAGTTATCTTGAGTTCTATAAGCTACATGTGGAAATTTTGAGGTTTGAAGCTTGTGTTAGATTCGGCCATGAGAGGTTTCTTTGTTATGCATGAGGATTAATGAAAAAGAAATGCTAAGCATAGATTAGGCTTCAACGAGGTTGAATAAGAAAGTAGATTAAATGAATGTTTGAAGGTTTAATTTAGATGAATAAATAGTTGAAAAAATACTTAATAAATGGTTTATATGAACTCCAAAAAAAATGAAAAAAATGAATAAGGAGATTCACTCTTGAAAGACTGAATTAATTTCATGAAATTATTGTGTTTATTGCTTGGGATTAAATTACAAGAAATTGAAATTAGAGGGACAAATCACAAAAGTTGTAAATTATATGTTATGAAATATTTTGAATGTTAAAATGAGATTTGATTTACTTGGGAAGTATTCGCTTTTGATAAAAGAGTGTATAAAATTCAATATTTTTTTGTATGTGTTCGAATGAATGAAAAGATCCAGTACTAAATTGTAAAAGTTCCAAATTTTGATTGATAGATTAAAATATATATATATATTATTATTATTAAATGTTTCGAATGGCGATGAATGAAATTCAATTGAGTAGGCTCTTTTAAATTCGGTTTTAGATCAAAGAAGGAAAGAATTGGAAACGGATCGGGGGAAAGCTAAAGTACACGAGTAACCGGGAAATTCAAAGTATTCGACTTACGAGGTAAGTTTATAAGCAATTTAATATCGTTAATGTCAATTATAATTTTGAATACATGTTGAATTATGGAATTTTAGTTATGAATTTAGTGAGAGCCGAATGTGGATAGACATTTTATTAAGAAGTGTTATTAAATTTTAATTGAATAGATAAGTGATTTTAATAGTGAAATGTAGTTATATTTAATTGAAGTTGGTATGTGAAAGTGATATGAATTATGTGTGAGATGTGATATTGGTAATATGTACTGTATGAAATGGTTTATTTATATTGATACTCGGGCTCGAGCCTAGCGAACCTTGTGCTTGAAGTGTATCGGCTTATTGCCTAGCGAGCCTTGTCTTGGGTGAAGTGTATCGGGATTAATGCCTAGCAGGCTATATGCCGATGATCAAATTTCAGACCTCATGTCTACCAGGCTTAGTGCCGGTGTGTATTTCAGGCTTGGATGTCAGCGTGCTTAGTGCACGTGACATATTCGAAGCTTCGTGCCTAGGTGCTTAGTGCCGGTGACATATTCGGGCTTCGTGCCTAGCAGGCTAAATGCCGGTGATCAAAATTTCAGACCTCAGGTCTAGCAGGCTTAATGCCGGTGTGTCTTTCAGGCTTTGATGCCTAGCAGGCTTAATGCCGGTGATGTGATATAAATGGAGAATTCACAAATCATTTACAAGGTGGAACGTATTTGTTAAAATAAGCTAAATGCTCGGGTAAGTATAAGTCTTTCATAATTGTAGGGAATAGGGTATGTTAGTATATTACCATTGAATCAAGTGAGATATGATATGGTTGAAGCTTTGGTAAAAATTTTAGGTTGTGCTACTAATCTTACCATTGATAAGAATGATGTATATATATAATGAAATTTAGGCTTGAATATGTCTTTAGAGAATCGGCCATATGTGAAAGGTTAAATATAAAAGAGGTTGAATATGTTTGTATATGTGTATAAATGAGTACATGTGGTTGATGGGTATGTTATATTTATTGGATTTGGAATATTTGTATATATATATATATATATATTGTAATTGGGTGCTTCGATGAATTTACATGTTTATGGTAAGAAAATGATAATAGCTACGTTAAGTGAAATGATAGTACTCGGCCATGAAGAATTTACAAGTTGAATTGTTTATATTTAGTATCATAAACTAAAGGTTTAAAATGCTTGAATTTTTGACTGTTATATTAAAATTTGCTTGAGACTTACTAAGCTAGTACGCTTACTCTGTGTGTGTACAATGTTCTGTTTTATAGATTTTGGTCAAGCTACGAGCTCGATGGATCATCATAGAAGTCAACCACACTATCATCCCTTTTGGTACATATGAGCTTAATTTTAGAATTAAAGGCATGTATAGGTTAGACTATGTATTAAAACCAATGAACTTTTGTCTTGTTTATAAGTATAGCCTTGCGAAAATGGCTTGATTATAATGCTAATGGTTGTGTAAATTCGATCATAGTTTAAACATATATAGATAATAATCATATATAAATATATAAATATATATATATGTCATAGTATTTGGTCATGTGATTTGGCAATAAGGAAAATGATGGATGCTTGATGAATTATAATATGTAATATATTAGCTAAGTAATATGCTTGTTATATATATATGTGAGGTACTTGGTAAAAGCTTAACATTGGTAGGTTTTGCATTTTTTTTATGATGCGGTTCAAATCTAGTAAACATGGTGGAGAGATGTATATATATTTCGGTGTGGCATAATTTAGCTTATTTGGAAAGTATGATATGTATTATGAAATAGTATAAGTTAGAAAACTTATTACAAAGTATATAAATATCTATGTTTGTGACATTGATGCATGATTTGGTAACATGGTAATGATAAGCATCTTGTATATTCGGCTATGTTGTATTAATGTTATGTTCTGCCATAGGATAATGATATTAAGGTTGCACATATATTTAAAAATGAATAGGTATGATTCTATTGACCATGTAAATATGGTATGAGTATTTATGTATATTTGTTTATGGATAGTTGCTAGTAGTTGAGTAAAGCATGGTTATAAAAAGAAATTTGTATGGTATTTCACTTGCTAGCCGAATTGGATATGAAACATATGGCTAAGAGTATACATGTTGTGAATGACTAGATAATTCGAAATAGTTTAAAACGCATAGAAATTTTGTGATTTCTATAATTTGATTAATTGTAATATGGATTTTTAAAATACACTAGTTGCTTGCGATTATTAATTCATACATCGGCATATACAATATTTATAAACCAAAGTGTTTAAGTTTTGTTAAGTAACACCTTGTGACCCTAATTCGGCGACGGATACGGGTTAGGGGTGTTACATTTGATTGGTATCAGAGCTTACGGTTTAGTCGATTCTAGGACTACCGTAAAGCGTGAGAGTCTAGCTATACATGCCTTTATTGTATATGTGATAGTGTGGTGACTTCGACATTTCAAAGCGTGTTTTATATAGTAAATGGATTCCGATCTGACAGAGTCGTAGCAGACGATGTAGAGAGTGTAGCGCCTGATCGCGCACGAGGATCAGCGTCGGTAGACTCTCGACTAGTTTCGAGTAGCCATGAGGGGAGGCTAAACAAGCCTTCTACCAAATGATGAACGAATGGTTTACCCAAAGATATCGAGACTAACCCTACCAGTACAACAACCTCCACCTGAATAATCCAACTCCGGTACCTTCAGCGCCTCGATGATAGATCCAATGAGATCTAGTCGGCCTCTCATTGATAAAATCAGGAAACACGGGGCCTAAGAATTTAAAGCTAATGATGACGACGATGCAGAACGAGCTGAGATGTGGCTAGATAACACTATTCGGGTACTTGATGAGCTATCCTGCACTCCTGAGGAATGCCTGAAGTGTGCTATATCTCTACTTCGGGACACTGCATATCACTGGTGGAATACATTAGTATCAGTGGTTCCGAAAGAAAAAGTGACTTGGGATTTCTTCCAGATCGAGTTCCGTAAGAAATATATCAGTCAGAGGTTCATAGATCAAAAACGAAAAGAATTTCTGGAACTAAAACAGGGTCGTATGACTATGACAAAATATGAGCGAAAGTTTGTCAGATTGAGCTGATATGCCCGAGAGTGTGTATCAACTGAAGCCATTATGTGCAAAAGATTTGAAGATGGTCTGAATGAAGACATAAAGTTGCTTGTGGGCATTCTTGAGATCAAAGAATTCGTAGTACTTGTCGAGTGAGCTTGCAAAGCTAAAGAGCTTGGAAAAGAGAAAGGAAAAGCCGAGTTCGAAGCTAGAGACATTCGAAAAAGATCATCGAGTAAGATATTTCATTCTGCATCAAAGAAGTTTAAAGATGAATCCAGTCGACATAAAGCTACTTCAGACTTCTCTAGACGAGATCGACCTCCATGAGTTCTTGAGCTACTTGAGGGCAGTGTTGGTAATGTTCAGCAAAATCGGGATGAATGCAAGCATTGTGGTAAATGGCATTCTGGGAGTTGTAGATTTCGTGATCGGTTCTGCTTTAAATATGGATCGTCAGATCATTTTATCAGAGAGTTCCCGATGCTAACTGAGCAAAATACTACTCGAATACAAGACCGAGCAACACGTCGAAGATTTAGGTAGACCACCCCGACATTCGAGAAATGTAGGTGGTAGTCAGAGAGGAACAAAGGAAACTGCAGTTCGATCAGAGGCTCGAGCACCTGCTAGAGCATATGCTATACGTACCAGAGAGGATGCTTCTTCCCCAGATGTTATCACCGGTACTTTTACTCTTTATGATACTACTGTGATTGCATTGATTGATCCGGGTTCGAATCATTCCTATGTGTGTGAAACTTTAGTATCCCGTAAGACTCTGCCAGTTGAGTCTACTAAGTTGTGATCCGGGTGTCCAACCCTTTGGGTAGATATGTTTTCGTTGATAAAGTGTGTAAAGGTTGCCCGTTGATGATTCGGGATTCCTGCTTTCTAGCTGATTTAATGTTGTTGCCTTCGATGAGTTTGATATAATTTTGGGAATGGATTGGTTAACTTTACACAATGTGGTGGTGAATTGCAAAAGAAAGATTATTGATTTGAGAAGTCAAAATGGTGAGATCATCCGAGTTGAATCTAGTGATTTAAATGGGTTACCGACAGTAATATCCTCGATGCTTGCCCGAAAGTATGTGAGAAAAGGATGCGAAGCTTATTTGGCCTATGTATTGGATAATAAAGTGTCTGAAAAAAACAGATTGAATCTATACCGATTGTGGGTGAATACCCAAATGTGTTTCCTGATGAATTATCGGGTTTACCACCAGTACGAGAGATTGAGTTTGGCATTGAATTAGTACCGGGGACAACTCCGATTTCGATAGCTCCGTATCGGATGGCACCTACTGAGTTAAAAGAGTTGAAAGCATAATTGCAAGAGTTGACAGATAGGGGCTTTGCACGACCAAGTTTCTCTCCTTGGGGTGCACCAGTTCTATTTGTGAAAAAGAAAGACAGGATTGATTATCGGCAGTTGAATAAAGTGACAATAAAGAATAAATACCCGTTACCTCGAATTGATGATTTGTTTGACCAGTTAAAAGGGGCTTTAGTGTTTTCAAAGATTGATCTGAGATCGGGTTATTATCAGCTGCGAGTCAGAGATTCTGATGTGCCTAAGACTGCATTCCAAACGAGGTACGGACATTTTTGAGTTTCTGGTTATGCCTTTTGGACTTACTAATACACCTGCTATTTTTATGGATCTGAAGAATCGGGTTTTCAGACCGTTTTTGGATCAGTTTGTGGTAGTGTTTATTGATGATATACTGATCTACTCCAAAGATGAAACCGAGCAAGAAAGATGCAGTTTGGGTTATAGTAGATAGATTAACCAAATCAGCTCACTTTGTGCCGGTTAAATGCAGACTATTCGCTCGATAAACTTGCTGAGTTGTATGTATCTCAAATTGTGAGATTACATGGTGTGCCGAGTTCTATTGTTTCTGACAGAGACCCAAGATTCACATCACGGTTTTGGAAGAAGTTACAAGATGCTTTGGGTACTAAACTCCACTTTAGCACATCGGCATATACAATATTTATAAAGCAAAGTGTTTAAGTTTTGTTAAGTAACACCTTGTGACCCTAATTCGCGATGACGGATACGGGTTAGGGGTGTTACAATAATACCATTCTTTCTTTTCTTCCATTTGTTAAAACCGAATATCCCTCTCTCAAAAAAAAAATTCCATCCTTTGCTGATTCTTCCTAAAGTCTCATACTTCTCCTTTTCTTTTCCTTGTTGAAGCCGAATCTCCTAGTGTTCATAAAGTCAATCAGATCTCCCCGCTACTTCCTCCTAAAGTCGAAAGTCCACTTCATTGCCACTCTTTGAATCGATTTCTGTTGCAAGCATCCTTGTCGATTTCTTGAAGGTGGTTAATCAATTGCGTTTTGGCCACTCTATTGGTAAGGGATCTCTCTCTTGGGTTTAAAATCTCTGTTCTCTATTTTTGTCTATCGGAATCAAGACTGTAATCCCCTTTAATGCCGTTTGGCCGAACCTTTAAAGGAGGATCTCTAGGTTTCTGCTAAGTCGACTACAAGAGAAGATCTTCAGGATTTTTAGATCTAAGGAATTTCGACACCACCAAGAACAAGGGTTGATTTTGGGATCCAGACAATCAAGGTAAGGAAGTCTTAATATTCGGCCAAGGCCCATCTTCATAGTTTCTACATATTAAGCCGATTCTAACTATTGATAAGTAGGGATTTCGACAACTTAAGGAGCAAGTGATCGTTTAGGGATTTAGATCTACAAGGTAAGTGGATATGCATATTCGGCCTTAGGCCATTCTGTCTAGTAATGTTAGCCGATTCTGACATTGGTTTTTAGGAAGGAGTGCAATCGATTTCAGTAGACTTTCGAGATTCAGTAAAGCACGTTAGTAACCAGGTGTGTAGCCCTACACAAATTCTTAATAGATTTACGATATTAACTTAATATGTGTGTTAATAAGAATGTGAATGATGTGGCTAAATGTACCATTCAGTGGTACAACATATTCAGGTACGTTATTCTCTAAAGATCTGTTAATAGTTTTATAAACTATGAATGTGACATATATGAGAATTAGTCACGAATATGAATAAGGCATATGGCATGATATTCGCATGATTTGTATGACGCATGGGGGCATATGGGTGATTATGAAAAGGGGAAGTGATCCGTGGTTTTTACCATAATATCTGGTGACTCATGTCACATAATCGAATGTGGTGACTTATGTCACATATTTTTATCTGGTGACTTTGTCACAATTATCCGTGGCTATGCCACAATTTATAAGGGTGATGTGCAAGTCGTCTCAGTTGCGCCTTCGACGGTGTGTAGCGGATGGAGGGTCGATTTAGTAATCCCACGGTGTGATGGCGGTGCGGGTGATGATGTAGAGAATGGTTAACTAGGTTTGGGTTCGGGTTTGCATCACTGCTATGTATGTTGCATATATGATTTGTATGCCTAAATTGTTGGGTGTTTGTGTTGATGGTTACACATTGAGTCTGTTGACTCACCCCGTTGTGGGATATCTTTTCAGGTGACACTCAGTAATGGACCGGGTCAGCAGGAGCTTAATGGTGGCCATGCTCAGCTTAGTGCTATTTTATTTTCGTTGGGTTTTATTATTTAAGTATGTTGGTATTATTTCGGGTTTTATTTGATGTAATATGGCCATTACGATTAACTGTTTTACGCATGTATTTTTATTCGGTTTATTACGTTACAATTATTATCAAATCAAAGGTTAAGTAAATTTTTCTTAAAAATAAATTCTAAATGTTTTGACACCTAAGCAACAATCGATTTTCAATGTAAGGTTAACCTCTAAAAATCCGGCTATACTTTCAAATTATTGATTACAAAAACAACACTGTTTTCAATTTGAACTCAACGCAAATCAAATTATCTTCCAAACCACCCAAATTTTTCCAAAGTAACAAATAAGTTTTGAATGGTTTTACTCAAGAAGCATGCCAGATCCGGTCAGGACTTGTGGGCCGGGTTTGGGGTGTTTCAGTTTTGTATCAGAGCCCAGTTCAAAACTCGGCCTTGAGGGCTTTTTGGGCCCAAAGCATCTTCTTTCTTTTGAAATTGAATTTTTCTAAGAAATGAGCAGGTTTTCTGGCATGGCACCTGAGTCTTCGGCCCGAAGTCCACTAGGTAAGTACTCCTAACCCTTTTGTAATTTGTATGTGGGAAGTTATAGGGACGTAGATTAGTAAATTAGGAATTAAACCCTAGGATTAGTCTACTCCAACACCGAAACACATAAAACTTAAAGTCTAACCAAACAAACCTGTGTCTGAGTCACCGAGTTAAAGGTGTGGCAACCATTGTACGCATGTCTAGGATTGGATTCAAGGGGAGCTTGGTATTTAAGCAATCCTAGTGACTCACCTCCTCTCCGCTCGAATCCTACCTGGTGCGTAGTGACGGTTCACCCTAACCAAGAGGACTCAATCACAGGCTAAACTCAATAACTAAAACCCGAAAGGGACCCGTCACCTTGTTTTGTGAAATTCTAAAGACAAATCGTGATTTTAAAATTCCAAAGTATCCTTGATTTAAAAATGACCAAAATACCCTTGATTTGTAAAATTGACCAAATTACCCCTAACCTGTACAAATTACTAAAATACCCTCAGTATGGAAAGTTATCGAAATACCCCGAATTAAAAATTTCTAAAATACCCTTGCTTTAAAAAGTCACCAAGAACCATATTTTGCAAAAAATTACCGAAATGCCCCTGGTTTGAAAAATTACAAAAAATACCCTCAGTTTATAAAATTACTATTTTACCCTTGAAATTTTCTTACCAAGTATTTCAATTTTGTAAAAATACCAAAAAAATATCTCTAGTTTGCAGAATTTTCAAATATCCTAATTTGGAAAATTACCAAAATACCCCTATAGGATAAAATTACGAAAATACCCCTGGGTAGTGGAAAACAACAACAATGACAATTACAACACTTTTCTGTAATGAACGCAAGTTCATGAATGTGATGACTAAATGAATTTGAGACTGTATGTGTATGAATTCGAAAGAACTACTCCTTAGAACTATTGAACATAAGACTGTTCGCGATAAATCAGTGGAACAAAACTAATTCATAAAATTCTTTAATCAGATAAACGTGATTCAGAAGCATGAATTCTAGGGGACGTGGTCGTAATGTGCGTAGCCGTGGTAGAGGCCGAATGACTGTGTCAGAACCCATTAGGTCTGGACAAGGGTTCGAAAATGAAATGCCACCACCACCAGCCGCTGATGTGGAATATCAGGATCAGACGGGGGATGATGCAGTATCACAGGCGATCCTGCGAGTTTTGAAAAGGGTGGCTGGAGTAGGTGGAGGCATGGGAGCTCGAAAGTCGGTACCTGAGTGACTTTGAGCTAATGGAGCTGAATTTTTCTGTGGCATATCTGGTGTGACGCCCAATACGGCTGAGTATTGGTTAGAGGCGACGGAGCGTATTATGGACGATTTGGACCTAAATGCGGAGGAGAAATTGAAAGGGGTAGTGTCGCTACTCCGCGATGAGTCATATCAATGGTGGGTCACGGTTCGGGATGGTGCTGCCGCAGATGATCTTACTTGGGAATACTTTAAGACGGCATATCAGAAGAAGTACATTGGGACCAGTTATGTGGATGCGCAGAGGAAGGCATTTCTGAGGCTGGTTTAGGGGAATAAGATCGTAGCGGAATACGAGGCGAAATTTCTAAGGTTGAACGGATATGTTTGAGGTATTGTGTCGATGGAGCATGAACGGTGTGTCCGGTTTGAGGACGGACTAAGGGATGATCTGAGGTTGTTGATAGCTCCCCAACAGGAGCGAGAATTTATCGTATTGGTGGAGAAGGCTAAGATAGCCGAAGGGATTAAGGACTCAGTGAGGCAGAATACGGATCGGAATAGGCAAAAGAGAGGTTTTGGACCATCAAGGTCATCTGAGAATGTGAAAAAGAGGCCTAGAGTTGGTGGGCCGCGAGGTCAACAAGCTACTACGGGAGGACAGTACCGTACTGTGACTAGTGTGGGAAGATGTATCTAGGAGAGTGTTGGAAGAAGACAAGAGGATGTTTTAAGTGTGGGTCCAAGGACCACATGATTAAAGATTGTCCCATGAAAACAAACGGGAGTCGACTAGTAAGTCAGGGTCCTAATCAGGCTGGAAGAGGTGGACAGCAGCCACCGCGAGGTCGTGGTTCGGCTGGCAGAGGTAACAGTTCAGGTAGAGGACGGGGAACACCGGGCAGAGGTGTTGGTAATCCAGAGGCAAGGCAATTGGGTCTGGTGTATGCAGTTCACCGAAGGGAGGATGGAGACGCACCGGACGTCATAACCGGTACGTTCTTTATAGCAGACAAGCCTTACTTTGCTTTAATTGATGTTGGCTGTACCCGCTCTTATGTTGCATGTAGAATAGTTGAAACACTAGGCATAGCCTCTAAACTGTCTAATAGGGAGATGACTATAGTGAGCCCATTAGGTCAAACTGTAGTGGTAAATAAGATATTTTGGAGTATACCTCTAGAGCTTCAGGGAGTGGTATTTCCTGCCGACTTGATGGAACTACTCTTTGGAGAATTTGATCTCATCCTTGGCATAGACTGGCTAGTGGAACATCGGGCTGTGTTGGATTACGCAGTTAAGCGAATGGAGTTAAGGACGCCGGAGGATAAGGCGATAATTATGATAGGAGAAAGGAGAAACTACTTGTCCAACGTAGTCTCTGCTTTAAAGGCTAATAAGATGGTTCGAAAAGGGTGCAAGGCATTTTTGGCTTTCTTTAGTGCGTTGGATGTGAAAGAAGGGGGAGTTAGTAGAGCTAGGACAGTAAGAGAATTCGTGGATGTTTTTTCGAGGAGTTACAGAATACCCCGGATAGGGAAGTGGAGTTCGAATTGACTTCTTCGCCGCATGCATGACTCTTGTGTCAATTGCCCCGTACAGAATGGCACCAAAGGAGTTGGTTGAGCTCAAGGCTCAGATCCAAGAGTTGCTTGATCGTGGGTTTATCCGACCCAGTGTGTCTCCATGGGGAGCACCGGTCTTGTTTGTGAAGAAGAAGGACGGAACTATGCGGATGTGCATAGACTACCGACAGTTGAATAAGCTGACCATCAAGAACAAGTATCCATTGCCAAGAATAGATGACTTGTTCGATCAGCTTAAGGGGGCCGCAGTATTTTCGAAGATAGATCTAAGGTCTAGATATCATCAGCTTAAGGTGAAGGAGGCTGATACCCATAAGACAGCTTTTCGGACAAGATACGGGCATTATGAGTTCTTGGTAATGCCGTTTGGATTGACAAACACCCCAGCCATGTTCATGGACATGATGAACCGGGTTTTCCAACCCTATCTGGACCGGTTCGTTGTTGTGTTCATAGGCGATATTTTGGTGTATTCAAGGTCAGAGGAAGAACATGACGAGCATCTCCGAGTCGTGTTGCAAGTGTTAAGGGAGAAAAAACTGTATGCCAAGTTTAGCAAGTGCGAATTTTGGCTGAAGGAAGTTACGTTCTTAGGGCACGTGGTATCTGCTGAAGGGATAAGGGTGGATCCTCGGAAGATTGAGGCAGTGTTGGATTGGAAACCACCTAAGTCCGTGGCGAAAGTTCAGAGTTTCTTGGGTTTAGCAGGCTATTACAGAAGGTTCGTAGAAGGGTTCTCATCAATAGCCGCACCGTTGACGAAGTTGTTGAGAAAGGAGGTACCTTTCATATGGACTGATAAGCAGCAAGAAAGTTTCGAGAAGCTTAAGAAGGTATTGACAGAAGCTCCAGTTTTGATTCAGCCTGAGGCAGGGAAGGACTATGTGGTATACTGTGATGCTTCTCACACAGGATTGGGATGTGTCCTTATGCAGGACGGAAAGGTAGTCGCTTATGCGTCTCGACAATTAAGGCCACATGAGGTAAACTACCCGACGCATGACTTGGAATTGGCGGCAGTGGTCTTTGCTCTTAAGGTATGGAGGCACTACCTATATGGAGAAAAGTCAGTGATCTACACAGACCACAAGAGCCTGAAGTATTTGCTGACTCAGAAAGAGTTGAACCTGAGACAGCGAAGGTGGGTGGAGTTATTGAAGGACTACGATTGTTCCATAGAGTATCACCCGGGCAAGGCGAATGTGGTGGCAGATGCCCTAAGTCGGAAAGTAGTGATGGAGTTAAGGTCAATGTTCGCACATTTGAGCCTCTATGATGATGGAAGTTTGCTGGCAGAGTTGCAAGTTAGGCCGACATGGCTGAATGAGGTGAAAGAGGGACAGTTGGCAGATGAGGATCTGAGTGCTAAGCTACGGCAAGTGCAGAGTGGGGAGTTGGAGGATTATGGTATTAATGGCGATGGAGTATTGTGTTTCAAGGGTAAGGTCTGTATGGCGAAGAACGAGGAGTTAAGGCGGAGAATATTTCAGGAATCGCATAGTAGTCCTTATGCTATGCATCCTGGAGGTAGTAAGTTGTATAGAGATTTAAGGGAACAGTTTTGGTGGCCTGGTCTTAAGCGGGAAGTTACCGAATTTGTAGGGAAGTGCTTAACGTGTCAGCAAGTTAAGGCTGAACACCAAGTTCCGTCAGGATTACTTCAGCCGATCAAGATTCCGCAGTGGAAGTGGGAGAGAATCACCATGGACTTCGTTAGTGGGCTTCCCCTTACGCCTACTAAGAAGGACTCGGTATGGGTGATAGTGGATCGATTGACAAAGTCCGTGCATTTCATTCCAATGCGGGTTGACTACTCTCTGCAAAGGTTAGCAAAGTTGTATATGGCGGAGATTGTGAGGTTGCACAGAGTGCCGATATTGATTATCTCGGATAGGGATTCGAGGTTTAAGTCTCGGTTTTGGAAGGCGCTACATCAAGCTTTGGGCACCAGATTAGACTTCAGTACGGTATTTCATCCGCAGTCGGACGGCTAATCTGAATGAGTGATCCAAGTGTTAGAGGATATGTTGAGGGGCTGTGTGATAGACTTCAGAGGAAGTTAGGAAGAATATTTGCCTTTAGCGGAATTTGCGTATAACAACAGCTATCAGGCAAGTATTCGGATGGCACCATACAAAGCACTATATGGACGGAAGTGTCGCACTCCCACATGTTGGACGGAATTGGGAGAACGTCAGATTTTGGGTCCAAAAATCATGGCGTAATCGTAAGAAAAGGTTAAGGTAATTCGAACACGGTTGAAGGAGGCATCCGACAGCGTAAGCCATCTGCAGATTTTAAACGGAAGGAGATCGAGTTTGCTGTGGGAGATTATGTGTTTCTTAAAGTTTCACCTTGGAAGAAGGTGATACGATTTGGTCGCAAAGGAAAGTTAAGTCCCAGGTTTATAGGACCTTATCGGGTATTGAAGCGAATTGGACCAGTGGCATACCAGTTAGAGTTGCCTCCAGAGTTGAAGCAGATGCACAATGTATTCCATGTTTCGATGCTACGTCGTTACGGAGCAGATCCAACTCATATAATACCGGTTGAGGAGGTGGAGCTGAGAGCAGATCTGTCCTATGAGGAAGAGCCGATTCAGATTCTGGAACGAGATGTGAAGGTGCTCCGGAGGAAGTCGGTCCCTCTGGTCAAAGTGTTGTGGCGTAACCATGGATTGGAGGAAGCTTCTTGGGAGCCGAAAGAAGCAATGCGATAGCAATACCCCCACCTATTCTAGCCTGGTAATTTCGAGGTCGAAATTATTTTAAGGGGGTAGAACTGTAATATCCGGGAATTAGGGCTTGTGCATTATTGCTTAATTGTATGAAGTAGCATGCCTATGTGTGTGGTGAATGTGTTTTATGAAATTTGAGAACTTTAGAGTGTAGATGAATGCCTTAGAAATATTGTATTTTAAGCCTTAAAGGGGGAGCAAGGCAAATAAGGCCTTAAGAAAAATTGTAAGGGAAATTGGACATGGAAATGGGCTTGGTAAAGTGGCAAGGAGGCGCCACTTAAAGCCTTAGTAAGTGACGCCACAAGCTGTGTAATAGGGCCTAGGTTCGAGCAATAAGGGACGCAAATAGGAGTTTTATTTTGCTGCAAGGATGAGCAGTAGTGGACAGCATGTGGACTCTAGAAGGAGGAGGTATAGATGGGGTTGGAGTGTTGGGGATTCGGCTAAGGAGGAGGGGATCAAGGGATAAGGGAGAGAGGGAAGAGAGGTGGCCAAATATGGGACTCCCTTAAGGTGAATTTCGGCCAAGTTGGAATAGGAGGAGTAGCCGAATTTTGTTAAGGGGTTTTATGCCAAAATTTAGCCTTTCTCTTCATTCTTTTCTCTCTTTCTCTTTTGATCACCATTGCCGAAACTTCTAAGCCTCACACACTCCCTCTCCATGTTTTGATAAAGATCACAATACCATTCTTTCTTTTCTTCCATTTGTTAAAACCGAATATCCCTCTCTCAAAAAAAAAAATTCCATCCTTTGCCGATTCTTCCTAAAGTCTCATACTTCTCCTTTTCTTTTCCTTGTTGAAGCTGAATCTCCCTAGTGTTCATCAAGCCGAGTCTGTATCTCCCTGCTACTTCCTCCTAAAGCCGAAAGTCCACTTCATTGTCACTCTTTGAATCGATTTACATTGCAAGCATCCTTGTCGATTTCTTGAAGATGGTTGATCAATTGCGTTTTGGCCACTCACAGGTAAGGGATCTCTCTCTGGGTTTAAAATCTCGTTCTCTATTTTTTCTATCAAAATCAAGACTCTAATCCCTTTAATGCCCTTTGGCCAAACCTTTGAAAAGGGATCTCAGGGTTTCTGCTAAGTCGACTACAAGAGAAGATCTTTGGGATTTCTAGATCTAAGGAATTTCGACACCACCAAGAACAAGGGTTGATTTCGGGATCCAGACAATCAAGGTAAGGAAGTCTTAATATTCGGCCAAGGGCCATCTTCATAGTTTCTACATATTAAGCCGATTCTAACCATTGATAAGTAGGGATTTTGACAACTTAAGGAGCAAGTGATCGTTTAGGGATTTAGATCCACAAGGTAAGTGGATATGCATATTCGGCCTTAGGCCATTCTGTCTAGTAATGTTAGCCGATTCTGACATTGGTTTTTAGGAAGGAGTGCAATCGGTTTCAGTAGACTTTCGGGATTCAGTAAAGCACGTTAGTAACCAGGTGTGTAGCCCTACACAAATTCTTAATAGATTTACGGTATTAACTTAATATGTGTGTTAATAAGAATGTGAATGATGTGGCTAAAGGTACCATTCAATTGGTACAACATATTCGTGTACGTTATTCTCTAAAGATCTATTAATATTTTTATAAACTATGAATGTGACATATATGAGAATTAGTTACTAATATGAATAAGGCATATGGCATGATATTCGCATGATTTGTATGACGATGGGGGCATATGGGTGATTATGAAAAGGGAAGTGATCCGTGGTTTTACCACAATATCCGTGACTCATGTCACATAATCGAATGTGGTGACTTATGTCACATATTTTTATCTGGTGACTTTGTCACAATTATCTGGTGGCTATGCCACAATTTATAAGGGCGATGTGCAAGTCGTCTGCAGCGACTGCCTTCGATGGTGTGTAGCGGATGGAAGGTCGATTTAGTAATCCCTACGGTGTGATGGCAGGTACGGGTGATGTGTAGAGGATGGTTAACTAGGTTTGGGTTCGGGTTTGCATCACTGCTATGCATGTTGCATATATGATTTGTATGCCTAAATTGTTGGGTGTTTGTGTTGATGGTTACACATTGAGTCTGTTGACTCACCCCGTTGTGGGATATCTTTTCAGGTGACACTCAGTAATGGACCGGGTCGACAGGAGCTTAATGGTGGCCATGCTCAGCTCAGTGCTATTTTATTTTCGTTGGGTTTTATTATTTAAGTATGTTGGTATTATTTCGAGTTTTATTTGATGTAATATGGCCATTACAATTAACTGTTTTACGCATGCATTTTTATTCGGTTTATTACGTTACGATTATTATCAAATCAAAGGTTAAGCAAATTTTTCTTAAAAATAAATTCTAAATGTTTTGACACCTAAGCAACAATCGATTTTCAATGTAAGGTTAACCTCTAAAAATCCGGCTATACTTTCAACTTATTGATTACAAAAACAACACTGTTTTCAATTTGAACTCAACGCAAATCAAATTATCTTCTAAACCACCCAGATTTTTCCAAAGTAACAAATAAGTTTTGAATGGTTTTACTCAAGAAGCATGCCAGATCCGGTCAGGACTTGTGGGCCGGGTTTGGGGTGTTTGACAACCCATGTGACAATTCACATGTACTTCATGTTGTCATGACATTACTTGTCTTGTATTGCACATCAACAAAAAATTTAAACTTTATAAAAATATTCAAAAATAAAAAGTAAAAAAATTAACATGAAGACCTAGACTGCCATGTAAGTTGTTTAAAAATTTAACATTTTACTCAGTAAAATCGACTCTTTTGAAAGGTTGGGGGTCAAAGTTAGCTCAAAACAAGAATAAGAGTCAAATTGACAAAAGATATAAATGTTAAGGGAAAAATTTATCATTTTTCTATTTTCCAAAAAAATTAATGATTATCATTGCCTCATAAAGATATAGCAACACAAACAGCATACACACTTCAAAGCTGAGATGACTAACGCCAAAATCCAAAATTTTATGCATTTTACTCCTATCAACAAACTAAATAAGTAACCCAAGAAGGTCATCTTTGTTCAAAATGAACCCAAGAGATGATGGGGGTTCATGAACCTAATTCTTTGGACACATTATCCTTCTAGCTAGAGTAGCAGCCCAATTAGATACTTCATTTGCACTCCTAATCCATTTAAAAATGCAATACTCCATATGTCTTTCAAACTCCAGATGTCCCTTAAAATAGGAAATTGTTTCTATTTTTCATTAGATTTACCTTTTTTACTAACAATCAACACTAGCTCATACAATCACTCTCAACAATTACCTTTTTAAAGCTTTTCTCATTGATTAAATGTAAGCCATGTCTCATTGCTTCTACTTTTTTCATGAGAGCTAAATCAACAACAATCATCTTCCCATTCGAATCTCTAACAATGATCCTTCTACCAACAATCCCTTCCTCACTATTATAACCACCATCACAATTTATCTTCAATACATAAACTAAATGATTTTATACTTCTACAAGAACATTAATTCCAAACATTGCTCTTGACTTACCTAGATTTACTTTTTGGCTAGAAGCACTACAATATTCCCCAATAATCCTTGCCAACACCAAGCAATTCCCTTCCTCTACCCTTATGAAAAAAGAGAACCATCTGCAAAAAAAGAATTTGAAATAAAAAGCCCAAGCTGACTTATTTTAATTCTCTGGTGAGATCTAAACTTGATTGCCTTAGTAACCACTCTTTAAAGGAAATCAACAATAAACAATAATAAAAAGAGACAATGGGCCTCATTATCTAAAACCCCTAGTAGGTTCAATTGTACCACAATTTTCACCATTTAAGACCAGCTGAATAAGACACTGAAGTGACATATCTCATTATCCAACCACTCCATTTTTTTATCAAACCCAATTTGAGTCATAACCTTTTCTAAAAGCATTCATTCAACCTTATTGTAGGCCTTATTCAAATCTAATTTGATTCCCACCTCTTATCTCTTCCTCTTCTTCCTTAGTTCCTAGAAACAAAAAGCTTCATTCCCAATAATAACATTATCCTAAATCCGCCTCCTTTCAATAAAGCACATGTCAAGTTATAATTCCTCCAATAATAGGCCTCAATTTATTCATATGGATCTTGGAAAATATTTTATAAGAAAAAAATACAAAACTAATTAATTTGAATTGGGTGAATGCTTCAAGCCTTTTAACATTCTGAATAAAAACAATATCAATCTTATTCATTTCCCTTAAAAATCTTCCCATTTAGAAAAAAACTTTTAATACATCTCGCAACATTATCTTTTGTTAGGAAAGTTGTTGTTGCTCGTTCCATGTCCTATAATGATGAACCTATTTTGTTTGTTTTCTTGGGTCATTACTTGGGCCATCATTTTGGGCCCTGTACATGTTTTGGTTGCACTAAGTTTGGTCCATTTGAATATGGCATATTTGACAAAATAAAAGCATAGGTCGACTTTGGTACTAAGTCTCCTAATCGAATTTCTTGATGTGGCTTTGTAACACCCCATATCCGGTCTGATCGCCAGACTCGAGCAATAATGTGTTACAAACAAATACAAAACATTCTATTACATTTCTGTAACGTCCCTAACCCGAAACTGTCACCAAATAGGATTAAGGGTATTACCGATCAATCAGAACATTTAACCTCTAAATGTTGACACAAAGTCAATCATCAAACACATTCATATACAATCATAGTGTCCCTTAAACGAGTCATCAAGACCCTAAGTGTTCTTATAAACTGAGTTGGGACTAAACCGAACACATATAAAATCTCATGAAAACTTTAAAACTTTTCTAGAATACAGGGGAGACAAGCCCGTAGGGGTAGGCCGTTCCTCTCCCACGGCTACATGACACACCCGTGTGACCTCCCCATGGTTACATACTGCTAAAATCAACACGGCTAAAAAGCACGCCCGTGTGCTAAGGCCGTGTCCTATAAGGTCATTATAACACCCCAAACTCGGCCCAAACGCTACCACGGATCTGGTATGTCACTTAAGGGATTTTACAAAAACATGTCGCATTTTGGAAAACAATTACTAGGTTTAAACCTTTTTTCCGAAAGCTTAAGAATTCATTAAAGTGTAAAATATTAAGTTATAAATTATCTTGTTGGATTTTAAATAAAACTGAAATTTCGTACATGTCTTAACTTAATTGGAAACATAAAACTTAAAAGCCCAACATAAAACCCAAAACAAAATAATAGTCTAGTGGCTCGTGGCCTTATTACAACCATTTTAATAATTCGCAAAATATAAAAATAACAAACTAAAGTCTTTTAGTGAATCCAATTGCTCTTTTGCATGGCCACCTCGCTTCCTCTCCAAATTCAATCCGATGCACTAGGTGTCACCAAATTGTTAAATTAAAAGGGTGAGTCGCGAGACTCAGTGTGCAACCCTCGTGCACCATTAGATTTGGGCTTTAGCCCCATAAAACATAATAATCAAAATTGATATACAAAACAAAAATAATATGCAAAGCCCAACCCATATCTTAGGTGTCCATCCGCTACACACCCATACACCTGCTCACACATCTGGGGATTTCTACAGTCAACCCACACCGCTACACGCCTTGATGGCAGTCGTGCTGCTCATCATCAGATCATGGCCATAGCCACTACAATAGATCACGGTAGAAACCACTACAATAGATCACGATAAGGAACCGCTACAATGGATCACAGCAATAGCCGCTATAACATATAACTTCCTCCTTTCTTCAAACCCAACCCATGCAATCATGTAAAATCAATATACTTATATCATTTAATCTGAACATTCACTAACCTAGTGATTTTCTTATACCCTCTTTGGGTTTCTATCATTATGCCGGGATTTCGGCATTTATCAAAACATATAAGACTTATAAACATATATTAATCAAACAGATCTTGATGGTGTAGAGAATTACACACCTGATATCTCGAAATCCAATATTCTTAGTCGATGTCCTTTCTATCCAGATCTCTTATCCTCAATCTATAGCCTTGGAATCCCAAAAATAACACGACTCAAAGGTTACTGAACCTTGACTTTAAAGATCTAGGCATTGGACTCCTTTTCAGATCCCAAAATACCGAAAAATAAGAAAAACCTTTGATTAGTCACTTGATTAGCTATTCGGCTAGAGACTTTGAAAAGCCGGAGAAATATTGGAAACTCAAAATCGACACATACCTATTGGTTTCTTCAAAATTTCTGCATGGTAGGTACCCGTAATGATTTGACACACATATGGAAGACTAGATCTCACGTTTTGGCTTTTAGAAAATCTAAGCGAGGTGTTTGACTTTGAAAAAAGTAAGCAAAAGTAAGGAAACTTAGAGGTTTCGCTAAAGGGTTTGAATGAGATGAGAAAAGAATTTATCGAGGTTCGCCAATCAAGAGAAGAAAAGAAAAGAGAGGGAGAATAGCATAGGAATTTTGGCAAAGCAAAGAGAAAGATGAGAGAACTAGCTAGGAATTTTGGCATACATACCTTAAGCCAAAACCGAATGCCCTTTTTCTTTTCAAATTCTTAATAATTTCGCTAACATTATACATTTAAAGATGGCTCCAATCTTTGATCTATTATCTCCTCAAAAATAGCCCTAATTCCTCCCTTCATTATCCGCTAAGCCACTTAAATATCCCCCATTTCTAGTTGTTTGGGCCACAAGCCCAATATGTCACTTAAATTATTAAAACTTTAATTTAAGCCCTAGAGTGTCTAAACAAAATGGCATTGAATTTGAGCCCCAATTGTACCTCAAATTCTATTAATATTTTAAGCAAGCTAAAATGCTACTGACTTGTGCACCATTTTTAGATGACACCCCATGGCGTGTATTAAGGCTAGACTTGTGCACCACGGTTAGTGACACCCACGTCGAGTTTTTAAGCCACATTCTGCCAATTTACCCACGGTCTGAGGCACGCCCGTGTGCCACAACCGTGTGACATTATAGGCCATTTTTGCAAGGCCAACATGCCACCCACTTAGGGTCAAACCTACAAGCCAATCAACCAAACATCTCATGCACATATTGCCATCTAAAGGCATACCAATTTAGCAATTTAAAACATGCAATCAATACCAACTCTAATCATACCCAATTCAATACCAATACTTATTCTATCACAAGCATAATTCATTCCCAATCTCACTACCCTTACTAGCATTTATCAACACAAAGTTACCACTCAATAGCAAATTTATCAATCTACAAATCATGCCAAAAGATGCATCATATATACCACATTCATTCATGCCAAACCTATCACATATCTAGCCACATCTCATGGCTAATTACAAATCTCAAACTTGATTCAATTAACTAGCCTATACATGCCATATTCCAGCTATATACATCTTTTCAAAAGTACCAAAATAGAATGCCGATAGTGTGATTGAGAAGCTGACGATCCCGATCCGAGCTAGCTTTTACTGACACTGCAAGGCAGAGAAACAAATCACACAGTAAGCTTTCCAAAGCTTAGTAAGTTCGTAATATAATACATATTACTCAATACTACAACATCAATATGTATATATATATGTACCATCACATAGATAAAGGCACAACTAGGCACATTATCAATCTCAACCACATACCCAATTATCTATTCATTCAACTCTTAAATCTATCATCAACCACATAGGTTCAAACGTACCTTGATCAACACATAGTTACTTACCATTTATGCTACTCAATTGTTCGATATTACCTCTCGTTCAATCCTTGCTATTACTTTGATTTATTCGCACATTTAGTGCTAATTTCATAACTGAAATGTATTCATCACCGGACACTTAGTGCCAATACATTAAACCGAACTTATATCAAGATCGCACACACAATTGCCAAGTTGATAAGTCAAGCTTCTATCTTTTGCACACATAGTGCCAATCATCTCTTTCTCGTTTCAAATTTCGCACACTTAGTGCCCCTTTATCTCAATTCAGCACATAGCATTTCAAATCTCATAGATACATATACATCCATTCAATTTATATCACATAGATAAAGTTTACAACTAGTATTATATCCGAACTTACCTCGGACGTCGAACTATCGATACGGTCGATTAATCGAGCACTTTATCTTTGCCTCGATCTCGATCCGAACCTCTCCTCTCTTGGTCTATACACATTCAAATTCAATCCATTCAATCATCAATTCAATCATTTAGTCCAAACACACATATTTAGGGTATTTTACAATTTAACCCTCACATTTTCACATTTCGACACTTTAGTCCCTATCTCACAAGATCATCAAATTCACAAATTCCACACATTCACATGCTTGGCCGAACCTTTCTAGGGATTATATAAGTCCAAATATTTCATCAAATTTTCTATTTAGTCCCTCAACTTACACTTTTCACAATTTAGCCCAAAATACTCAATTTCATCAAAAATCCCAATACAAACTATGATAATCCAACACTAAGTTTTCACATTTTACCAACAACTAACACATAGCTCAAACATTCATCAATGGCATATCTCAAAAGCATCATCAATTCACAAAATTACAACATGGGTTAGCTAGAGCATGAAACAACGATCACGGAAACGTAGAAATTATTAAAAATCGAGCTCAAACATACCTTAATTTAGTTCAAACTTAGCCGAAACCTTGCTTAGGTTTTCTTCTCTTTCTTTTTCTCCAAATTCGGCACTAAGAAGATGATAACCATCATCTTTTCATTTGTTTTCTTTTACTATCATAATATTAGTCTATTTACCAAATTAGCCTTATTACTAAATATATAACTATCATATAATGTAAGGTTATTCTTGACCATTGTCATCCACTATCTCCTTAATGGCTTAATTGCCAAATAAGGCCTCCTCTTTTAAAAGCCAACAACATCTAAGTACTCACAAATCAGCACACAACATTTTACTCTCTATGCAATTAAGTCCATTCTCTTGATTCGGCATTAAAACGATCAAATCATCACACAAAATTTTCACACAGGCTATGTCACATATCATTCACATAGAAAATATCATTAAAATATTTTTACGACCTCAAATTTGTGGTCTCGAACCACTGTTTCGACTAAGGTCCAAACCGGGTCATTATAACTCTCCCCTTAGGATTTTCATCCCCAAAATCTTACCAAAGAATAGTTGTGGATGTTGCTCTCTCATAACGTTCTCGGGCTCCCACGTAGCCTCTTCAATTCGTGTTTGTGCCACAATACCTTCACTAAGGAAATTCTTTTGTTTCTCAACTCTTTGGTCTCTCGTGCAAAATTCAAATCGGTTCTTCACTATATGACAAGTCTTCAATCTCAACTTCGGAAGGAGCAATCACATGAGATGGATCTGATCTGTACTATCGAAGCATTGACACATGAAACACATTATGGATCTTTTCTAACTTTGATGGCAATCTCAATCTATAAGCAACCGGTCCAACTCGTTCAATAATCTCATACGGTCCAATGAACCTTGACTCAACTTGCCCTTTTGCCAAATCAAGTATTTTCTTCCACGAAGATACTTTCAAAAACACTTTATCACCAACCTCAAATTCAATATCCTTTCGCTTCAAATCAGATAAGACTTCGACGATCCGAGGTCGCTTTCAAACCATCACAAATTACTTTCACTTTTTGCTCAGTCTTTTTTATAAGATCAACCCCGTGAATCTTGTTCTCACTCAGTTCAGTCTAATACAATGGAGTTCGACACTTTCGATCGTAAAGAGCTTCATATGGTGCCATTTTGATACTAGACTGAAAACTATTGTTATACACAAACTCAATCAACGATAAATGCCTTTCCCACGTGCTTTCAAATTCAAGTATGCAACATCTCAGCATGTCTTCAAGAATCTAAATGATTCGCTCGGATTGACCATCTATTTGTGGATGAAAAGCAGTACTAAAATGCAATTTTGTGCCTAAAGCATCTTGTAATTTATTCTAAAATCATGAGGTAAATCTCGGATCTTTGTCAGGCACTATAGATAACGATACTCCGTGCAATCTCATAATCTCATCGATATACAATTCAGCCAATTTATCTAAAGAATAATCGGTTCTCACCAGAATGAAATGAGCTGATTTTGTCAATCTATCAACTATCACCCAGATTGCATCTTTCTTGCTCGGAGATAAGGGCAAACCCGACACAAAGTCCATCGTGATCCTCTCCCATTTCCACTCAGGAATCATAATTGGTTGCAATAAACCGGACGGAACTTGATGTTCAGCCTTAACTTGCTAACAAACTAAACATTTAACACAAAGTCAGAAATATCTCTCTTCATACCATGCCACCAGTAGAACTGTTTCAAATCATTATACATTTTCGTACTCCTCGGATGTACAGTCAAATGACTATTGTGAGCTTCAATCAAAATCATTTGAATCAACTCTGAATTTCTCGAAACACGAATTTGGTCTCTAAATCTCAAACAATCATTTCTATCAACTCAAAATTCTGATTTCGCATTCGAATTACATTGAACTCTTTTTGCTAACAACTCATTATCAATCTTCTGAGTTCACATATCCGTTGTAAAAACAACGGTTTCACTTTCAATTCAGATACAACCGCATCATCATCACACAGATCCATCTGATTATTCATAGCTCATAAGGTATATAATGATTTCTGACTCAAAGCATCAGCCACAACATTAGCTTTACCCGGGTGGTAATCTATCACAAGTTCATAGTCTTTCAACAATTCTAACCATCTTCTATGTCGCAAGTTCAAATCTTTTGAGTCATCAAATACTTTAAACTCTTATGATCAGTATAAATATGACATTTTTCACTGAATAAATAGTGACGCCAAATCTTCAATGCAAATACAATCGCGGCCAATTCAAGATCATGCGTTGGATAATTCTTTTCATGCAGTTTTAACTATCTCGAAGCATAAGCGATAGCTTTTCCTTCTTGCATCAGCACACAACCCAAACCATTCAACGATGCATCACTATAAACTATAAACTCTTTGCCTGATTCAAGTTGAATCAACACTGGTGCTTCTGTTAACAACACTTTCAACTATTCAAAACTCTATTGACACTTTTCTGACCACTCGAATCTAACATCCTTTTGCAACAACTTTGTCAATGGAGTTAAAATCATCGAGAAGCCTTTCACAAATCGTCTATAATATCCTGCTAATCCTAGAAAATTACGGACTTTAGACACATTTCTCGAGGCTTTCATTCCAAAATAGCAGAGATTTTATGCGGATCGGCTCGTATCCCAGCAACGGATACAACATACCCCAAAAAACTAACCTCATGTAACCAAAATTCACACTTGCTAAACTTTGCATACAAATGTTTCTCACAAAGAGTTTGTAGCACGATTCTCAAATGCTCGGCATGCTGCGTCTCATCACATGAATAGATCAAAATATCATCAATGAACACCACCACGAAGCGATCCAAATACGGTCTGAATATCCGATTCATCAAGTCCATAAATATTGTAGGGGCATTTGTTAGTCCAAAAGGCATCACTAAGAATTCGTAATGTCCATACCTCGTTCTAAGGTAGTTTTCGGCACATCTGATTCTCTAACTCTCAACTGATAGTAGCTCGATCTCAAATCTATCTTAGAAAATACTGTAGCTCCTCTCAACTGATCAAACAAATCATCGATCCGAGGTAACGAATATTTGTTCTTTATCGTCACTTTGTTCAATTGTTGATAATCAATACACATTCTCATAGTTCCATCTTTCTTTTTCACAAATAATACAGGAGCTCCCCAGGGTGAAAAGCTAGGTCATGCAAATCCTCTGTCGGTCAATTCTTGCAACTGAGATTTCAACTCTTTCAATTCTGTTGGTGCCATTCTGTGTGGAGCTATCAAAATAGGAGCAGTTCCTAGGCACTAACTCAATACCAAATTCAACTTCTCTAATCGGAGGTAACCTCGGTAACTCTTCTGGAAACACATCTAGAAACTCACATATCACAGGCACAGATTCAACTTTCCTTTTCGACACTTTTGTATCAATCACGTACGCTAAATAAGCTTCACAGCCCTTTCTCACATAGTTAATAGCTTTCATCACAAATACAATAGCTTGTAATCCTTTCATATCACTAGACTCAATTCGAACTATCTCACCATTCTGACTCTTCAATTCAACATTCTTTCTCTTACAATTCACAATGGCATTATGCAAAGTATGCCAGTCCATTCCCAGAATTATGTTAAATTCATCAAATGGTAGCAACATCAAATTGAACCCGAAAACATAAATCACGAAACATCAACAGGAAATTCTTGCACACCTTATCCACCAAAACACACTTGCCTAAGGGGTTCGATACTCTAATCACAAATTCAGTAGACTCAACAGGTAGAGTCTTATTCGATACTAAATTCATACACACATAAGAACGAGTCGATCCTGGATCTATCAATGCAATGACATCAGTATCAAATAAAGTGAAAGTACTGGTAATGATGTTTGGAGATGATGCTTCCTCTCATGCATGTATAGCATAGGCTCGGGCAGGTGCTCTTGCTTCTGACCTTACAGTTGTATCAGTCGTTCCTCTCTGGCTTTCATTCACATTTCTGATGCTCCTGGGTGGTCTACCTCTAGTCGTCACATTACTTGGTCTTTCGTTCTGAACATTTTCTTCTTCAACTATCTTTGGGCAATCTCGAATAAAATGATCTCAGGATCCACACTTATAGCATGTTCTATTGTTATACCTGCCCCAGCATTCTCCCACATGTCGTCTCCCACATTGTTTACATTCAGGCTTATTGTTCTTAACACTGCCTACACTTGACTCATTCGAGACTTGAATTCGTAAACCAGTACTCTATCTCGAACGATCTCTATTAGAATGACCAAGCGAAGCATTTGAACGATTGCTGGCATCTTTATATCTCTTTGAAGAAGGCTGAGAAAATTTATTCATCGATCTCTTTCTTTCATCTCGGGCCTCAGAATCAGTTTTTTTTCTTTACTGAGTTCCTCAACTTTGCATACTCTCTCCACAAGTACAACAAATTCATTTATATCCAGTATCCCAACCAACAACTTTATGTCTTCATTCAATCCCTCTACGAAACGTTTGCACATAGTGGATTCAGTAGAAACACACTCTCTAGCATATTGACTCAATCGCACGAATTCTCGTTCATACTCAACAACAAACAAACGGCCTTATTTCAGCTCTAAAAACTCCTTACGTTTCTGATCAATGAAGTGTTGGCTGATATACTTCTTTCTAAACTCGACTTGAAAGAAATCCTAGGTCATTCTCTCTCTCGAAACCATAGATATCATTGTTTTCCACCAATTATAAGTCGTGTCTCTTAATAAGGAAACTGCACACTTAATGCACTCATCAGGGTTCAGCGGCATCTCATCAAATACTTGAAGGGTATTCTCGAGCCAAAACTCAGCTCGCTCAACATCATCATCAGCTGTGGCCCTAAACTCTTCGGCCCCATACTTGCAAATCTTATCTACAGGTGGTTTATTCAATCTGATCAGATCTACAACTTGTGGCACAATAGGTACTTGCGGGGGTGGAGGTTGTGGAGTAGTCGAATTTGTTCTAACAAATTTCGAAAACCATGTACTCATCATACGGAAGAAGGCTTGCTTAGCCTCACCTTCCTCACCACTATCATTTGGCCTTGATGTGGCCGGCGCTGTCCCTTGAGCGGGAGCAGGCGCATTACTCTCTACATCATCAGCAACTGCTCGATCGGGATCTATTGCTATATTAAAGCACATTTCAACTATCAGATTTCATCAAACTATCGCAATTTCACAATATGGCATGTATAGCTAGACTTACACACGCTACGTTAGTCCGAGAATTGACTAAACTATAGCTCTGATACCAATAAAATTGTAACATCCCTAACTCAAAACCGTTGTCAGAATAGGATTAAGGGGTATTACCGATCAATCAAAACATTTAATCTCTAAATGTCGACACAAAGTCAATCATCAAACACATTCATATACAATCATAGTTTCCCTTAAACGAGTCATCAAGACCCTAAGTATGCTTATAAATCGAGTTGGGACTAAACCGAAACACATATAAAATTTCATGAAAAATAAAAAATTTTCTAGAATACAGGGAGACACACTGTGGGGGTAGGTCGTGCCTCTCCCATGACTACATGACACACCCGTGTGACCTCTCCGTGGTTACATACTGCCAAAATCAACACGGCTAACAAGCATGCCCATGTGCTAAGGCCGTGTCCTATAAGGTCATATACTTTCATTTCTCGCATGACCTATAGGTACGCCTATGCCATGGCCTTGTACTATTACGGCCAGCTACTGACTTGTGCACCACGGTTAGATGACACCCCCGTGTCGAGGCCATGTGCAGTTTAAGCCACATTCTGCCAATTTACCCACGGTCTGAGGCACGCCCGTGTGCCACAACCATGTGACATTATAGGCCATTTTTTCCAAGGCAACATGCCACCCACTTAGGGTCAAACCTACAAGCCAATCAACCAAACATCTCATGCACATATTGCCATCTAAAAGTATACCAATTTAGCAATTCAAAACATGCAATCAATACCAACTCTAATCATACCCAATTCAATACCAATACTTATTCTATCACAAGCATAATTCATTCCCAATCTCACTACCTCTACTAGCATTTATCAACAAAAAGTTACCACACAATAGCAAATTTATCAATCTACAAATCATGCCAAAAGATGCATCATACATACCACATTCATTCATGCCAAACCTATCACATATCTAGCCACATCTCCTGGCTAATTACAAATCTCAAACTTGATTCAATTAACTAGCCTATACATGCCATATTCCAGCTATATACATCTTTTCAAAAGTACCAAAATAGAATGTCGATAGTGTGGTTGAGAAGCTGATGATCCCAGATCCAAGCTAGCTTTACTGACACTGCAAGGAAGAGAAACAAATCACACAGTAAGCTTTCCAAAACTTAGTAAGTTTGTAATATAATACATATTACTCAATACTACAACATCAATATGTATATATATATGTACCATCACACAGATAAAGGCACAACTAAGCACATTATCAATCTCAATCACATACCCAATTATCTATTAATTCAACTCTTAAATCTATCATTAACCACATAGGTTCAAGCGTACCTTGATCAACACATAGTTACTTACCATTTATGCTACTCAATTGTTCGATATTACCTCTCGTTCAATCCTTGCTATTACTTTGATTTATTCGCACACTTAGTGCTAATTTCATAACTGAAATGCATTCATCACCACACACTTAGTGCCAATACATTAAACCAAACTTATATCGGTATCACAAACATAGTGCCAAGTCGATAAGCCAAAGCTTCTATCTTTTTGCACACACAGTGCCAATCATCTCTTTCTCGTTTCAAATTTCGCACACCTAGTACCCCTTTATCTCAATTCAGCACATATCATTTCAAATCTCATAGATACATATACATCCATTCAATTTATATCACATAGATAAAGTTTACAACTAGTATTATATCCAAACTTACCTCAGACGTCGAACTATCAATATGGTCGATTAATCGAGCCCTTTATCTTTGGCTCGATCTCGATCCGAACCTCTCCTCTCTTGGTCTATACACATTCAAATTTAATCCATTCAATAATCAATTCAATCATTTAGTCCAAACACACATATTTAGGGTATTTTACAAATTAACCCTCACATTTTCACATTTCAACACTTTAGTCCCTGTCTCACAAGATCATCAAAGTCACAAATTCCACACATTCACATGCTTGGCTGAACCTTTCTAGGGATTATATAAGTCCAAATATTTCATCAAATTTGCTATTTAGTCCCTCAACTTACACTTTTCATAATTTAGCCCAAAATACTCAATTTCATCAAAAATCCCAATACAAACTATGATAATCCAACACTAAGTTTTCACATTTTACCAACAACTAACACATAGCTCAAACATTCATCAATGGCATATCTCAAAAACATCAGCAATTCATAAAATTTCAACATGGGTTAGCTGGAGCACGAAGCAAAGGTCACGAAAACGTAGAAATTATTAAAAATCGAGCTTAAACATACCTTAATTTAGTTCAAACTTAGCCGAAACCTTGCTTAGGTTTTCTTCTCTTTATTTTTCTCCAAATTCAAAACTAAGAAGATGATAACCATCATCTTTTTCATTTGTTTTCTTTTACTATCATAATATTAGTCTATTTACCAAATTAGCCTTATAATTAAATATATAACTATCATATAATGTAAGGTTATTCTTGACCATTGTCATCCACTATCTCATTAATGGTTTAATTTCCAAATAAGGCCTCCTCTTTTAAAAGCCAACAACATCTAAGTACTCACAAATCAGCACACAACATTTTACTCTCTATGTAATTAAGTCCCTTCTCTTGATTCAGCATTAAAATGATCAAATCATCACACAAAATTTTCACACAGGCTATGTCACATATTATTCACACACAAAATATCATTAAAATATTTTTATGACCTTAGATTTGTGGTCTCGAACCACTATTCTGACTAAGGTCCAAACCGAAAATTATAATTTCATATGTAACTCCCTGACACTGTGTGGTCAAAAGTGTAAATAATCAAAAGATGTTACATGACCACGTAAAAGACTGTGGTGTGTGCACCAAAATCACCATAAACGTGTAGACCACACGCCGTGACATATGCTCGTGTATAGCACACGATCCTGTGCCAGGCTATGTATCAGGTCGTGTCTACTTGTAGAAACCTTCCAAAATAAGATTTTAAAACCTAATTTATTTATAAAAATCAACCTAAGTGCCTAACCAATATGCCACATTTGGCACCTCAATCCAACAATTCAAGTTCAAACATAACACAATAATTAAACCAATCCAATATGCCTTCCGAGACACCACAATTCCATTAACATTACATACAACATTTAACCATTTATAACAACCTATAATGATTCACTATTAACTATACAAGCATGCACAAATCCTTACCAAAATCATTCAGCCCTAGCATATCATACTATTCATTCATTAAACTCATTTCAAAACATGTTACCTTATCACCATTTAATATTTATAACATACATACTTACCAATCCACAAAGATTACCAAATAAAGGGATCATCACCAACTTATAACTATATACATATTCACAAGACATTCAAAATGTCAAATTCATCCAAAACATAACATATACAACCACATATGTAACAAGCCGTTTTTAGTGAAATTGAAATAGTGGTTTAGAGGACCACAAATCTAACGATTAAATTATTACTTTATTATTATTTTAATATCTATGGATGTTAGTAAGGTCATAGTAAAATTTTGTTAAGAAATTTTAATGTTTGCATGATTAATTATATGAAAAGGACTAAATTGTAAAAAGTGTAAATATAGAGCTCCACTAGTTAAAAGGATCATATGGCTATGAAACTTTAAAGTGAGTGGACTTAGATGGTAATTAGACCATTTCTATAGTTAGTGGATATTCATGGCAAGGTTTTGTTGAAATTTTGAATGTACAATGGTAATTAAAGATAAAAACAAATAGTCAAAAATCATCATCTTCCTCCCATTTCTTTCTTCTCAACCGATTCATCAATGGAGACATAGCTAGATTTTAGCCAAGTATTGTTCACTTGCAAGGTATGTAGTTTGTCCAGTTTTTAATGATTTTTATGTTTTCGAGATCGTTTTAGCTTAATCTAACTAGCCTAGGGATTAATTTGCAAAACTGTTAAAGGTTGAGGGACTTGATATGAATTTTTTTTGAATAATTTTTTGTGTTAAATGGTAGATTATGAATCCTTGTTGATAAATAAACAAGTTTTGTAAAGTGATTTTTGATGAAATTTGCATTTAGGGGTTAATTTGTAAACATGATAAAAGTTCATGTTAAATTTATGAAATGATGATTAGTATGGATTGGTTTAAGTCCCTAGAGGAATTATTTAGCTTAAAAGGAGGATTAAAATGCTTAGATTTCAATTTATGAAGTTAAGGACTAAATTGTGAAAGTTAAAATGTTAGGGGCAAAATAGTAATTTTGCATAAATATCAAATGTGGACTAAATTGAATATTAGAAGTATTAAATGTATTGAAATTTTCTATTTAGATCAAGATAGACCACATACGGACCTAGATCGAGGCAAAGCAAAAGCTTCGAAATAGTTCGTTAAACTTCTACACCCTAGTTGTCAAGGTAAGTTTGTATGAATAGTTATCGTTTTAATGCTATTTCAAATAGTACGTTAATATATTATTTATTCTTTGAATTGATCGATATATAAATAAATCAATGCTATAACGGTTATTAAGTCCCGATTGAACCTTAGGAATTTGTAAGATACAAATGACATGTCATTAGGGATTTCATGTTTTGGGTGCTGGTCTTAAATATCCTACCGATAGTTGAGGTCCTGCATTTGTTACGAATACTCCACATGTAACAGTCCGAATTTGACCCTAATCGGAACGGTGGTTTCGAGACCACGAATCCGAGTCTAAAATATATTTAAATATTATATTTTGTGTTTATTATATGTGAATTAATGTGTGTGAAAGTTTCAGAGAAAAATTTGATCGTATGTGTGTTCAATTTAACAAAAGGATTAAATCGCATAAAGTGTAAAAGTTGCATACCATAGTGTAAAGTGCTAGAATGATGATGGCTTTTAATATGAGGTATTAAAAGGGCAAATAGCCCATATTTAAGTTAGTGGCGAGCCATCATAATGCATGTAATAGTGTTGGTATTTTATATTATATTTTATTACATTTTATGTTAAAATAAACTAGTTAATATATGTTAATAAAACAAAAATAAGAAAGCCATGCATTATTCATCTCTTTGACCGAAAAACACAAAAGAAAAACAAGGAGAAAGCTTGGCACATTCGCTTTGAGTTTTGCTTGATTTAGGTATGTAAATTTGTTCTTGCTTTTAATAATTTTTACGCTTTTGAGATCGTTGCTTGAACCGTAGCTAACCCATGTTGTAATTTTTAAACTGAGCATGTTTAAGGTTCGCCATTAACATTGTTATATGATAATTGATGTTTGATGAATTTAATTTAAAGATAGGATTAAGATTGATAAGTTTTGTATTGAAGTTTTAGTGAAAATTTAGTAAATAGGACTAATTTGTAAAACTAAAAATTTAAGAGGGCTTAAATGCAAAATAAATGAAATAAATGGACTTATATAGTCCTTATACATATTCGGCCCTTGAGTGTTGTGTTGAAATAATGTGTATTTTGTATTTTGTGCAATTAGGACTAAAGTGTAAAAATGTGAAACACTAGGGGTAAAAGGGTAATTTACCCATTAATGTGATTTGGGACTAAATTGAATTGAAATGTACCTGAATGAGTCAAATTTTTATGTGTTTAGATCAAGAACAAAGAAAAACGGATTTGGATCGGGGAAAAACAAAGGTTATCGAATAGCCGATTCGCACGGTCTATCGACAGCCGAGGTAAGTCCCTAAGCTAGATTATATTAAAGAATGCTTTATGAAAGTATTAAATGACAATTTTGATAAATTTGGGTATATTTTCATGTGATAGCCGAATGTAGTGTTTTATTGTACAATGTTATAATAGTTTTATTCGTGAGAAATGAATGAGCTTAGTTGAATTGGAAATGTGATAGAGTTATGAAATCTAAGTGATAAGTGGTTATGATACTATTGAAATGTTCAATGAAATGTTGGAAATGATGATATCTCGGGCTTTAAGCCTAGCGCCTAGTGCTATGACTTATTTCGTGCTTTAAGCCTAGTAGGCCCTGTGTTGGGTGATTCATTTCGTGCTTTAATGCTCAGCGTGCTTTGTGTTGGGTGTTATATGTCGCCTTGTGCCTAGCAGTGCCCTGTGCCGATGATTCATTTCGTGCTTTAATGCCTAGTAGGCCTCGTGCTTGACTTAATTCGGCTTTAATGCCTAGCGTGCTTTTTGCCTGGGTGATAAGTTAAAACAGAGAATCTGAGATGTATATACATAGTAGATTGAGCTATAACCTCGAAAAAGAAAAAGGAAATTAACTTATTATATTGGTACGTGACAAGGTAAGTTGATTATTTGAAATGATAAATGGTTATGTAAATATGAAATATGTGCTAATCTATTTGAACAAATACATGATTTGGCCTATTTATGTATTTGTAATGATAAAAGTCAAATTATATATTTTTATGTGATGTTGATCAAATACGTAAGTTGATAGAAATGTGTTGGTGCATTTGGTATGTAAGGTATGCGAATAAAAATGACATTGAGTTGATATGGATTATTTGCATATAGGAGAAATTATATTATATATATATATATATATATATGGTTTCGCTATGCTTTATATACATATATATTTGTATACATTCAATTATGTGAGATCATTTTAGATGTACATTGAAGATGTTATTCAGTTGTATGTGGAATTGCACATGACTTTATTTATCGATTAAGATACTTTTGATAAGTCTTACAAGTTAAGTATACGATGAACAAGGATTTGATATATATGAACATTGATATTCGGCTATGATGGTACATATGTGGGTATATGTCATAAATACTGCTTGAGACTTACTAAGCTAGCATGCTTATTGTGTGTATTCTTGTTTACCCTTGTTTTATAGATTTAGGTACAAGCTACGGACTCAAAGGATCTGGGAAGAAGTTAATCACTATCGACTTTCTTTTGGTATTGAATAACTTAGTTTGGTATTTAAAAGGGCATGTATAGGTTAGACTAAACAGTATAACCAATGTTTTGTAATCGTGTAAATATGCTAGCCATGCGAAAATGGCTATCTATTTTGGATAACTTGCTTCGTGTTTTGATGATATAGTTTGCTCATGCCATGAATTATCATTTATGCTTGAATATGGTTTAATCATGCGTGAGAGTGGTACTATTATCTGTGCATGTTAGGTTATATCCGAATTGGTAATGCCTCGTAACCCTAGTTCAGCGACGAATACGGGTTAGGGGTGTTACATTTTATTGGTATCAGAGCTTACGGTTTAGTCGATTCTAGGACTACCGTAGCGCTTGTGAGTCTAGCTATATATTCCTTTTTTTATATATCGATAGTGTGGTGACTTCTGATATTCTGAACCGTGTTTTATATAGTAAATGGACATTGATCCTGAAAGAGCCTGTAGCGGATGATGTGGAGAGTGTGGCGCTGACCGTGCACATAGATTAGTGCCGGAAGACTCTCGACCGCCGGGTAGCCACGAGGGGAGGCTAAACAAGCCTTCTATCGATGATGAATGAGTGGTTTACCCGCTTATCCAGACTAATCCGGTACACCAACCTTCACCCCAAATAATCCAACTCCGGACCTTCAAGACTTCGATGATAGATCCGATGAGATCTAGTAGGCCTCTAGTTGATAAAATCAGAAATTTAAATAAGAATTCAAGGCCAATGATGATGATGATGCAGAAGCGAAATAAATGTGTCTTGTACTCGCATTTAATGCCTAAAGTGTGCTATATTTTACTTTGGGACACCGATATCACCGGTGGAATACACTAGTATCGTGGTTCCAAAGAAAAAGTGACGGGATTTCTTCCGAATGAATTCGTAAGAAATATATCACCAAAGATTCATTGATCAAAACAAAAGAATTTCTTGAACTAAAACAGGGAAAGATGACCGTAATGTAATATGAACGAAATTTGTCGCTTAGCGATATGCTAGAGAGTATGTATCAACCGAAGCCATTATGTGTAAAAGGTTTGAAGACGGTTCTGAATGAAGAGATAAAGTTGCTTGTTGGCATTCTTGAAATTCAAGAATTTGTGACTCTAGTTGAGCGAGCTTGCAAAGTCAAGAGCTCGGAAAAGAGAAAAGAAAGGTCGAGATGAAGCTAGAGACATTCGTAAGAGGTCGCCGGTAAGACTTTCCATTCCACATCTAAGAAGTGCGAGATGATTTCAAATTGATATAAAGTTACTTCAGATTTACCTAGACGTGATCGACCTCCAATGGGCTCCCGAGCTACCTCGATGGCGTTGTTGATAATGTTCCACGTAATCGAGTTGAATGCAAACATTGTGGAAAATGGCATTCGGGAGTTGTAGAGTTCGTGATCGGTCCTACTTTAAATGTGGATCTTCGCACCATTTTATTCGAGAGTGCCCGATGTTAGCCGAAAGGTATTACGATGTAACTCTAGACCGAGCAAAGGCATCAAGACGGGCGTACCACCCAGGCATTTTGGCAATGTAGGTGGTAGTCGAGAGGGACGAAGAACACGCTAGCTCGATCCGAGGCTAGAGCTCTAGCTAGAGCTTATGTTACTCGAGCTAGGAGGATGTCGCTTCTCTAGATGTCATTACCAGACTTTTACCCTTTATGATACTACCGTGATTGCATTGATTGATCCTGGTTCGACCCATTCATATGTATGTGAAACTCGGTATTCAAGAAGACTCGCCATTGAGTCTCACCGAGTTTGTGATTCGCGTATCCAACCCTTTGGGTAGATGTGAGTTTGTTAATAAAGTGTGTAAAAGTTGCCCATTGATGATTCGGATTTTGCTTCCCAATGATTTAATGTCACGCTTTCGATGAGTTTGATATAATTTTGGGAATGGACGGCTAACTTCGCATGATGCAAAGGTGAATTGCAAAAGAAAGCTTATTGATTTGAGACACTGTAATCGGTGAGATCATTAGAATTGAATCCAATGATTTAAGTGGGTTTCCTATGCTTATATCCTCGATGTTAGCCAAAGTATGTGAGAAAAGGGTGCGAAGCTTATTTGGCTTATGTAATCGGATAATAAATTGTCCGAGAAATGATTGAATCTATACCGATTGTATGTGAATACTCGATGTGTTTCTGAAGAACTACCGGTTTACCCTCAAAGACGAGAGATTGAGTTTGGCATTGAATTAGCACCTAAACGACTCGATCTCAATAGCTCCATATCGGATGGCACCTCTTGAGCTAAAAGAGTTGAAAGCACAATTGCAAGAGTTAATGAGATAGGGACTTTGCACGACAAGGTTTCTCTCCTTGGGTGCACCAGTTCTTTTGTGAGAAAGAAAGATGGAACGATGCTAATGTGTATTGATTATCGGCAATCTCAATAAGGTAACTATAAAGAATAAGTACCCGCTTGTAACACCCCAAACCCGGCCCATGAGTCCTGACCGGATCTGGTATGTCACAGAGTAAAATAACTTGAAACATTTTAAGAACTTGATAAAATTTGGCTAAGGTATGAAAACGGTGTTTGAAAACTTAGTTGGGCTTTTTATAAATACAGTTGGGTTGATAAACCCTTTTGAAAACATTTGATCATGTAGCATTTTAAAATCGTCAAAGTTATAGTGGACTTGGTTTATTTTTGTTACCCGATGGTAACATCTTTAAAAAAAACTCGTAGAAGTTACTTAGTTGAAAAAGTTACTTTTAACCGGTTCAATTAATATTTATCAAATTCCATTCATAATGTAACATGAGTAAAATAAACATCCAACAATAATTATCGTCCTTATTACAAACCCAAAATGAAAACTTAGAAAATAAATAATAATGACATTAATAGAATGAATTTAAATCCTTCGACAAGCATGGCCGCCTCGAGTCCTCTCCGGCCCATCTCCGCTCTACTCATCTCGCAAAATGTTAAGGGAAGGGTGAGTCACCAAGACTCAAAGTGTAAATTCCCACCCGAAAAATTTAACTCATACACATTTTATTAATGAACATGCATATGCAACCCAACCTAACCATCCATACTCCTTAACTACCCCGTGTGGTCAAAACCACGGTGGTCAAAACCATCGATGACTTAGAGTCACAAATCAAATGATGGGGCCAACCCATCGGTGGTCAAAACCACTCGATGACCATAGGTCACAATTAATCAAGTGTGGTCAAAACCATCGTGGTACCAAACCACTTTGGGACTTAGTCGCAATAATCAATCAAGTGGTCAAAACCATCGATGACCATAGGTCACAAATAATCGATGGGGCCAACCCATCTTGTGGTCAAAACCATTGATGACCATAGGTCACAAATAACTGATGGGGCTAACCCATCTTGTGGTCAAAACCATCATGCATACTCCAAAAATCATCCCCTCCTCTCATCAATCCCACCATCACATGCTTTTATAACAATTTTCATATATCATGTCATAGCATTTAATGTCATGTGATGGTATGCAAATCATACATCAAAAATCACAAGTTAGGGACTTACCAAATCCATGATTATGCCACAAGCTAATCACAACCAAAAGATTAAAGCAAACAATAAAGTCATGAAATTAATAAAGTGTGTATTGAGATCTTACACACTGCTTCTACCGTAACTCCTAGATCCAAAAGCCGATCTATAACGTTAGATCTCTTAACCTTAAACGGATTTGATTTCCTAACAAACTCAAGCCTTAATTAGCCCCTTGAAAATAAATCCCAAAGCTTCCCACACTTATTGAAAATTGGCAGCACCTTGTTGGAGACATGATATTCGCCTAATACACAATTGAAGGGCTGGAAATTTTTGTGAGGGAGGAGGTGTATTCGGCTAAGAAAAACAATAGTGCTGGAATTTTTGAACAGTTTTGGCT
Source organism: Gossypium rotundifolium (assembly GCA_025506655.1). NCBI lineage: Eukaryota > Viridiplantae > Streptophyta > Magnoliopsida > Malvales > Malvaceae > Gossypium > Gossypium rotundifolium. The sequence goes on along the minus strand of CP106733.1, from coordinate 56,166,653 downwards.
AAGACTTTAAGGGAGATTTTGGCAAAGACAAAGAAGAGAGGAAGAAGAGAAAGAGTTTGTTGGAAATTTCCTCTTAAAGAGGGGGTATATTCGCTTGTAAAAGAGAAGAGAAGCTGGAATTTTGAATGGTTTTGGCTATGAAACAATGGAGATTTTAAGCAGATAGAATTTGGAGAGAAAAGAAGAATTTTGGTTGAACTTTTGGCACTCTTTTGCCAAATAAAACAGTATGGATGCCCCTAAAGAGTCCTATTGTGGCCAATTCTCTCTTTAGGTGATAATTCCAGCTCTTAATTATAAAAATAAATATAACTTTATCATACCTTTAATCTCCTAATCCCTCAACAATTTAATAGAAAATAAAACACTAAATTTCCCCTCTTCCAAATTGATTATGACATAAAAAATATGCCTAATTAGGAGTCCTATATGTCGCTAACTCCCTCCAACGCCAAATGTATTGAAGGAAAAGAAAAAAATAAAACACAAGGTGCAAGGCCCGGGTTCGAACTCATGACTTCTTGTAGGGAGCAAGAAGAATTTCACCCTTTAAGCGCCCAACCAACTCTCCCAATTGAATTTCATGTCAATTTACCCCGCCATTTAAATATAAAGCCTTACTCGAGCCCTTTTTCCTTTTAGCGCCAAAGCCCAAAATAAAATCCCAGATCGCTCGCCTTGACTCGAACCCGAGTCCCTTGCCAAAGCCCTCTTAAGTAGCGCCTCACCACTCCACCACCGCCTTTCATGTCCGCTCCTTACTCAAAATTTATTTAACACATTTCTTATCCGGCCCTTCCTTTAATGCCCAAAAAATTTCTCCTTGCCGCTTCATGAATCGAACCCAAGACCCCTAGCAACCCTTAGGCACACCACGCCACTTATACCAGGCCCATCCTTTGTGACATAACTTGTCCAAAATTTTATTAAAGCCCTAACTAACCTAGCTTCTTCCTTTTACACACTTAATAATAAATTTTTTATTATCGGATCGTGCCTAGCTCGAGTTATTTTTAGACACTAAATCATGCCAAATTAAATCATATTTATTTATTTCTTGAAGTCCACATGGAATTTATTTAAATTACAAATAACCCCTAATTGTGGTGTTACAATTCTACCCCTTAAAAATAATTTCATCCTCGAAATTACTTACTAACGAATAATCGTACATCTTAACTCACCGTATTATGCTTATGCCTTTTACTCGATCTTAAAGAATCGTCATACTTTCTAGGCACATTCTCTAAGTTCACGCCCTTAAAACTTATTTCTAACGTCACATTTAATCGACTAAGAAGTTTTATGTATAAAAATTTCACTTGATTATCCGCCAAGAAATTTTTATGATAGAAGTTTTAGGAGTGGTTCTTCGTAATCATACAAACACACATCTTTCATTCCTTCATTCAAAGAGACATTGTAGTTTCACAGTGATTGTTTTTCCACTACCTGCGGGTATTTTCATAATTTGTCCTATAGGGTATTTTTTTGTAATTTTCAAAATAAAATTTTCGGATGATTTTGTCAAAAATTATTTTAAAACTCTTAATTTTCCGGGGTATTTTGGAAAATTTTGAAATTTGGGGGTATTTTGGTGATTTTGAAACTCAGGGGCATTTTAGTAATTTTCCACAAATCAGGGTAAATTTGTAAAATTTTGATGAATCAGGGATATTTCAAAAGTTGTAAAACTTTGAGGGTTCTTTTTAAGAATTGCATTTTCCAAAGTAGTGATATTGCAAAATTTTGAAAGTTAGGGGTATTCTGGTAATTTTGTAGGTTAGGGGCAATTTTCTAATTTTACAAAATCATGACGTTCTCGAATTTTAAGATTTTTGGGCACTTTTCATGTGATGAAACTTTTGATTAAAACCGTGGGTATTTTGGAAATTTCATGATTCAAGAGCGTTTTTCGTAATTTTACCCCTAAGGGTATTTTAGTAATTTTTCACATTCAGGGCATTTCCTCAAAACAATTTCCAAAAATTGGGTTCTAAGTAATTTTACAAAAGAAGGATATTTTGAAAATTTCTTTTTGAAGATTTTTTTCATACCGGGGGTATTTTGGTAATTTATGTTGTGGTATTTTAGTCTCTTTTTTTGAAACAAGGTTTTATTTTCCTCAAAAACAAACGGCTAATCCCTTTCGGGTTTTAGTTATCGAGTTTAGCCTGTGAGTGTGTCGTCTCGCCTAGGATGAACTGCATTACGCACTGTAGGATTCAAGTGAGTAGAGGTGAGTCACGAGGATCGCTTAAATACCGTGCCCCACCAATCCAATCCTAGACATGCGTATAACGATTGCCACATCTTTTGCTCAAGGACAACTCATGTGTTTTGTTTAGAGAATTATTTAAGTCTTATGCATTGTTTGTTAGGGTAAGCTAACCCTAGGGTTCAATAATTTCTATTCTAATAGTCGTTCCCATTTTACCCTTCTACCCAACATCAAAAGAATTCACCAAAATTGATAGAAGTACTTACCTCATGGATAGGTGCCGAGACTCGGTGCCATGTTGTTCAAACCACTTTCCAAAACATCTCAATAAGGCCTACTAACAAAACCAACATTTTGGGCCTTGGGCCCCACAAATGAAGTTTTGAACTGGCTCGATATTAAAATGTAACACCCCAAACCCTACCTATGAGTCCCTGAATTTGATCTGGTATGTCACGGAGTAAAATAATTTGAAACATTTTAAGAACTTGATAAAATTTGGCTAAGGTATGAAAACGGTGTTTGAAAACTTAGTTGGTCATTTATAAATACAGCTTGGGTTGATAAACCCTTTTGAAAATATTTGATCATGTAGCATTTTAAAATCGTCAAAGTTATAGTGGACTTGGTTTATTTTTGTTACCCGATGGTAACATCTTTAAAAAAACTCGTAGAAGTTACTTAGTTGAAAAAGTTGCTTTTAACCGGTTCAATTAATATTTATCAAATTCCATTCGTAATGTGACATGAGTAAAATAAACATCCAAAATAATTTTCGACCTTATTACAAACCCAAAATGAAAACTTAGAAAATAAATAATAATGACTTTAATAGAATGAATTTAAATCCTTCGACAAGCATGGCCGCCTCGAGTCCTCTCCGCCTATCTCCGCTCTACTCATCTCGCAAAATGTTAAGGAAGGGTGAGTCACCAAGACTCAAAGTGTAAATCCCCACCAAAAAATATAACTCATACACATTTTATTAATGAACATGCATATGCAACCCAACCTAACCATCCATACTCCTTAACTACCCCGTGGTCAAAACCACCGTGGTCAAAACCATCGATGACTTAGAGTCACAAATCAAATGATGGGGCCAACCCATCGTGTGGTCAAAACCACTGATGACCATAGGTCACAATTAATCAAGTGTGGTCAAAACCACTGGTGGTACCAAACCACTGGGACTTAGTCGCAAATAATCAATCGATGTGGTCAAAACCACTGATGACCATAGGTCACAAATAATCTGATGGGGCCAACCCATCTTGTGGTCAAAACCACTGATGACCATAGGTCACAAATAATCTGATGGGGCCAACCCATCTTGTGGTCAAAACCATCAAGCGACAGGTCCAAAAATCATCCCCTCCTCTCATCAATCCCACCATCACATGCTTTTATAACAATTTTCATATATCATGTCATAGCATTTAATGTCATGTGATGGTATGCAAATCATACATCAAAATCACAAGTTAGGGGACTTACTCAAATCCATGATTATGCCACAAGCTAATCACAACCAAAAGATTAAAGCAAACAATAAAGTCATGAAATTAATAAAGTGCACTGTTTCTACCGAACTCCTAGATCCGAAAAGCCGATCTATAACGTTAGATCTCTTAACCTTAAATGATTTGATTTCCTAACAAACTCAAGCCTTAATTAGCCTCTTGGAAAATAAATCCCAAAGCTTCCACACTTATTGAAAATTGGCAGACCTTGTTGGAGATATGATATTCGACCTAATACACAATTGGAAGGGCTGGAAATTTTGTGAGGAGGAGGTGTATTCGCTAAGAGAAACAATAGTGCTGGAATTTTCTGAACTGTTTTGGCTAAGAGTTTAAGGGAGATTTTGGCAACACAAAGAAGAGAGGAAGAAGAGAAAGAGTTTGCTAGAAATTTCCTCTTAAAGAGGGGGTATATTCGGCTTGTAAAAGAGAAGAGAAGCTGGAATTTTTGAATGGTTTTGGCTATGAAACAATGGAGATTTCGGCAGCAGTAAATTTGGAGAGAAAAGAAGAATTTTGGTTGAACTTTTGGCACTCTTTTGCCAAATAAAATAGGTATAGACACCCTAAAGAGTCCTATTGCTGGCCAATCCTCTCTTTAGGTGATAATTCCAAATCTTAATTATCAAAATAAATCTAACTTTATCATACCTTTAATCTCCTAATCCCTCAACAATTTAATAGAAAATAAAACACTAAAATTCCCTCTTCCAAATTGATTATGACATAAAAATATGCCTAATTAGGAGTCCTATATGTCGCTAACTCCCTCCAACGCCAAATGCATTGAAGGAAAAGAAAAAATAAAACAGTGGTGTGGGCACTGGGGTTCGAACTCGACCAAGAGGAGCAAAGAAGCAGCCCCCACCCTTTAAGCGCCCCAACCAACTCTCCCAATTGACTTTCATGTCAATTTACCCGCCATTTAAATATAAAGCCTTACCGAGCCTTTTTCCTTTTAGCGCCAAAGCCCAAAATAAAATCCCCAGATCGCTCGTCTTGACTCGAACCCAGTCCCTTTGCCAAAGCCCTCTTAAGTAGCGCCTCACCACTCCGCCCACCGCCTTTCGTGTCCGTTCCTTACTCAAAATTTATTTAACTCCTTTCTTATCTGGCCCTTCCTTTAATGCCCAAAAATTTTCTCCTTCTCGCTTCATGAATCGAACCCAAGACCCCTAGCAACCCTTAGGCGCACCACGCCACTTATACCAGCCCATCCTTTGTGACATAACTTGTCCAAAATTTTATTAAAGCCAGAATTAACCTAGCTTCTTCCTTTTACACACTTAATAATAAATTTTTTATTATCGGATCAGCCTAGCTCGAGTTATTTTTAGACCCTAAATCATGCCAAATTAAATCATATTTATTTATTTCTTGAAGTCCACATGAAATTTATTTAAATTACAAATAACCCTAATTCGTGGTGTTACACCGCTACCTCGAATTGATGATTTGTTTGATCGCTTGAAAGGGCTTCAGATTTTCAAGATAGATTTGAGATCGGGTTATTATCGCTATAGTCGAGATACAGATGTGCCAAAGATCGTATTCCTTTAGGTACTGACATTTTGAGTTTTTGGTTATGCCTTTTGGGCTTACTAATGCACCGCTATTTTTATGGATTTGATGAATTGGGTTTTAGACGCTTTTGGATCGATTTGTGGTAGTGTTTATTGATGATATATTGATCTACTCCAAAGATGAAATCAAGCATGTTGAGCATTTGAGATTAGTGCTACAAACTTTATGTAAATCAGCAGCTTGTATGCTAAGTTTAGTAAGTGTGAGTTCGGATGAAAGAGGTTAGCTTTTTGGGACATGTTGTTTCAAAGATCGTGCATTCGAGTTGATCCAACAAAATCTCATTTATACTTGATTGGAAGCCATCAAAATGTTTCCGAGATTCAAGTTTTCGGGACTTGGGTTACTATTGACGATTTGTGAAAGGTTTTTCTATGATAGCTACCCCATTGACAAAGTTGTTGCGTAAAGATGTCGTTCGAGTGGTCGGAAAAGTGTCGAAAAGTTTTGATCACCGAAAGCCCTTTGATGTAAGCTCCAGTGTTAGTTCAAATTTAATCGGGTAAAGAATTTGTTGTTTATTCCGATGCTTCTTTGAATGGTTTGGGCTGTGTTTTGATGCGTGAAGGAAAAGTTGTAGCCTACGCTTCAAGACAATCAAGCCGCATGAAAGAAATTACCCGATTTATGACTTAGAACTTGCAGCTATTGTGTTCGCACTGAAAATTTGGCGTCATTATTTATTTCACGAGAAATGTCATGTTTACTTGGATCACAAAAGTCTTAAATATTTGATGACTCAAAAAGAGTTGAACTTGGGACAACGTAGATGGTTAGAACTGTTGAAAGACTATGAGTTAGTGATTGACTACCATCCGGGGAAAGCTAACATTGTTGCAGATGCATTAAGTCGAAAATTATTACTTGCTCTTCGTGCATTGAACACACAGATGGTTATATCGGTGATAGTTCGATCATAGCCGAGTTAAAAGCAAGATCGATGTTTATTCAAAGAAATTTGTGATGCACAAAAGTCGACAAAGATATGATCGTCAAACGGGCTCGGTGGAAATAATACTGAGTCGAATTTCAATTGATGATAATGACCGCTGAAATACAAAGGCCAAATGTGTGTACCGAGGGACGGGATTTGATTCGATGTTATTGAATGAAGCTCATAATAGTCGATGTCGATACATCCGTAGCACGAAAATGTATAATGACTTGAAGCGCTTCTATTGGTGGCTCGGTATGAAACGAGATATATCTGAATTTGTTTCAAAGTGCTTAATTTGTCGCAAGTAAAAGCCGAGCATCAAGTGCCTTCGGGTTGCTTCAAATTGATCATGATACCGAATGGAAATGGGATAGAATTACAATGGATTTTGTATCCGATCTTCCTATGACACCGAGTAAGAAAGATGTCGTCTGGTTATAGTTGATAGACCGACTAAATCACTCATTTTGTGCTTGGTTAAATGCACTTTTCACTCGATAAACTTGTTGAATTGTATGTATCGCAGATTGTGAGATTGTATGGTGTACCGAGTTCCATTGTTTCGCATAGAGACCTTAGATTTACATCGCGATTTTGGAAGAAGTTGCAAGATGCTTTAGGTACTAAACTACATTTTAGTATGCCTTTCATCCGCAGATGCACGATTAGTCCGAGCGAACTATTCGAGATACTTGAGGACATGTTGAGATGTTATGTTTCGAGTTTGAAGGTACGGGAACGATACCTACCTTTGATTGAATTTGCTTATAATAATAGCTTTCAATCTAGTATCAAAATGGCGCCTATGAAGCCTTGTATGCTAAGGTGTCGAACACCATTATATCGGATCGAGCTCAAGTGAGAATAAGATACACGGGTTGATTTGATTAAAGAAACCGAATGTAAAGTAGCTATTATTAGAGACAATTTGAAAGTCGCTTTGATTGTCAAAATCCTATGCCGACTTGAACGTAAAGACATTGAATTTCAAGTTGGAGATCGAGTATTCTTGAAAGTTTTTCCGTGGAAAAAGGTACTTCGATCCGTCGAAGGCAAACTTAGTCCTAGATTCATCTGACCTTATGAAATTATTGAACGATTGGGCATGTTGCTTATAGATTGAAGTTGCCTTCGAGATAGAAAAGATACATGACGATTTCATGTTTCGATGCTTCAAAGTACTGATCGATCCGTCCCATGTGATTACACCGTCGAGATTGAAATCAATTCGATATGACGTATGAGGAAGAACCGATTCGTATTTTAGCTCGGGAAAAGAAAGAGTTAAGAAACAAGAAAATTCCATTAGTGAAAGTGTTTGTGGAAAAGGCACGGAGTTGAAGAGGCTACGTGGAGCCTCAAGATTCAATGAGGCAACAATATCGACGTTGTTTAACTGAAGATTTTCGAGGACGAAAATCCTTAAGGGGAGAGTTGTAATAATCCGAATTTGACCCTAATCGTAATCGGTGGTTTCGGGGCCACGAATCTGAGTCTAAAATATATTTAAATATTATATTTTGTGTTTATTATATGTGAATTAATGTGTGAAAGTTTCATAGAAAAATTTGATCGTATGTGTGTTCAATTTAACAAAAGGATTAAATCGCATAAAGTGTAAAAGTTGCATACCATAGTGTAAAGTGCTAGAATGATGGTGGCTTTTTAATATGAGGTATTAAAAGGGAAAATAGCCCATTTTTAAGTTAGTGGCCGGCCATCATAATGCATGTAATAGTGTTGGTAGTTTATATTATATTTTATTACATTTTATGTTAAAATAAACTAGTTAATATATGTTAATAAAACAAAAATAAGAAAGCCATGCATTATTCATCTCTTTGGCCGAAAAACACAAAAGAAAAACAAGGAGAAAGCTTGGCACATTCGGCTTTGAGTTTTGCTCGATTTAGGTATGTAAATTTGTTCAGTTTTTAATAATTTTTACGTTTTTGAGATCGTTGCTTCGAACCGTAGCCTACCCCTGTTGTAATTTTTAAATCTGAGCATGTTTAAGGTTCAGCCATTAACATTGTTATATGATAATTGATGTTTGATGAATTTAATTTAAAGATAGGATTAAGATTGATAAGTTTTGTATTGAAGTTTTAGTGAAAATTTAGTAAATAGGACTAATTTGTAAAAATGAAAATTTAAGAGGGCTTAAATGCAAAATAAATGAAATAAATGGACTTATATAGTCCTTATACATATTCGCCCTTGAGTGTTGTGTTGAAATAATGTGTATTTTGTATTTTGTGCAATTAGGACTAAAGTGTAAAATGTGAAACACTAGGGTAAAAGGGTAATTTACCCATTAATGTGATTTGGGACTAAATTGAATTGAAATGTACTTGAATGAGTCAAATTTTATGTGTCTAGATCAAGAACAAAGAAAACAGATTTGGATCGGGAAAAACAAAGGTTATCGAATAGCCGATTCGCACGGCCTATCGACAATGAGGTAAGTCCCTGTCGGATTATATTAAAGAATGCTTTATGAAAGTATTAAATGACAATTTTGATAAATTTGGGTATATTTTCATGTGATAGCCGAATGTAGTGTTTTATTGTACAATGTTATAATAGTTTTATTCGTGAGAAATGAATGAGCTTAGTTGAATTGGAAATGTGATAGAGTTATGAAATCTAAGTGATAAGTGGTTATGATACTATTGAAATGTTCAATAAAATTTTGGAAATGATGATATCTCGGGCTTTAAGCCTAGCAGGCCTAGTGCCGGTGACTTATTTCAGGCTTTAAGCCTAGCAGGCCCTGTGCCGGTGATTCATTTCAGGCTTTAATGCCTAGCAGGCTTTGTGCCGGTGTTATATGTCAGGCTTTGTGCCTAGCAGTGCCGTGTCTTGATTCATTTCAGCTTTAATGCCTAGCAGGCCTCGTGTTGACTTAATTCGGGCTTTAATGCCTAAAAGGCTTTTTGCCTGATAAGTTAAAACAGAGAATCTGAGATGTATATACATAGTAGATTGAGCTATAAGCTCTAAAAAGAAAAAGGAAATTAACTTATTATATTGGTACGTGACAAGGTAAGTTGATTATTTGAAATGATAAATGGTTATGTAAATATGAAATATGTGCTAATCTATTTGAACAAATACATGATTTGGCCTATTTATGTATTTGTAATGATAAAAGTCAAATTATATATTTTATGTGATGTTGATCAAATACGTAAGTTGATAGAAATGTGTTGGTGCATTTGGTATGTAAGGTATGCTAATAAAATGACATTGAGTTGATATGGATTATTTACATATAGGAGAAATTATATTATATATATATGGTTTCGCCATGCTTTATATACATATATATTTGTATACATTCAATTATGTGAGATCATTTTAGATGTACATTGAAGATGTTATTCTTGTATGTGGAATTGCATATGACTTTATTTATCGATCAAGATACTTTCGATAAGTCTTACAAGTTAAGTATACGATGAGCAAGGATTTGCTATATATGAACATTGATATTCGGCTATGATGGTACATATGTGGGTATATGTCATAAATACTGCTTGAGGCTTACTAAGCTAGCATGCTTATTGTGTGTATTCTTGTTTACCCTTGTTTTATAGATTTAGGTACAAGCTACGGACTCAAAGGATCTAGGAAGAAGTCAACTGCACTATCGACTTTCTTTTGGTATTGAATAACTTAGTTTGGTATTTAAAAGGGCATGTATAGGTTAGACTAAACAGTATAACCAATGTTTTGTAATCATGTAAATATGCTAGCCATGCAAAAATGGCTATCTATTTTGGATAACCTACTTCGTGTTTTGATGATATAGTTTGCTCATGCCATGAATTATCATTTATGCTTGAATATGGTTTAATCATGCGTGAGAGTGGTACTATTATCTGTGCATGTTAGGTTATATCCGAATTGGTAATGCCTCGTAACCCTAGTTCAGCGACGAATACGGGTTAGGGGTGTTACACCACAGCTTGTGTGAGTAGCATCGTGTAGCTTACGTTCCAACCTACAGCTCATGTGAACAATGATGTAAAGGAAAAGTTACAGTTATATGTTTAAGCACACTTTTTGTGAGCTTTCCCGAGTATCCGATGATATTCTAGATGGTTCAATGGGCAGGAAAAGGGATTGTAATGGTAAGTTTTCATGTGAAATTGTGCACATGCTCATGAAAAGATGTATGAATCAAATGATGTATTTTCATATGAAAATGATGTATCATGTGGTTATTCCAAATGAGTTATGTTTAAATACACTAACTTGTGTATTGATGATGATGATGTATATGCTTGTGCCAAGCTTGTGGTTTGGGTTATGTTATGCTTATGTTTAATTTTATTTAATGAAATGGTAAGTTATGTTTCATTTTCTATGAACTTACCTAGCATTATGTGCTTACATAGTTTATTTCCTATGTTTTATAGATTATTGGAAGCTCAATTGGTTTGGAAGCTCATCGGACATCTATCACACTATCCAGTATAAATATCGATAGTTTTTGAATGTTTTGGCCAATGTTACAATGGCATGTATAGGTTGAATTGTAATGTCATTGTGATGAATGTTTAGTTGGTGGATTGGCTTATATAAGTTATGAATGTTATCTTGGTTTGGTACCTTTGATGCTTTGATAGTTTTTGTCATTGTGCTATTTTATGATGCATATTTTGTATAGCTCAAATGGTATGTATTGAATTGGTAAGATCATGGTCAAGTTATGGCATGTTTTGGAAGATATTGAACTAGATTTTTTGAAATTCAGTAAAGATGACATGTTTACGTAAGTTTTAATGATTGCTTTTGAGGTGCCTTTGAATGGTATATTAGTTAGTTGAATTAGGACCTTTGGGATGGCAAATATATGCATGTTTAGGTATATTTTGTAAGTGTGCACAATTTGTTCAAATGGTTATGCATGAATTGGTATAGGAAATGGCTTGATTTTTAAGCAACTTTATGTCCACAAGGCCTTAGACACGGTCGTGTGACTCAGTCGTGTGTGACACACGGCATGGCGACACGGCTGTGTGTCTCCTGAAGGTTCCTTTGTATGTAAGTCAGTGAGTTATACGTCCTAACACACAGCCTGGCACACGGGCGTGTGACATGGCTGTGTGACCCTACTCAGAGAGTTACACAGGTAAGGACACGGGCTGGGACATAGCCGTATGTCTCTAGTTCAAAGGTTACACGGCCTGAAACATGGCCGTGTGTCTCAGCCGTGTGACCCCTGTATTCCAAAAATTATAAATTTTTCATAAACTTTCCAAATGATTTCAAATTGGTCCCGAATTGTTTCTAAGGTGTTTTTAGGGCATCGAGGGCTTGATTTAGAGACGATATGTTTAAATGTTGTTTGTACGGTAATGCTTCGTATCCCTGATCTGGTGACGGATACGGGTTAGGGGTGTTACAACATAACTTTCCTAGGTACATGCCATGACCAAACCAAAATTATCACCAACCCTTCGTACCTAACCTGTGCACAAAAAAAATCATATCCTGGGTATAACTCAATGGTATTTCTATAATCTGAACATTTAAACAATATATAATACATTCAAATGCACGAGTTAAAATAATAGATGGTATGCAAACCAACGTGTAAACTTTCACTTATTCATAACTTCATTAACCAGCCTTACAAACGTATTAATATGAAACATCACATTTCATTTCATATTCATTGAGATATCAAGCATTAATATCCCATTCCATTTCAATTTGCATTGTATGCATTCAAAAATCATAATCATCTTTCATTCAATTTGTTTCACATATCATAATTTCGATTCCTATTTTTATTTCCATATTAACATGACTCGGACTCAGATGGATATGCGGATCCAGCCAACACACCAATTTGGCACCTAGTGTCTATTAGATAAATTCGTAATAATAAGTGGCACCCTGCACTGGCCGATAAAAATCGACAAATAGATTTGCCCAGCATTGGTCGGTATAATCGAAAAATTGGGTGCCTAGCACTCCCTAACATGTAGTCATAAAACCCTGAACTCTTCCTATCCTATGGCATGTCAATTATACCCGACCCTGCCCGAACAATTTATCGGTAACAATTTCTCACATTTATTTATAATCAATTCTTCTTTTCAATATCATAATCACAATCAACCAATCCTGTAACACCCCCTACTCGTATCCGTTTTCGAATAGGGTACGAGGTATTACCGGAGTTTACTGAACATTTTCAAATAATTCTGAGTCATTTATTATTCATATTCTAAAAATAATCATAACGTCCCTCTATTGGGCCCTTGAAGCCCAAAACATACATTAGGAACCAACCAGGATTAAATCGAGATCATAGGGAATTTTTTGCAAAATCCTAAAATTTTTCTCAACTAAAGAGGTCGCACGCCTATGTGGTTCGGGGACACGCCTGTGTGGTTAGGCCGTGTGGCCAACACGCCCATATGACTTACCTCGCTCCAGGTCGTGTGACTTAACACGCCCGTGTCCCTAGGCCGTGTAGTTAATTTTTATTTTCGAATTAGGTACAGGATTCATACGGCCGTATCACATAACAAATCATTTCATAAGAAATTGCATAACTGAAAACTTTCCACTCTTTCATAAGCTCAATTATATTTTTATCTAAGCACTTATCATTTCAATGCACCTTATAATTAAACATATTACCATTCAACCAGTAATTTGGCACTTGCCTAAACTTCAAGTAACAACATTGGTTAGCGTACTTTAATATTGACAAACTTATTTTCTAGACATGTCTCACTTAAATTTATTACTCGTCTTAATATACATAATTTTCCTCATATTTACATGCCATGATACATATCATTCTCTTGTTGTTTCTTCATAAATATAAATTATTCAATTCATTATGACAATATTTCATGTACCATCATTTTCATGAGTTTAGTGTATATTTATTCCAAAGAGCGCTCATAATCTTGAATATGCATAATTATCGTGCAAGTTTCACATACATGTATTTTCCATGTCATATTTCAATATATCAAATAATTATCATTTCTATGTATTTCAAGTTTAATTTCATGATTTTAAGTACTTACCATTTTCTATATTTATCCCGTTGAATTTCTCAAAATTTCAATGGATTTCCAGTAGTACACTTATAGTGTACAATCTCATTAACCGTCAATTCGTACATATATATACATAAGTCCTTTTTAGAGAGCACACTCCCGCGAACCTCATTTTTACAATGGGATTACCAGTCCAAGCTAAATCCCCTGTAACATATGCTCAAAGAGTATTGTCGGGATTACCAGTCCAGGCTAAATCCCCTGCAATGACAAATACTCTATAGAGCTTTGTCTGGATTACCAGTCCAGGCTAAATCCAGACTCACATTTACTTCGGATTACCCGTCCGGGTTAAATCCTTTTCACACATATTCTTCGGGAGGGCTTATATCAGGATCACCCCTCCGAGCTAGATCCTTTTCACACATATTCTTCGGGAGGGCTAATACCAGGATCACCCGTCTAGGCTAGATCTTTTTTACCGTCAAATCCTTTTCAGTAATCCATCGAATTCCATTCCATCCAGCCAGGATTTTTTATCTTTTTATCAAGTATTATCAACATTTCATCTATTATCATACATTAAACATTCAATTCACATTCATGTCACATAAATATACAATTCAAGCATTCAAGAATTCAATTCAAGTTGCATGAACTTACCTCGTTGCTTGTTCGTGTTTATAATTTCACTAATCTGATGTCTTTTCCTTTCCACATTCAAGTCTCGTATTTGAGTCATCCGATATTTATAAATAAATTTGATCATCATCTCCATTCATCTCATATTCTGATACATTCAATTAATGCTTTAGGCAAAATTACCATTTTGTGCCTAAACTTTTAATTAATGACGATTTTATCTTTAGGCTCAGAAAAATAAAATTCTTGTAATTTAATCCTTATTTCAAGCCTAATTATTCTCATATTTATTGATAACAGCCCATGAATTCTATGAAATATCAAAATTTTTCATATTTTAACACTTTTCAATTTAATCCCTAAAACATGTTTTCACCCGATCTTGATCTAAATTAATAATTTCATTCAATTTTGTAATTCAAATAATAAAATAATACATTTCACACAATTTGGTCATTTCTAAATTTTTACAAAATTACTCATAAAGTTTTACTTTTATTCAATTTAGTCATTGAGCCTAAAACATGCAAATTAGTCATGCTAGCTGAATATTCATATATATTTTCCTCCTCCTCCTCTACATTCCACATCCTTAATTTATATAAGTAACATTATCTATTATTTCACTATTTACTTATAAATTTATTCAAAGCTATCCATTTGAGTCATAGTCACTAAATTATTTATATCTTGAGCTAAAGAATTCCAATTTAAGATCCGCTTGATGTTTTAGAAACTAGACTCAAATATTTTTATACAATAAAAATTTCAGAATTTATAGTTTAGCCAATAAGTACAGTAAAATCTTCAAATTTTACTCTGTTCTGACTGTTTGACAACTTCTACCTTTCTTTACTAAAAATTAATTATCTCTTAGTACGAGATTTGGATGATATTCCACTTATTTATATTAAAAATAGACTCATTAAAAATTTAAACATGTAAATTTAAGCCCTAATTATTTTTCTCCAATTTTTGATGATTTTCCAAACTTAGAACAGGGGAACCCAAAATCATTCTGACCTTGTCTCACAAAATTTATTATAACTCACAATTTACAATTCCATTGCTTACATTGCTTCTTCTATGAAAAACTAGACTCAATAAAATTTAATTTCATAATTTATTCATCCTATAATTTGATTTCCACAATTTTTAGTTATTTTTCAAAGCTAGACTACTACTGTTGTCCAAAACTATTTTAGTGCAAGATATTAATTACCATGTTTATAACACCCTTATTTTCTTTCTCTACACTATTGCTCATCACTTTCTCTTATTTTATCTTCACTAACATATCAAGAACATAGGACCATATATAAGAAAACTTTACATCAAGATCATTTCCATACTTTTTCAATAATATCAAACTTAAAAATATATTAAAATCTTGATGTTCTTACCTTGTCATATTGATTTCAACCTTTAACTTGATTTTTCTCTCTCCTCCAGCTTCTATTTCTTGAACCCAACTTGATATTCTAACTCCCCATAATCTCTTTAACATTTTTCTCTCTTGGTAGCTATGTAAATTCTTTTGATTTCTAGGTGAAAATGGTAATTTTTTTGGTAGAAGGACCAAATTGCAAAGAAAGCAAAACTTTCTTTCTTCTCTTCTCTTCTAACGTGAAAAGCATGGAAAGATGATAGAAATTCTTCATCTTTCCTTCCTTATATACTAAATAAATAATAATAAAATATATCATTAAAAAATTAATAAAATAATATTTATCTAATTAAATAATTATAAAATATCATCAACATCATTATTACTTTCTAGATTTCTCTCTCTTCCAATTGACTATTTTGCCCTTTGTGATCTTTTAAAATTCATCACCTAATTTGGTAAAATTATAATTTACTCCCTCATAATTCTTTACATATTCAATTTGGTCCTAATTCATCCATTTTCCTTAGTTTCTAGATCATTCTACCCTTAAAATATTTGCACTATTGGTCTTTCAACTTTTTTATATTTACACTTTAACCCCTCAAGTTTTGAGTATTTACTCTTAGACAACAAAACTTTTCTCACTTTTACCATTTAGTCCTTTCTTGAATTAATATATCATAATACACTTCCTAATGTTGTCATAACTCCAAAATTTCCTTTTTGTAGCTTTATTTCCTTATTTTACTATATCAAAGATAATATCTTATTGTAAAAATTTTGAGGTATTACAAATCCATAATTCCAATATATAACAACATAGTTCATCACAACTTAGCACAACTTCACATTTTAAATAATATCTAATATTTTTGAGTCTATTCAATTCAGTCCTTATTACAAATAACCAATTCAATCACATCATTTCAACTCACTAAATCAATTATGACTCACCTTTTGAACTTACCATAGAATTCAATATAAAAAAAGCTACAATTGAGATGGTTCGATTATAGAAACACAAACCGTAAACTCCGAGCTATTCGTAGACGGCTGCCTTTTCCTTTCTTTTTTGAGGGATTCCAGTCAAAGTTAGTTATAGATTAAAGAAAACGTACACAATTATCAATATACAACCAGTTTCACATTCAATTGCTAATTTATGTAACTTTTGTATTTTATTTAATTTAGTCCTTAAAACGGATACTAGCATAACTTTCAAATTTAGCCTTCAATTTTTATGCCAAATTCACTCTAGTCCTAATTAAACTTCCTATTTTTCATTTCTACCACAAATTTAGAAATTTATGAACTTTATTTTTTATTGAACAAAACCATCAATTAACTTTACAATTTAGTCCTTTTTCAACTCTAAACTTAAAATCTATCACATTAACACATAAAGCTTCAACTATTCATCCATGGAAACATTCTCAATCTTTAATAGTACCAAAAAAAATACTATATGGGTCAGCTAGATTAAGCTATCAAGATACAGAAAATATAAAAATTACAAGAAAAATGACTAAATTGAACTAACCAAATTGAGCTTGAAACTTGATAACCCTAACACCGGGGGTTCTTCCTTCTCCCTTTGATATTTCATTGTTGAAAAAAAAATAGAAAAGAGCATTGGCTTTCTCTCCCATTAAGTGTTTTATTTTTATTTTATTAATTATCATGATTTATTAAAATTTTATAACATTTCTCTTATAAATATAAACCAAGCTACCGCCCACTAACCTATAAGTGGTATAATGACCATTTTAGTCCTTAATTCACTTCTATTTATTATAAATGTACAGTAACAAAACTTTTGAAACTTTTATAATTTAGTCCTTATACCCTTATTAAACAATATTTCGACAAAATTACCTGTCCGAAATTCAATTCACTTCTAATGTAACTCCGTAAATATTTAATAAAAATATTTACGAGTCTAATTTATGGAAACGAGGTTCTAAAACCACACTTTTTGACACCACTGACTTTGTCGTTACAAGCTTGATAAACATGAAAGTCTTATTATTTTTTGGTGATTGAAGTACTACTTTTTAGAGATAAATATCATATTTATTCAAGGGAATTCTTCAAGGACTTATGTAACACCCTTAACCCGGTCTAGTCGCTGCACTTTAGCTCATGTAATTCTACCACAAATACCGTAACAATCACACAAATTATATCATTCAATTCAATTTAAAAATAAAAACATCAAACCGTTACAATCACATGCACATTAGTATTTATAAATATAACTAGAACTAAATCGAGCTTTTAGGTACAATGAAATAGATTCGAGCATGAATAAGGACCAAAATACAATTTTTTTCAGAACTTTGGAAATAGGTATCCATTCTTAGTAATGGTATTGATATCTTTTTGGTGTTTTGCCAATTAGAATTTTGAAAACAATACCTTTTTATCGATACCTTTAAAAAGTATCTTTCTTTGACAAATAAGTATTGTAAAAGCCTATTTTCGCCCGGGCCCATTAATCGAACAAAATAAAACAAAAAAAAAGCAAATAGAAATTAAATAAAAACCAAAAAATTTAATAAAGTCCAATAATAGTTCATTTTACAAGCCTAGTAATTTAAAACCCAAATCAATCCAAATATTAAACTAGCTCAAATTTACAAATTATTAAACCCAAATTTAAACCCAATTACCCTAAGGCCCAAAGGCCCAAAAATTTTAACACTTCCAAAAACCCTAGAGGTTTCTGGAACCATTAGCGCTGCAGTAGCCGAGCCCTACGCACGCACCACAAGCTTCCACGTCACCCCACACGCGCGCCTCCGTACGATGATTTTGCCTACAAAAAGAAGAAACGAAAATAGCAAAGAAAACTAGTAAGTGATAATCGAATCTAGGGATTTTTTGTATTTTTCTTTTTCATTTTATTTATTTCTAAATCGGTTATAAAACCAAAAGAAAAAAAACTTGTAAGGCTACATTTTTTCGAATACAAATCAAAGAAAAAAGAAAGAAATCGATTAAGTCAGAAGGTGATTTTTTAGATTTTTCATCTTTATTCATTTTTTTATTTTATATACGAATATATAATATAAAAAAGAAAAGAGAAAAAAAGACGTACCTTGGAGGGTCCGACCACCGCACACGGCGGTGTTGACGTGGACGATGTCAACCGACGCTGAAATCCTCGCCGGACCTAGGCCGAAGGAGGAGAGCTGAGAGCAAACAAAGGCTCTCCAAAAAAATTTTTTAAAGGAAGCTAGGAAAATGAAATTTTTTGGAAAAAATTGGCTTTTATAAATGATTAAAACGACGACGTTTTAGGCTTTAGCCCCATATGCCAAAACGATGTCATTTTAGGGCCGGATCCGCGCGTTGACCTTATCTGGGGGGATCCGCACATTTTTTGAAACTGGTATAATTACCAGTCTGGTCCTTCCGCTTTTTAAATATATTTCAATTATTTTTTTAATTTGACCCGATAGTTTTGCATCTGATTCATTTTGGTCCCTATTAAAACGCCACTTTTAGGAGGACAGGATTATTTCCCCATTTGGTCCTTCCCTTTTTATGCGCGTTACATTGGGGTCCTAATTGCTTTTTTTTAATTTGGATCTTTAATTTTATTTTCTCTTAATTTAATCTCTTTAGTGTTTTATTTACAATTTGGGCTCTCAAATTTATTCCAATTTCATTTTAATACAATATTCATTTATTATTAATATATTTTTATATTTATGTGTATTATTTTCATCTATTCATTTAATTGTTTGCATGCATATATATTCCTTTTTATCATTATTATTTTTTACTTTTGTTTATATTTTTTATATTTTACTTTATTCTTATTTTCATTATTATTATTATTATTATTATTATTATTATTATTATTATTATTATTATTATTATTATTATTATTACTAATATTTTTTTATTTTTACTACTACTATTATTATTGTTATTATTTTCACTACTACTACTACTACTATTATTATTATTACTCTTAGTTATTTATTTTTACTATTGTTATTTGTTTATTAACATATTTTATTATTATTATTATATTTTTTACTATTATTATTATTTTATTATTTTTAAATTATTTTATATAGTATTTATTGATTTGTTATTAGCTTTTATTTTTGTTATTATTTTCTTTTATTTTATTTATTTTTTATTTGTTTATAATTATTCTTTAACTTCTTACCTATTGTCGTATGTAAATTGTTTGTTTTAGCTTTTATTTTTGCCATTATTATTGTTATTTATATTATCGCTCTCACTTTTATTCCATTGTGCATATTAGCATTGTAATTCACTTTCTATTTTACTATGATAGTATCACATTTTATCCGATTTTCGAAATAAGCAATTACTTCGAGTTCTGAGATTCGAAAGAAATCATACCCTAACTTACTAGGTTTCGATTTTTCTCATCGAGTGTAAAGAACCAATTATTTTTAAAATTAAAACATACAAGTTAAATAAAAGCTTATTCTCGGGAATTCAAATGTTGTATCCTAACTCACTGTATGTGACGTTTTGTTATCTCGAGATAAGGATTTCCAAAAATAAAGGCAATATTCTGTATTTGAAATTTTGAGAAATTGTGCCCTAACTTACTGGGATCCGATTTTTCATTTGACCTAAATAACCGAATACCCTTCTTAAATTTAAGTGTACGAGTTTTAAATGTCAAAAGACATGCTTAGTTTCGAGGATTCGAGATGTCGTATCCTAACTTATTGGGTATGATATTTTATTCCTCCGATATAAGCGGGTCTCAGCATCCAATTTAATTTATTCAAGTTTTTTTAAACAAAGAGGATCGTGTTTTAAATCTTTTCAAATTTTCGACATTAAGATATTAATCAATCAATTCGGTACCAATTTTGGGTGTTACGAGGGTGCTAATCCTTCCTCGTACGTAACTGACTTCCGAACCTATTGTCTTGAATTTCGTAGGCCAATTTCATCGTTTTAATAAATTAAAATGTTTTAATGATCAATCACAAGGTGACTCCATCACACCTCAAAAAAGATTGATGGAAACTCCATTTTCATTTTAAAAGTCGACCTCGTTGATCCCAACAAAGAAAATGGTTTCGACAGCTTGGCGACTCTACTGGGAAACCTAAGAGAGTCAAGCCGTAAAATTGATTATTTTCTTTCTTGTTTTCAAAATTTGAAAATTCAATTTGAAAAATTACGATCCTATTATTGCATTTGTTCGTATTGCTATTTCATATGATTACTGTGGTTTGAGTCTCGCATCATATTGCATAAGGACCGTTTTGGTCTTACCTTTTTAAATGTGAGTGAGAAGCTACTCCTTCGTGAGGTTTTCACCTCCGTGCAAGATAGTGGATCGCTTTCGAGATACATCCGTACCTATGCCTTCGTGAGATTTTCATCTCCGTGCAGCCATAGGGAAATGTATTCCCCTGAACTGAACTCAATCCGTATGAGCCTATAATGGGTGAGGATTGAGGAATCTGCTAGTTCAGGTACCTCGACTTTAGAACCAAACCGCATGTAAAAACCCTATGAGCTCACCCTAGATAGTACTGCGATAAACCATAGTGGTCACCCGAATAAGTGCTCTTTTTGTTTCTTGCTTGCTTGCTTTGTACTAATGTGTTTCATTTTGTTTTGGCTATGATTGCATTACATGTCATTTTATATTTGAAAGAGTGTCGATTCATGTTCGATTACTAAATTAGAGAGCTTGAGAACGAATTTCTTGATAAAATGGAAGAAAATACGGCTGTCCATATATTTGTAATCCATTTCATGTAAAGAATTTTGTCCTTTAGTAAAGTTTTCTAAAGTAAATTGAATCAGAATTGACGCCTTTTTGCATTCATGCATTCGCATTACTTTCCATCATGTACAATAAAAAAAAACCTAAAAAGAGTTGGAATTCTTTGAAGAGGTCAAAGGCCCGGCATAAATGTTTGGAAATGTTCACATGAAAAATCATTGAAAGGGGGACCTAATCAGATATTCGCCCTTATGAATCTGGGAGTGTTCTGAATAACTGGACTGCAGAAGAAATTCTTGTAGTTTTTAGAGCTTACACAGAGTAATGTTCAAAACACACTTGTTGCTTTTAGCCTAAAAGCAATAAGAATTCCTTTGTGAAATAGGCTTATGTCCGAACATCATTATGAAATACATACTTGAGATCATTTTGAGTAAATATTCTCTCATTCTTTAAGATTTTTTCATTCTTTCTATCCAAATAATTATGATAGATTCCTTCATTCATTGGATCTTTTTCCAAATCATTCTTTCATTTCATTCATAAGCATTCCATACGAATTATTATTCTTAAATTCATTCGTTCTTTGTATATTTCTTTGTACCTACAATAGGTCCCCTGGATATCAATGACATGAGTGACGCTGTTATGGAGTTAGAACTTCCTTTTGAGCAAGACATGTGTTTAGAGAGATCCCAGGACTTTGAAGATGACAAAGATTATGGCTTATCTCTGGAATTGTTAAGAACGGTAAAATAAGAGGAAAAAAACAAATTCTACCTCATGAAGAGACAGTAAATATGGTGACCTTATTCCATGATGTGATGCACAAAGAAATCGAAGTTTATGTCGATGATATGATCGCAAAGTCACGAACAAAAATGAAACATATTCAAGTTTTGAGGAAGTTATTCTTGAGACTGAGGAAATTGCAATTGAAGCTCAATCCAACAAAATGTACTTTTAGAGCTAGATTGGAAAAATTGTTGGGCTTCGTCGTTAGTGAGAAGGGAATCGAGATTGACTTAGACAAGGTCCGGGCTATACAATAATTGTCTCTGTCATGCACTCAAAAAGAAGTTTGAGGTTTCTTGGGAAGGTTAAATTACATTGCTCGGTTTATTTCACAATTAACCGAGAAATGTGATCCTATATTTCGTCTTCTGAAGAAACACAATCTAGGCGTGTGGAATGATGAAGTCCTCCAGTATTGTCACCTCCTTGCCCAGATAGGCCATTAATACTATATTTGACAGTGTTTAATAACTCTATGGGATGTGTACTGGGTCAACACGATGATTCTAGAAGAAGAGCAAAGGTGGTATGCTACCTCAGTAAGAAATTCACTGAGTGTGAAATGAGATATTCACCAATTGAAAGTGTGTTGTGCCTTGATTTGGACAACTCAGAGGTTGAGGCAACACATGTTGTATCATACGACCTGGCTAATCTTGAAGTTGGACCCTCTAAAATATATGATGGAGTCAACTGCTCTGAATTGAAGGATGGCTAGATGACAAATTCTCCTCTCTGAATTCGACATAGTTTATGTGAGCCAAAAAGCCGTGAAAGGAAGCGCAATAGTATATTTTCTGGCCAGCAAAGCTCTAGAAGATTATGAGCCTCTAAACTTTGACTTCCCCAACAAAGAACTAATGTACGTGGCAACTGCTGAAGAAGACGCTAGAAAAAATCACCTTTGGAAATTAAACTTAGACGGAGCATAAAATGCTGTAGGTAATAGAATTGGGGCAATCTTGGTATCCCCAAATAGAGATCATTATCCATTCACATGAAAATTGGATTTTGATTGTACAAATAATATGGCGGAATATGAAGCATGCATCATGGGATTTCGAGTAGCCATATAACGCAAAATTAGAGCGCTGAAAGTATATGGAGATTCTGCACTTGTGATTTACCAACTGAAAGGTAAATGGGAGACAAGAGACCCCAAATTGATCAATTATCAAAGTATAGTTCTGGGTTAATTGAGGAGTTTGATGACATTACTTTCAATTATCTCCCACGAGATGAAAATCAGATGGCAGATGCTTTGGCTACTCTGGCTTCCATGATCAAAGTGAGCAAACAAGAGGATGTAAAACCCATTCAAATGAGTATTTACGAGGCCCCAGCTCATTGTTACAACGTGGAGGAAGAAGAAAGAGATGATCACCCCTGGTACCATGATATATTATGGTATGTAAGAAACCGTGAATACCCTAATCAGGCAACCGAGAATGATAAAAGGACGTTGAGAAGACTAGTTTGTGACTATGTCTTAGACGGAGAGATCCTGTACAAAAGAAGAAAGGATCAAGTACTATTGAGATGAGTGAACACTATTTAAGCTAAAAAATTTTGGAAGAAGTCCACGAGGGTGTTTGTGGAACACATGCTAATGGTTTCACAATGGCTAGACAAATTATGAGATTCGGGTATTATTGGTCTATCTTGGAGGAAGACTGCATCGATTATGCTAAGAGATGTCATAAATGCCAAATTTATGGAGACAAAATTCATGTACCTCCTTCGCCTTTACATGTTATGACTTCCCCATGGCCTTTCTCTATGTGGGCCTTTCTCTATGTGGGGCATGGATGTTATCGGGCCGATTTCTCCAAAAGCTTCAAATGGGCATCGGTTTATCTTTGTAGTCATCAACTATTTCACCAAGTGGGTAGAGGCTACTTCATATGCCAATGTTACTAAGTCAGCAGTTAGCAGATTCCTAAAAAAAAATCATATGTCAATAAGTAATGCCTGAGAGGATCATATCTGACAATACATTAAACTTGAACAATAGTATGATCGCAGAAGTCTGAAGTCAATTCAAAATTAGACACCACAATTCGTCACCGTATCGTCCAAAAATGAACGGTGCAGTGGAAGCAGCCAATAAAAACATTAAGAAAATCGTGGGGAAAATGGCTGAAACTTAAAAAGATTGGCACGAGATGTAACACCCCAAACCCGGCCCATGCATTTTGACTGGATCTGGCATGTCACGGTTTGTACATTGAAAACTTTTGCCTTGTTGGTTTTGGAAGTCATAAGTTAATTAGACATTATTAAAGTAAATAAGTGACATTTTGAAAATAAAATCTTATATTAGTATTATTAAGTATAAATAAACCTTAACATAAAATTTATAAGTTGCATAACATTGAAAACTTCTTAGTTGAATAAAAACTAGCGGCCTTAAAAAAATCCCAAATAAAAATAAAATAAACTTAAAGAAATCCCAAATAATTTGTAGAAATAAAACTTGATGGCCCTCGAGTCCGCCTAGGCTCCCATGTTCATGATCCATCGCTCACCAAATGTTGGGAAAATAAAAGGTTGAGTCACCAAGACTCGAGTGTGCAAATCCGAGAACACATAAAAGGCTTGAGGCCCACAAACACATTATGAGCCTTGGCCCGTATACAAGGGTAACAAAATATGCAACATGGCCCATCCCAAACCTATAAGTCCATCCTCTACACACCCCGTACCAACCATCACACCGTGGGATTTCTACAATCAACCCTCCATCCACTACACACCATATCGACAAATTGTCTTTGTCATTATAAAGACCGATCACTATGTGACCTATGTGGCGAAACCACCGATCATTGTGTGACCTTAATAATATATCGACAATTTGTCTTTTCATCATAAAGACCGATCACTATGTGACCTATGTGGCAAAGCCACCGATCGCCTCGCGACCGCTCCCCTTCCAGTAAATCAATCAATCCCATCCCATGCATACATGCAAGAATCGAACATTAAACTATCTAAATAGATCACATATTTTTACATACTTCGATACACATAAAGAAGTTTATATGATTACATACCTGGCATCCCTTGCCTACCCTTTCTGGGTAATACAACTGTTCATACAGCCTTATTTTCCGTCTTTTAGCCCATAACATATATATAATTCAGATTAACTAGTGTGATAGAGATCTACACACCTTTTCCGGCTTTTAGCCCATAACATACATATAATATAACAATGCTTATGTGTCAAGAATCTACACACCTAATTACCGATAAAACGAGGCTTTCTATATCGACGCTATCCTTAGTTGACACAACTGCTATCTGCCTAAGGTGTTGTTCGAAGCGGTCCACAACCAATTGGCCAATCTCAAGCAATGAGATCATCGCTTTTCTTAAACTTAGGATTCTTTCTTTTGCTCGATCCATATTTAATTCCATTATAAATCCTTATCGAGTTACTATAATAATATTTAATCGTTAATCCTCCTTATAAAGTTAAAATCTTGTATATAATGATGAAATCTAATAGAAATCTAGGAAAATCTTCTTACCTTAAAAATCCCAAATTGAGACTTATGAATTTCGACTTCTAGATCTAGTCGACTAGGCTTCCTTCAAATCCCGACTTGTCGCCTATCATAAACCATTAAACTATTAGCTTTCGCTTTTGCCTTTTCAAAAATCGGAATAGATTATGAGAACTAATCAAAATCTACTCTTACCTTAACTTAGGAGATTCTTGCTAATACTAGAGAGAGAATTGACAATGTCAATGGAGGATTTAAATGCTTGAAGTATAGAACAATTTCTCAAATAGGATGAATAAAATAAAAACTATAGAGATTTGGCTTTTTAGAGAAGGAAGAGAATAATGGAGTTTTCACTTTTAGAAGAAAGAAGAGAATAATGGAGTTTTGGCTTTTAGGAGAAAGAAAAGAATAATGGAGTTTTGGCATTTAGAAGAAAGAAGAGAATAATGGAGTTTTGGCTTTTGGAGAAATTGGAGAAAAAAATTTGGAGAAAAGAAGCTAAGGAATTTCGACACAAAAGGGAGAGGATTTAATGTTAAAAACAAGGAGCTAGCCCCCCTATTTATAGGAAATTCGACAACCCTTTGCCATGTAGTAGCTGGTTTCTTTACTCCTCTCAGTGATGGATTCTTGGCCATCACTCTCTTTGTAGATAAATTCCTAACTTTTCTCCTTTATCTTAATCTACTAGCTCATCTAAAAGAGACTTAATTATCTCTAACTCCTCCCTCCTTTATCAGCATATTATCTACATATTTTAATCATAAAAATCCCTAGATTTTAGCCTTTTCTCTTATTATCCACATAAAATAAATTCCTAAATAATAGCCTTTATCTCGCTTATTATCCACATATTTTAAACATTAAAACCCTAAATTTTAGCCTTGTTGCCATCCACTCCACCTAATCCTAATGCCCAAAATTTAGCTAACTTAAATTAAAAGAATTGGGCTCCATGAAACTTAAATTTGGGCCCTTACTCCTTGTGTGTGCGTCACCTCCTAAGATTGGGCCACAAGCCCACTTTGGTATTTCAAACATAAATACTACCTTTTAAACCCTATAATGCCCAAACAGATAATTTTAATCAAGGCCTCTGCCTAAGCCTGAGTGTAATTTGGACCCCTAACACTTAAATTAACTCATTCCACATATTCACCCATTAAACGCATAGGCCCAAAAATTTAGGATGTTACACGAGAAATTACCATTTGCTCTTTATGCTTATCGAACATCAGTCAGGACCTCTACCGGGCAACTCCTTTCTCATTGGTTTATGGAATGGAGGAAGTGTTACCCATCGAAGTTCAAATTCCTTCCCTTCGAGTCTTGTCAGAGCTAAAGTTAGAAGAAGCAGAATGGATCCAGTCTCGATATGATCGGTCTAAGGGCTATTCGTTATAGCCAGATATACCAAAAATGAATGATTCGAGCTTATGACAAAAAAGTTCACCCAAGAGAATTTCATGAGGAGGACTTAATTTTGAAAAAGATCCCATACAAAAGGATTTTAGAGGGAAATGGATGCCAAATTGGGAAGGACCTTATGTGGTAAAAAAGACTTTCTCCGGAGGAGCACTGATTTTGACTAAAATGGATGGAAAAACTTACCCAATCCCATAAATTCAGATTCAGTCAAGAAGTATTATACTTGAAGAGGAAAAGAGGCAAAAGTGAAAACCCGCAAAGGGCGCTTCAAGACCTTCTCTAAAAAAAAGGCCAAAGTGGAAACCCGCAAAGGGCGCTTTGAGACTTTTCTAAAAAAACGGAGAGGCCAAGGTGAAAACCAGCAAAGGGCACCTTGAGACCAAAGGGGTTTTGAGTCGAAAACCCAAAAGGGCTGCTCAAATTGTGATCAAATTGTGATGGGGCATACGGTGATCTCGCTATACCTAAATTAAGAATAAATGAGAGATGTTACGTCTTGGGGCATCAACAGAGTACTCTTGATCTCCTAAACACATATTGAGCTTAAAATGGTCTTCAGAAAGTCCATACAGAGAAGCTCATGCTGCGATATCTGGGGCACCTATCTTTTCCCCACATCATTTCATATTCTAGCAATGTTTGCTTTCTTTAATTAACTTATTCTTTTCAGATTTCATTTCTAATAAATTCCATTTTTGTCCATCATTATGATCATTTTCAAGTGTTTTGTATTGAAGTAATGATTAATTAACTAATAATACTTTCACAAAAGGAGTTTTGCATATTACTCTGGAAACTTCTAAATAGTACGAGAACCTGAAACAGGACTATTATTTAGAACTCACCAAGCCTAAGGGTTGGAAATATTTGAGAAGGAAACTCTAAACAGTGACCATTTCTTCAATGATATTACGTTAGTGATACATCATTGAAGAACAAACTAGCAATGACAATCCAAACATTAAAAAATGGGTCATTCTCATGAAATTCTGCATTTATGCAAAACACATTTAGTTAGGAGCATTCGATTCATTCTGAGCATTGCATCCTAATAATTATACATTTAAAAAATGATCATTCTCATGACATTCTGCATTTATGCAAATGTCATCCATAATACATTTAATTAGGAGTATTCGATTCATTTTGATCATTGCATCCTAATCATTACGCATTTAGAAAAGGATCATTCTCATGACATTCTGCATTCATGCAAATGTCATCCATAATACATTTAGTTAGGAGCATTTGATTCATTCTAATCATTGCATCCTAATCATTATGCATAGGCATAAGTCCATAAATCGATTCTACAGGTCGTGTTCCCCAGAAGACGGTGTAACAAGATCGATGAATCCACAAATCTCATATCCCTAAAGTTGCAATGGGATTGATTGAAGTCAAGATAGCGAATCTTATTTCCTTAAAGACGCAGTGGAACAGATTAAAGCTATAGATTACGGCAGATCTTATCTTCCGAAGTTGCAGTGAAGCAGATTGAAGCCACCAGCCTTATCTCCCTGAAGTTACAGCGGAGAAGACTGAAGATAGCAAATCTTATTTCCCTGACGTTCAGTGGAGCAGATTAAAGCTACAGATTAAGGCGAATCTTATATTTCTAAAGTTACAGTGAAGCAGATTGAAGCTACAATCCTTATCTCTCTGAAGTTATAGCGGAGCAGACTGAAGACAGCAAATCTCATTTCTTTGATGTTGTAGTGTAACAGATTAAAGCTACAGATGACGGTGGATCTTATCTTCCTGAAGTTCCAGTGAAGCAAATTAAAGCCACCAGCCTTATCTCCCTGAAGTTGCAGCGGAGCAGACTGAAGACAGCAAATTCTATTTCCCTGACATTGTAGTTGAGCAAATTAAAGCTACAGATTATGGCAGATCTTATCTTTCTAAAGTTGCAGTGAAGCAGATTGAAGCTACCAGCTTTATCTCCTTGAAGTTGCAAATGAAGCAGATCAAGACAGAGATCTCATTTCCGACGCTTGCGAAGGAGCGATTAAAGCTACAGATTACGGCAGATCTTGTCTTCCTGAAGTTGCAGTGAAGCAGATTGAAGCCATCAGCCTTATCTCCCTGAAGTTGCAGCAGAGCAGACTGAAGACAAGCAGATCTCATTTCCCTGACGTTGAGTGGAGCAGATTAAAGCTACAGATTACGGCGGATCTTATCTTCCTAAAGTTGCAGTGAAGTAGATTGAAGCCACCAGCCTTATCTCCCTAAAGTTGTAATGGAGCAGACTGAAGACAGCAGATCTCATTTCCCTGACGTTGCAGTGGAGTAGATTAAAGCTACAGATTATGGTGGATTTTATCTTCCTAAAGTTGCAGTGGAGCAGATTGAAGCCACCAGTCTTATCTCCCTAAAGTTGCAGCGGAGCAGATTGAAGATAGCAAATCTTATCTCCCTAAATTTGCGGCGGAGCAGATTGAAGCACTAGTTCTTATACCCTTGAGGATGCAGTGGGATGGAATGAAGCTACTCGAAGAAGAAAAGCACCGAAAGAAGTCAAAGATTCGAAGACTGGGCAAAAATGGTCTTTTTGAAGTCTTTGCTCCATTCTCGTTACACGACAACAAGCAAAGAGGGGCAGCTGTAAAACCCCATTTTCGCCCAGGCCCATTAACCAAACAAAATAAAATAAAAAAAAAAAAGCAAATAGAAATTAAATAAAAACCAAAAAAATTAATAAAGTCCAGTAATAGTTCATTTTACAAGCCTATTAATTTAAAACCCAAATCAGCCTAAATATTAAACTAGGTCAAATTTACAAATTATTAAACCCAAATTTAAACTCAATTACCCCAAGGCCCAAAAGGCCCAAAAACTTTAACACTTCTAGAAACCCTAGAGGTTTCTGAAACCATCAGCGCCGTAGCAGTCGAGC
The DNA here is from genome assembly GCA_025506655.1 of Gossypium rotundifolium. Taxonomy (NCBI): domain Eukaryota; kingdom Viridiplantae; phylum Streptophyta; class Magnoliopsida; order Malvales; family Malvaceae; genus Gossypium; species Gossypium rotundifolium. Next base: position 56,136,939 of record CP106733.1, on the reverse strand, counting down.
CCCACGCACGCGTTGCAAGCTTCCACGTCACCCCACACGCGCACCTCCGTACGATGATTTTGCCTGCAAAAAGAAGAAACAAAAATAGCAAAGAAAACCAGCAAGTGATAACCGAATCTAGGGATTTTTTGTATTTTTCTTTTTCATTTTATTTATTTCTAAATAGGTTATAAAAACCGAAAGAAAAAAAAGTTGTAAGGCTACATTTTTTCGAATACAAATCAAAGAAAAAAGAAAGAAATCGATTAAGTTAGAAGGTGATTTTTTAAAGTTTTCATCTTTATTTATTTTTTATTTTATATACGAATATATAATATAAAAAAGAAAAGAGAAAAAAAGACGTACATTGGAGGGTCCGACCACCGAACACAGCGACGTTGACGGAGGCGGACGGCATCGATCGGCGCCAGAACCTCGCTCGACCTAGGCCGAGGGCAGAGAGCTGAGAGCAAACAAAGGCTCTCCAAAAAAATTTTAAAGGAAGCTGGGAAAATGAAATTTTTTGGAAAAATTTGGTTTTTATAAATGTTTAAAACGGCGCCGTTTTAGGCCTTAGCCACATATGCCAAAACGACGTCGTTTCAGGACCAGGATTCGCGCGTTGACCCGATCCTGGGAGGATCCGCGCATTTTTTGAAACTGGTATAATTATCAGTCTGGTCCTTCCACTTTTTAAATATATTTCAATTAATTTTTTTATTTTTAATTTGACCCGATAGTTTTGCATCTGATTCATTTTGGTCCCTATTAAAACGGCGCTTTTAGGAGGACAAGAATATTTTCTATTTGGTCCTTCCCTTTTTATGCGCGTTACATTGGGGTCCTAATTCGTTTTTTTTTTTTAATTTGGATCTTTAATTTTATTTTTCTCTTAATTTAATCCCTTTAGTATTTACAATTCGGGCTCTCAATTTTATTCCAATTTCATTTTAATACGGTATTCATTTATTATTAATTTATTTTTATATTTATGTGTATTATTTTCATCTATCCATTTAATTGTTTGCATGCATATATATTCCTTTTTATCATTATTATTTTTTACTTCTTTGTTTATATTTTTTATATTTTACTTTATTATTATTTTTATTATTATTATTATTATTATTATTATTATTATTATTATTATTATTATTATTATTATTATTATTATTATTACTCTTATTTATTTATTTTTACTATTATTATATGTTTGTTAACATATTTTATTATTATTATTGTATTTTTGTTACTATTTTTATTATTTTATTATTTTTAAATTATTGTATATAGCATTTATTTATTGATTTGTTATTAGCTTTTATTTTATTTTATTTATTTGTTTTTTGTTTATTATTATTCTTTAACTTCTTACTTATTGTCGTATGTAAATTATTTGTTTTAGCTTTTATTTTTGTCATTATTATTGTTATTTATATTATCGCCCTCACTTTTATCAATTGTGCATATTAGCATTGTAATTCATTTTCTATTTTACTACGATAGTATTACATTTTATCTGATTTCGAAATAAGCAATTACTTCGCATTCTAAGATTCGAAAGAAATCATACCCTAACTTCCTGGGTTTTGATTTTTCTCATCGAGTCTAAAGAACCAATTATTTTTAAAATCAAAATATACAAGTTAAATAAAAGCTTATTCTCGGGAATTCAAATGTTGTATCCTAAGCTTATTCTCGGGAATTCAAATATTGTATCCTAACTCACTGTATGTGACATTTTGTTATCTCGAGATAAGGATTTCCAAAAATAAAGGTAATATTCTGTATTTGGAATTTTGAGAAATTGTGCCCTAACTTACTGGGTTTCGATTTTTCATTTGACCTAAATAACCGAATATCCTTCTTAAATTTAAGTGTACGAGTTTTAAATGTCAAAAGACAAGCTTAGTTTTGAGGATTCGAGATGTCGTATCTTAACTTACTGGATATGATATTTTATTCCTTCGATATAAGAGGGTCTCAGCATCCGGTATAATTTATTCAATTTTTTAAATAAAGAGGATCGTATTTTAAATTTTTCAAATTTTCGACATTAAGATATTAATCAATCAATTTGGTACCAATTTTGGGCATTACGAGGATGCTAATCTTTCCTCATACGTAACCGACTTCTAAACCTGTTGTCTCAAATTTCGTAGGCCAAAATCATCATTTTAATAAATCAAAATGTTTTAACGATCAATCACAAGGTGAACCAATCAAACCTCAAAAAAGATTGGTGGCGACTCCATTTTCGTTTAAAAGTCGACCCCGTTGATCCCAACAAAAAAAATAGTTTCGACAAGTATCAATACTCTTTATAGTATTGATACCGCGTCAGTACTTAATGATCCATCAAGAGTTTTAGCGGATAAATGAACTCAAATAACTCAATTAGGTGCACTTTTTGACGAGAAGCTTAATTGATTTTTTAAGTTATTTTCGAAGAATTTGACATTTTAACTTTTTCAATACCTAATTGGAAACGAAATTTAAGCTAATACACAAGGGTAAATACATAAATTTTAATAAAATATTGTAATATTCACATTTTAAATAATTCACGTACAATTACATATCAATATATTAAAATAGAAAAATATTATTTATTTTATTTATATTTTCACTAATGTTAAGATTCAAAATTTATGCTATCTTTCATTTATATTTTGAATTTAATTTATAATTTCATATTGGTACAATATGAAAATTATTTTAATTATATTTTAAAAGCTATTGAATTGTATTACTACATTATAATTTAATAACATTACATGTGTAGCCCTGAAATTAAAACTAGTATATATAAAAAAATAATTCAATTTTTAAACTTTTCATGTTTTTAACATTCAATTTTCTTTTTTAATTAATAAAAAAAGCTATAAATATGATAAATTAATAAACTATTAAACAGAAATCTAAAAATAAATATAAAATTCAAATTCAATCCCAACTTGAGTCGGACAAAATGCGAACCTTTTCATACTACAATATTTTCGTAGTAAAATCCGCTTACAGATTAGTGCATGCTAAAGAGGTTGAGACTGAGGGACTACATAGCTAAGAGAGAGACAAGTTGTGCATCAGAACGCCGAATAACCGTTTGGAGATTAATTTTGCCCAGCAAGGTTTGTTTTTTAGCTAAAGATTGCTTCATGATCTGCCACCAATAAGTGTGCAATTTGAGGGGGGCAAGGTACTGAAGATGATTTTCCCCCTTTTATGGACATGCGTTACTTTCAATCGGCCCAGTTTCAGCTTCGTTAGAGGGCACCAATTTGACTAGATGTTGGGTTAGAAGTGGTTACATGGACACAACCATGATGGAAGCCTAGCAATACTCTTCAAGGCCCAATGGCTATTTGATTTATAGGTTTGATATGTTGAAATCGACAGCAATGCTTTATTGGTTTTTGGAATATGTAATATCATAATAATAATGGTAGAGATTTATTCTATACAAAAGTCTATGCGGCAAAATTTCATTTATCAATTCTGTTTATTGTAAATATAAATTCAAATTTGAGTATAATTTTTTTCGTTTAGACAAAATTTCATTTAGTTGTATCATTATTGGATTAATTCATGCCATTCAATAAATAATGCAAAAAGAATGAGATTTTCTGAGAAGTGGCTCGGGGATGAAAATGGAAAAATATCTACAATACTTAGGCTGAATCAGATGTAATTTGAAAGATTTTGTGCGTTCATGGATCGAGACTTAACGGAAGAACTTTCTAAGTTTCTAAAAATTAAAGATACAATGCAAGGAATTAAATTTTAATTTATTTGTGAAAACATATCAATTGGTGAAACCACGAATAAAAGAAAAGGATGTTGAACTTGGTTTTAAAGTTCAAATTGATATTTAAGTTTTTTTTTTTTAATCCAATTAGGTACTTAAACTTGACTTCATAATTTAATTTAGTTCAAATAAATCATTTATTGTAAATATTAATTTGGACAAAAAAAAGAAGAAGCTAAATTTAAGTACCAATTTGAACTAAAAAACTAAATTCAAGTATTTAATTGACCCAAAAGAAATTTAGGTACCAATTTAAAACTTAGAAGGAAGTTTAAGTTGGTGGTAGTCAATGGCTCATCAGTTATCTAATTATGGAATCATTGAGCAGTCTAATGGCAATACTGCCACGAAAAGATGAAGATACTTGGTAAAAACTCTTAGAAATGAAAAATATTGGACTTTAAAAAAAGAAGTGATTTAGTGGGCTAGATCCGAGCCAATTGAAAACCTAATCCAAATAAGCAGCCCACACAATAGAAACGTTGATGATCTCTCATCCACCAATCCAGGAACAAGAAATTCCTACCTCCACAAATTTCATCAAATAAAATTGGGGTCAAAATAAATCGAACATTTTTTGTTTCTTGGAAAGTTTTCAGTTTCCCGCCCTCTGTATCCCTACAATGACCACCTTACCTTCACAAAACCTGCAATCGGTGCGACCTCTATATTTTTCTTCACTCAATTCTCTTAAATTTGGATCTCAAATTCCTTCATTAAAATTCCCCATTTCTTCTCCTATAAAACTAAAACCAGCCAAGCTTTTCACAAGCAATAATGGCGCCAACAACTCTGAGGTCGTGGGAAAAGGCTCTGCCTCTGAATTCAGTGCAGATATAGGTGACGTCCTTGGGGATGTTACCATTTTCACTGCTGCTGATCAGCCTGTCTTTCTTAAAGACCTTTGGGACCAAAACCAAGTAAAATTTACTCCTTTCTTATTGCTAAAAACTTGCTCCGATCTTAGCCTTTTATTAATTTCTTCTCTTCACCCCCGACAGGGAATTGCAGTTGTTGCACTTCTACGCCATTTCGGATGCCCTTGTTGGTACTCACTTGACTGGGAGTTTATTTATTTATTTATTTATTGTGTGTAAATTTATATGATTCATTGGTAAACAAGTTATGTTGTTTGATTCATTATTAGCTGGGAACTCGCTTTAGAATTGAAAGAAGCAAAAGCAAGATTTGAATCGGCTGGAGTTAAACTGATTGCAATCGGCGTTGGTACACCTAACAAAGCACGTTTGCTTGCAGAACCGGTACCATTGATACCAAATTTTTTATTATTATTACTATTATTATTATTGTTATTATTATTGTTGTTGTTAACAAATTTCATAAGTTGGCTCACTGAAATTGATTCAGCTACCATTTCCAATGGATTGCCTTTGCGCTGATCCAAACCGGGAGGTAATATCACAGTGTTAATGGATCCATATTTTTTCTTTACTTGGTTTTTTAACATTCTCCTTTCAGGCATATGATATTTTGGGCCTATTTTATGGCTTTGGTCGTACATTTTTCAACCCAGCAGGTGTACAACTCTTTTCCATTCTCTGCAGTATTTTGTTCTCGATTTTTCAGATTTCAGTAATTTTGGACACAAACATCTATTACATTGATGGAGTGTAAAAATAAAACAAACACATGCTTGTCAATCATACACTGTCTATGTCGTGCAGACTAAAGTGTTTTCAGGATTTAAGTCCCTGCAAGAAGCTGTAAAAAACTATACAATTGAGGCCACCCCTGACGAAACAAGTAGTGTACTGCAACAGGTAAGCCTAATTTCATTTTAGCTTGTATAAGCCTAAATTCAATGTTATAATATAGTTTTCCTCTTTGGTACTATCAGGGAGGGATGTTTGTGTTCAAAGGTAAACAACTGTTATATGCTCATAAAGATGAAGGAACCGACGATCATGCACCTTTAGATCAAGTGTTTGATATATGTCGCAAAGTTCCAGCATAATGACAAAGTTAAAATACATCTACTTGTATAGAATTTGAGATTTAATCCCTGTATTTTAAAAAGTTTACAATTTAATCCTCTTACTCTTTTAATTTAAAATCCTTAATACAATCATTATCTAGTTTGTCTACTTATTATAGACTGATATAATAAATATATTAGATTGATTTGAAAATGTATATTACAATTATATTGATAAATTCAACTTATTTATTGTTAAAATATTAATTATACAAAAAAGTTAAAAAGTGTATCAAACTAATTTAAAAATATAATAGTGTATAAAGATCATTTCCTATTCATACACCCATGGAGGAAATCAAAAGTATAAATAGGGGATTAAAGGGTATATATAAAATTTAAAGTAAATAAATTGTTAGGAAAAACACTTATAAAGTTTATTTAATTTAATTTTAGAAAATATATTGTAATATAAAGATATTCTTTTTTAATATTAAGAACAATATTTCAAGGACCTTACAAGTTATATTAAATTTTGAACAAGATGATTTCTTTTGCTATTTAAATTTGGATTATCCAACAACAAACAACTTAATATGAAAATATTAGATATAATATTATATTGCAAAAGCTATATAAATTAATTTTTAAGTACCTTGCAAATGTAAAACTTTACTATGAATTATAATTTTAATGTTGAAAAACTTTGGTCTACTAAAATAATTAAAATACACATAAAATTATTTCATAATACAAAAGAAAAAATTTTAAAAATACATTAAAAAGTGTCACATGTTGAGTCTATATAAGGTACCTTTAAGAATTATGTTAGTGGTTGAATCCATCAAATCCTCAATTTAACAATAATTAAATAAAATTTTAAAAATTATAATCGATCGAATCTGTCTTTTTTTTTTTTTTGGTTTTCGATTTTTTACTATTTTACAAAGGTTAGCTTTATTTCCAATTATATATTATTTATTAAATTGATTAGAACACCAATTCTTGATTCAATTGATTCAACTGACCAACATGATTCGATTGTAACAATACTAGATATCTTAATATTTAAAAAATTTTATTTCCTTTTATCCTTTGAGCATATAATAAAAAATGAATCAAATAAATGATATGGGTTACTAAGGGCTAGACCTACTTATGGGCCAGGCCAGTCAGCTCAACCCGAAGGCCAGCTCAAAAAGTGAGAGGGTTTGGGCAAAAAATTAAGACTCGTTTAAAAACGGGTCGAGCCTTGGAAATGACATTTTTAGCCTAAGCTCGGCCTGAATTCAATAAATGAAAAAAAATTACTTGTCGTAACCATTTTTTGAAAATGGGTCGACTTTGGTTTTGAAAACGAAAAAAAAGACAGGGAGTCGCCACCGATCTTTATTTGGTGTGATCGAATCACCTTTGTTTTAATAAAACATTTTGGTTTACTAAAACAATATTGTTGGTCTGCGAAATTTTGAAAATCGGGTTCGGGAGTCGGTTACGTGCGAGGAAGGGTTAGCACCCTCATCACACCCAAAATTGGTACCAAATTGATTAGTCGATGTCTTAATGTCGGAAAAAAAAAGGTTTTAAAATACGGGTCCTTTAGAAGATGTTTGGATAATTTGGGCTGAAATTTGAGATTTCTTTGTTCCGATAGAATACAAACACCACATCCAGCACGTTAGGACATGATGTTTTAAGCCTTCATAATCAAAGTTATCTCGTGATTCGCAAAATTTATTAAGAGGATGTTTAGTTATTAGTCAAACGGAAAATTGTAACCCAGCACGTTAGGGCACTATTCCCCGAATTTTCAAATACCAAATACTGCCTTTATTTAAAAACTTTTAGAATGAAGTGTAGTAATTTTACAAAATTCATAATATCGCGTTAAACTAAGGAAATAAGCATGGAGGCTCGAGTCAAAATTTGAGATTTCTTTGTTCCAAAAGATATAAACATCACATCCAGCACGTTAGGACATGACGTTTTAATCTCTCGTAATCAAAGTCGTCTCATGAGTTACAAGGTTTCGTTAAAAGGATGTTAAGCTATTTAGTTAAAAGGAAAATCGCAACCCAGCACGTTAGGGCACTATATCTCGAATTTCTAAATACAAAACATTGCCTTATTTTAAAATCTTTTAGGTGAAATATGATGATTTTACAAAAGGTGTTTTGTTTAACAATATAGTACAAAACGAAGAAAACAAATATGGATGTGAATGTAGTAAATATAAAAAATACTAATAATAATAATAATAGTAAAATGCTAATAATGATAGTAACAGGATATAATAGTATATAATATACATAATAATAATAATAATAATAATAATAATAATAATAATAATAATAATGAAAATATTAAGGACATTAATAATATTACATAATACATGAATAGTAATGAAAAATAAAAATGAATGATAAAGTGATAATAATAATAATGGTAATTGTAATTAAGAAATAGTTAATAAAATACATATACAAGAATAAACAAATATATATATACGTAAAAACTATGATATAACTATAGTAATAATAAAGATATTAAGTATAAATAATAAGGTAACAATAATAATAATAAAATAATGATAGCATAATGGCAATAAAAATAAATAATTGCAAAATAATATAGCAAACGGGCCAAATTGAATTTAAAACAGAAATAAAGGGGCCAATTTAGACACTATAAACAATAAAGGGACGAAAGAGCAATGCGCATGAAATGTTGGGGACGAGGAGTGTAATTTTCCCCAAATAGTAAAACGCCACGTTTAAAAAGGACTGAATTACAACCGCGTAAAATTTTTGGGCCAAAATTGAAATAACAGAAAACTTGATTTTAAAATCTAAAAAAGCGGAAGGGTCAAAAGCACAATTAACCCAATCGATGAAACACGCGGATCCTTCAGTCGGGTCGGGTCGCGCGCGCGGGTCTTTGGCTAAACGACGTCGTTTTGGGCATTAAAGGCCAGCCCCAAAACAACATCATTTTGAGATGCTATTTAAGGCCCAAAAATCAGAAAAAAATCAGTTGAGGTGCTTGTTTTAAAAAAAAAATTTAAATTCTCCTCTCTTTTTTTCTGCAGGTTTGAAAGAGGGAGGATTCCGCCTACCGACGCTGTCCTCTCGTCACACGGCCGATTGTCACGGCCACCGTTACCTGATGGCCAAAATTTCGCAAAAGGTATATTTTTCCCCTTTTTTATATTTTATGTTTTTACAAGTTTATATATATTTTTTGTATATTCGCGGGAATAAAAGGATTTGTAGTAAAAAATAAAAATTTAAAAATAAAAAAATCACATTTTCGGCCTCTGTTTTGATGTTTAAGTCTCTGTCTTTTAGTGTTTGGATCTCGTTGTTTTTGTGTTTGCCAATCTTTTTGCTTAATAATCTCTTTCTGTTTTTTATTGATCAAAAAAAGAAGAAAAAAAGTCCCTTTTACAAAGAAGTTCAATCGGCTTTTATAGCCATTTTTACTTTACAATTTGCCATTTTCTGTCTCTTCCTTTTTAATTGTTTGCAGGTTTGGGGTGGTGTTGGGCGGTGGACAAGACCACGGTGCAGGGCAAGTGGTTGTCAGAAGCATCAGAGGTGGCGCCACTTGGGGTTAAGGGAAAATTAGGGTTAGGCTTTTGTTTTAAGGGTATTAGGCTGCTGATGTGGGCTAGGGGTAGTTGGGCTATTAGTGGGTTAATTTTTGGGCCTAGGGTTACATGGGTTTGTTTGTATATGGGCGGGAAAATTTGGGTTTATACAGTTGCCCCTCTTTGCTCGTTGTCGTGTAATGGGAATAGAGCAAAGACATAAAGAAGGCCAGAATTTGCCCGGTCTTGCTGAGTCTTAACTCCTTTAGTGCCCATCTTCTTCAGATAGCCTTGTTTTAGTCCACCATATCTTGTTACTTTGATCCACTCCACAGCTATTTCAACGAGATGGGACTTGTGGCTTCAATTTGCTCATGCTGCGACTTCAATGGGATGAGACTTGTTTATTTTAAATTGCTCTACTGCATCTCCAGGGAGATAAGGTCTTTGGTCTTCAGCCTATTCCACTGCTGGTCAAGGCAATAGGAATAAAGCTTAACCATGCTCCCTACTGGTTAAGGAGCCAAGATTTGCCTTCGGCTTGCCCCACTATTGGTCAGGGCGACCAGATCTACAATTCTTGACCTATTCCACTGCTGGTCAGTAACAATAGGACGGTGGCCTAAATCATGTTCCCTGCTAGTTAAGGAGCCAAGATTTGCCTCCGATCTTGCCCACTACTGGTTAGGACGACAAGGTCTACAATTTTTGACCTATTCCACTACTGGTCAGTGACAATAGGACGGTGGCCTAAATTATATTCCCTGTTGGTTAGGGAGTCAAGATTTGCCTTTGGTCTTGCCCCACTATTGGTTAGGGCGACCAGATCTACAATTCTTGACCTATTCCACTGTTGGTTAGTGGCAATAGGACGGTGGCCTAAATCATGTTCCTTGCTGATTAGGGAGCCAAGATTTGCCTTCGATCTTGCCCCACTACTGGTTAGGGTGATAAGGTCTACAATTTTTGACCTTTCACTGCTGGACAGTGGCAATAGGACGGTGGCCTAAATCATGTTCCCTGTTGGTTAGGGAGCCAAGATTTGCCTTCGATCTTGCCCCACTATTGGTTAGGGCGACAAGGTCTACAATTTTTGACCTATTCCACTGCTAGTCAGTGGCAATAGGACGGTGGCCTAAATCATGTTCTCTGCTGGTTAGGAAGCCAAGATTTGCCTTCGATCTTGCCCCACTACTGGTCAGGGTGACAAGATCTACAATTTTTGACCTATTCCACTACTGGTCAGTGGCAATAAGACAATCTTCAACCTATTCCACTGCTGGTTAGTGGCAATAGGACAATCTTCAACCTATTCCACTGCTAGTCAGTGGCAATAGGATAATGTTCAACCTATTCCACTACTGGCCAGTGGCAATAGGATGGTCTTCAACCTATTCCACTGCTGGTCAGTGGCAATAGGATGGTCTTCAACCTATTCCACTGCTGGTCAGTGGAAATAGGACAATCTTCAACCTATTCCACTGCTGGTTAATGGCAATAGGACAATCTTCCACCTATTCCACTGCTGGTCAGTGGTAATAGGACAACCTTCAACCTATTCCACTGCTGGTCAGTGGCAATAGGACAATCTTCAACCTATTCCACTGCTGGTCAGTTTCAATAGGACAATCTTCAACCTATTCCACTACTGGTCAGTGGCAATAGGATGGTCTTCAACCTATTCCACTGCTGGTTAGTGGCAATAGGATGGTGGCTTCACCAGTGTTGTTACACCGTCCTCTGGGGATATATCCTATAGACTCGATTTTATATGCTTGTGTTTATGCCAAATAATGCGGATACTATGATCGGAATGACTCAATGCTCTTAACTACGTGTGATATGGATGACATTTACATGAATGCAGAATTTCATGAGAATGATGATTTTTCATAATGATTAAGATGCAATGATCGTAATAAATCGAATGCTCCTAACTAAATAGTATTATGGAGGACATTTGCATGAATGTAGAATGTTATGATAATGATTCTTTGTTAAGAATGTATAAGGATCAGGATGCGATGATCGAAACGTTCCTAATGATGATGTATGAATGTAAAATGAAATGATCCATTTTTAATGTTTAGGGTTGTCACTGCTTGGCGTATTACGCTGCAATCTCGCTCTGCTGGTACCTTTGCCAAAATCTTAAAGAAACAATCATATTTTGCTCAAATAACTTGCCCCAATGTAACTTCAAGGTCCATTCCACGGTACCTATAGGACTTTAAGGCTTATACCATCTTCAGACCCCCTCTCTGCAATTTCAGGGGGGCATAGGGTCTGTGTTATCTTCAATCCATTCCATTGTGATTCAAGGGTGTAAAATTTGTATCATCTTCGATCCATCCCACTATGACTCAGGGGTGTAGAATTTGTAACTTCTTCGATCAATTTGGTCTACTACACCTTCCATTCCCTGGGTGTCATGACCAGATGTGTATGCCTGATATGTGCATGAATGTAGAGTATCATTTTTCTTTTCCCGAGAATGATCCCTTTGTACAGTTGGGTTGACATTGCTCGTTATTTGTTAAGGTTGTATCATTGGCGAAATGTCTTGTCTTTTTGTTCAATCACCATTTTCGACAAAATTCGAAGAGATAGCCTCAGTTCAGACTTTTCCTCCACCAATATTTCTATCCCATAAACTTGAGGAGTTTTAAGCAATAGTCATGTTTCAGGTCCGTGTACTATTTAGAAGTTTTCAGAGTAATACGTGAAACTCCTTTTGTGAAAGTGTCGTTAGTCCATTAATCATTATTTCAATGCAAAATGCCTGAAAGAGATTGTAGACAAGAAGGAAATTGATTGGGAGCATAGCTCGAAACAAACAGGTTAATCAAAGCTAGCTAATGCAATCAAGAAGGAAGCTTATTGGTAGTGTATTTTGAAAGGAATAAAATAACCACAAATAACAAAAATGGGTAAAATGGAAACTAGGTGCCCCAGATATCACAGCCTGAGCTTCTCTGTTCAAACTTCTTGAAGACCATTTTAAGCTCAATATGTGTTTAGGGGATCCGGAGTACTTTGTTGATGCCCCAAGATATAACATCTCTCCTTTTTGTTAATTCTAAGAAAGCGAGACTACCACCTGCCCCCTTTTCGATAAAAATTTGAGCCGCTCTTTTCGGGTTTTCACCTCAAATCCCCTTTGGTCTCAAAGTACCCTTTGCGGGTTTTCGCCTTGGCCTCTCATTTTTTTTTTCTTTCTTTCTTTTTTGTGTGTTTTTTTTGGAAAACTTTTTTTGAATCTGAACTCACCGGATTGGGGACGTCCTTGCCTTCCATCTCGGTTAATATCTATGTTTCCCCAGAACAGGCCTTCTTTGCTGCATAAGGCATTTACTTTCCTCTAGAGTCCTTTTGGATAAGAAGAATCCTTCTTAATGCCAGGTCCCCCTCTTGAAATTCTCTCGAGTGAATCTTTTTGTCGTAATCCCGTATCATCCATTTTGGTACATTCGACCATGATGAATACTTTCAATCAAGCTTATTGTAGACATTCTGCTTTATCCAACTTGGAGAAAATGAATCTTAACTTCCAACAATTGCTCCCCTAATGAGAAAGACGTTGCCCCGGTGACGGTCCTAGCCAATGTTCATGAAGCATAGAAGGTAAATGGTAACTTCTCTATACCAACATTTACAAATATCAGCCATTTTTCAAAAATTTTAAATGGTTTTTGGCTGCCTTTGCTGCACTGATATGGTGGTTAATCTTTGAACAGACTGTAAATTTGTGCAAAACATGTTTCTTTCTGGCATTCTTTATTGCCACTCTTTTCCCTCTTTTTTTTTTTTGAATTTGGATTTGATGACTGCTGACTTTGTAAATTTGGCATATGAAGCGACCTTCACCCTCTTAGTGAAGTAACCAACGACCATGAATATGAATCGATGTTGGCTAAAATCTTTTGAGGAGATTGGCTTGATAACGTCCATGCCCCACATTTAGGGAATCTGTGAAGGAATAGAAGAGGTGCATAAGTCCTGTATTCATCCATCTGGTATTTACGGCATAACTAATACAATTTTCCTTTCTCGGTAAACCAGTAGCCCTAGCCTCATGATCAGCCTGACTATTGTAAAATTATTAGCATTATTCAAATACCCTTATAGACTTCTTCTAGGATTTCCTTAGCTTTGACAGCATACCCGCGCCTTTGTAGCCCAGACGTGTCTTAATGTGATCATTTGAAAACATCTTTAAATTCTTAGAGATAACTCAATGATGCCTTGCATTATTCCTACGGTGAGCTAAACTTCCATCTTCATCTCCTTCGTTAGCTCGTAGTGTCCGCTAACACTTAGTAAGGTAGGATCTACCATCCTTAACAAATTAGGAAATAAGTTACAATCCTTGTCATCTTCAAAGTCCTTAGATCCCTCTAGACACATATCTCACTAAAAAGGGAGTTAGTAACAGCGTCGCTTATGTCATTGATATTTGGGGACCCATCGTAGGTACGAAAGAATATTCGAAGGACAAATGAAACTAATAATAATTGCTCATGTGGTATGAACATGAATGAAATAAATGAATAAAAGAATATTTTCTCAAAGAGATACAAAAATGCATTTTCATTGGAATAAAGATTTTGACAAAAGCCTATTTCACAAAAGGACTCTTATCGCCTCTAGGCTTAAAGCAACAAGCGTGTTCCGGGCATTACTCTGAGTAAGCTTTTAAAAATACATGAATCTCTTCCACAATCCTATTGTTTAAAACTCTCCTAAGTATATAAAGGCAAATGCTCGAAAACTTTTATTCCTTAGTTCTCTCTTCGGGTATACCATTGGTGTTATGATCTCCCGATTTCTAGGCTTCTGATAACTTCTTCAAGGAAACGCAACTCTCCTGCCCCCACTTTTAATTACCACTGCTTCGTTATCCAACTTCACAATACCCATGTTGATGAAATTTTCCACCAATTTCTTGAAAGTAAGGCAATTTTCTATCGAATGGCCTGTGATCCCCGCGTGGTACTCACACTGAGCGTTTGGGTCATACCATTTTGGGTATGGAGGTTGCATCGGTTTTGGATAGTGGGGAGCTAAAACATGTATGTCAAACAACATTTGGTACATCTCCCTATACGAGACTGGGATGGACGCGAACCAGGATTTTTCTGAGTTCGATTTTGGATTAAGCTCTTCTCTTGAGGAGACCAGATAATTGGTAACTGCCTTCTTTGGCTGGTTTACTATAAATGGCTTTGAATGGCCTTTTTTATACGCTCTCTTATTACTCACATCCTTATCCTTCCTCTTCGGGGCTTTTAAAGCCCAATCTCCTTTTTTCTTTGCTTCTGCTAGGCCAAGGACAACAGGATTGACTCGATCATCACCAGGACCCATCGAAAAGTTCAGCAGTACAGAGGTATCCGTCTGATATTTGGGATCCGATAATGACAGGTACCTCGCGCGAATGCACGTCTAGTTGAGTCGGGATATTTATTGGGGAATAAATGATTTCTTCATCATCATCCATACTATTGACCACTGGGCCACTTCTTTCAAGTCTTCCGGCTATTAACTGGGTTAACTGGCCCATCATATTCCTTTGGAATTCTAGCATTTGCTCTCGCATCTCCTGTTGAATTTTGGTCAGTTGCTCTTGCATCTGTATTTGTATTTTCTTTATTCTTTCCAATCTTTGTTCCATGTCTTCTAGGTTACTGGAATAATTTCACCTAATTAGGGTCTTTTATAAATTTTAATGCATGTGATATGATGTAATGCAAATGCATGAAATGCAATGCAAATGCATGGAATGAATGCAAAAAGAAAGAGAGGCGTTGATTATGAATTCAATTCCATTAGAAGAACTTTTCTAGAAAATACATTTCTTTACATAAAATGGATTGCATATGCGGCTTTGTCCTCATAGTCCAGGTGAAAACACCAATCCTTCTCTTCGTATCCGGATGTTATGGTCGTGTCCCGTAAACTTTCCCAATAGATGCCTCTTCTAGCTCCTTGTTGTTTGGTCTAGGCCGTACCTCTTCACTTACTTATCCTCCGCGATGTTCATAAGCTTCTTTTAGAAAATGGAGACACGATGACGCTCGAATAATCCTTGTCGGCTTGAATCCTCGGGAAAAGTCTTGTATTATTCTGTGGGCTATCAACCATCTTTCGTTGTTTACCTGGACTATGTTTGAAAGACCTGTATTATAATCCACTTTATCAAGTAACACATTTCCTTATGATAAACTCTTCTATTTAGCAATCAAATATGAATCAACACCTCCTTTCTAAAATGATGCGGTGCGATGCAATGCAATACAATCACAAACAAAACAAAACACGTTAGCACATGAAAAATAAATGGAGTACCTATCTGGGTGACCACTAGAGGCTTAACATAGTTCTACCTAAGGTGGGCTCCTAGGGTTCATTATATGTGGTTTGGTTCTAAAGAGAGGTACCCGAACCAGCATATTCCTCAATCCTTACCCATTATAGGCTCATATGGACCGAGTTCAGTTCAGGGGAATACATTTCCCTATGGCTGCATGAAGATGAAAATCTCACGAAGACATAGGTATGGATGTATCCCGAAAGCGATCCACTATCCTACACGGAGGTGAATACCTCACGAAGGAATAGTTTCTCACTCCCACTTAAAAGGGTATAACCGAGAGGTCATGTAATGTAATGTGCAGAGATATACACAAAGCTCAAAACAAGTAAGAAAATATGAATAAAAATGATGAAGACTGTAACACAAAATAGATGAAATGCAATGAAATGATCGTATATTAAAACCAAATTTTTAATTTTTGACAAAAAGACAAAAATTAATCAACTTGTAGCTTGACTCTCTTATTTTGTCCCCAGTAGAGTCGCCAAGCTGTCGTAACCATTTTTTGAAAATGGGTCGACTTTGGTTTTGAAAACGAAAAAAAGACAAGGAGTCACCACCGATCTTTATTTGGTGTGATCGGATCACCTTTGTTTTAATAAAACATTTTGGTTTACTAAAACAATATTGTTGGTTTGCGAAATTTTGAAAATCGGGTTCGGGAGTCGGTTACGTGCGAGGAAGGGTTAGCACCCTCGTCACGCCCAAAATTGGTACCAAATTGATTAGTCGATGTCTTAATGTCAAAAAAAAAAAGGTTTTAAAATACGAGTCCTTTAGAAGATGTTTGGATAATTTGGGCTGAAATTTGAGATTTCTTTGTTCCGAGATAATACAAACACCACATCCAGCACGTTAGAACATGATATTTTAAGCCTTCGTAATCAAAGTTATCTCGTGATTCACGAAATTTATTAAGAAGATGTTTAGTTATTAGTCAAACGGAAAATTGCAACTCAGCACGTTAGGGCACTATTCCCCGAATTTCCAAATACCAAATACTGCCTTTATTTAAAAACTTTTAGAATGAAGTGTAGTAATTTTACAAAATACATAATATCGCGTTAAACTAAGGAAATAAGCATAGAGGCTCGAGTCAAAATTTGAGATTTCTTTGTTCCAAAGATATAAACATCACATCCAACACGTTAGGACATGACGTTTTAATCTCTCGTAATCAAAGTCGTCTCATGAGTTACAAGGTTTCGTTAAAAGGATGTTAAGTTATTTAGTTAAACGGAAAATCGCAACCCAGCACATTAGGGCACTATTTCTCGAACTTCTAAATACAAAACATTGTCTTATTTTAAAATCTTTTAGGTGAAATAGGATGATTTTACAAAAGATGTTTTGTTTAACAATATAGTACAAAACGAAGAAAATAAATATGGATGTGAATGTAGTAAATATAAAAAATACTAATAATAATAATAATAGTAAAATGCTAATAATGATAGTAACAGGATATAATAGTAATAATAATATAACATATGAATAATAATAATAATAATAATAATAATAATAATAATAGAATAATGATGATAATGAAAATATTAAGGACATTAATAATATTACATAATACATGAATAGTAATGAAAAATAAAAATGAATGATAAAGTGATAATAATAATAATGGTAGTAGTAATTAAGAAATAATTAATAAAATACATATACAAGAATAAATAAATATATATATATATATATATAAAAACTATGATATAACTATAGTAATAATAAAGATATTAAGTATAAATAATAAGGTAACAATAATAATAATAAAATAATGATAGCATAATGGCAATAAAATAAATAATTGAAAAATAATATAGCAAACGGGCCAAATTGAATTTAAAATGTAAATAAGGGCCAATTTAGACACTATAAACAATAAAGGGACGAAAGAGCAATGCGCGTGAAATGCTGGGGACGAGGAGCACAATTTTCCCCAAATAGTAAAACGCCACGTTTAAAAAAGGACCGAATTACAACCGCGTAAAATTTCTGGGCCAAAATTGAAATAACAGAAAACTTGATTTTAAAATCTAAAAATGTGGAAGGGTCGAAAGCACAATTAACCCAATCGACGAAAACACGCGGATCCTTCAGTCGAGTCGGGTCGGGTCGCGCGCGGTCTTTAGCTAAACGACGTCGTTTTGGGCATTAAAGGCCAGCCCCAAAATGACGTCGTTTTGAGATGTTATTTAAGGCCCAAAAATTAGAAAAAAATCAGTTGAGGTGCCTGTTTTAAAAAAAAATTTAAATTCTCCTCTCTTTTTCTCTGCAGTCCGAAGAGGGAGGATTCCGCCATCCGACGCTTGTCCTCCGTCACACGGCTGTAGCGTCACGGCCACAAAGACACTGCAGTGGCGAATTTCAAAAAGTATATTTTTCCCCCTTTTTTTTATATTTTATGTTTTTACAAGTTTATATATATATTTTGTATATTCGCGCGAATAAAAGGATTTGTAGTAAAAAATAAAAATTTAAAAATAAAAAAATTACCTTTTCGGCCTTTGTTTCGGTGTTTAAATCTCTGTCTTTTAGTGTTCGGATCTCGTTGTTTTTGTGTTTGCCAATCTTTTTGCTTAATAATCTCTTTCTGTTTTTTATTGATCAAAAAAAGAAGAAAAAAAAAAGTCCCTTTTACAAAGAAATTCAATCGGCTTTTATAGCCATTTTTACTTTACAATTTGCCACTTTCTGCCTTTTCCTTTTAATTGTTTGCGTGTTTGGGGCGGTGTTGGTGGTGGACAAGACCACGGCCTTGAGGCAAGTGGTTGTCGAAGCATCGTCGGCGCCCACTTGGGGTTAAGGAAAATTAGGGTTAGGCTTTTGTTTTAAGGGTATTGAAATCATGATGTGGGCTAGGGGTAGTTGGGCTGTTAGTGGGTTAATTTTTGGGTCTGAGGTTATATGGGTTTGTTTGTATATGGGCCGGGCAAATTTGGGTTTATACATTACTATTTTTTTTATTATTTTAATGATGTTTTTTGTTGTTTTCTCTCTATTTTGTTAACATTTCACTATTATGTTGCTACTATTTTGTTGTTATTGTTTGGATATAGTAAAACACTTATTTTATTGTTAATTTTATTATTATTTTAGAGACATTTTATTATTAAGTTGCATCTATCTTAGTATTATTTAAGTATATATATATTTTTTAAAATTTATTTTCAATTTGTTTGGAAATATTTATTTTAATATTTTTAATATTTTTGATGTATTATATATATTTAAAAATAATGTAAAAATTAATATAATATAAAAAAATTAATATGGCCAGGTCGAGTTAGGTTTGGGCAAATTTTTGGGCCCATTATTAGGCCGGGTCGGCCCATGCCTAGCAAACGGGTCTAAATTTTTACTTGAGTCCAGCTCGACCCGGCCCGACCCATGATCACCTCTACTAAGGGCTAATATTGGCATTGTTGTTATTGAGAAATGTTTTTGAATAAGTGTTTTTGGAGAGTGCTATGAGAAAGTGTCGTGAAAAAGTGTGGCTTGTTAATTTTAAGCGTTTGACATTGTTATTAGAATTTGTAACGGAAAGTTAAAATGTCTATTTTATATACATGATATTGAAAATTAAAAATAAATTATTTTAGTTAATATTTAAATAATTTAATATTATCATACATAAAATATGCAATTTAAATACATTTTAATGATTAATAAATTATTTATAAATTTAATAATACATGAAATATTTTCAAATTTTAAATATAATAATAAATAATATTTAAATAATTTAATATAATGATAAAAAGTATAAATTAATCCATATTTTTAAATACATTTTAAACCGTGAATACAAATAAAAGTACTTTAATAAGTTTTCCTTCAATACCCAAAAGTCAAAAGGATCAAAATGCCAATTTTTTTATTTGGGTAAAAAAGTAGCTTGGCGCCGTGCTTTTCCAACCTAAAGTCAAGTGTTTCGCATTACTTTTGAGATTGAAAGTCACTTTTTCACCTCAAAATAGCAATGCGTAATGGGACTGAAATTTAGTATACCAAATTACGAATTAAAAATAAAATAATAAATTTTGGGAAGAAAGCATAATTTTATTTTAATAATTTTTATAATACTATAATTTATACTATTATTAAAGCACTTGAATGAGTTGGTATTATGAATCAGCCGAACACAAGAAATTATAGAAATAAGTTTTATAATTAAATTAAGTTATATTATTTGAGGATATTTTAATCTTTTTATTAAAAAATGCATAAAATGATATTTGAACCTATGTTAACTAAATTAGTACAATTTTAAATTTACCACTTAACCAAAGCTTCATTTTAATTCTTTTATACATTTTTATTTTAATATGCATATTTTATTACTTCTATCAATTGCAATTTCATTTCACTTACAATTTAATTTAATTTTTATTTTAATATCGTATATATTTCATGTATTATAATTAATTAGTTTCAAACCATATAATTCATTGTTTATTGTATATTATTTTTAATCACACATATGTGTTCTAAATACGTGTATAGTATTAATAATTTCTTTCAAAAAAAAGTTGAAAGAAATTAGAAGGTTAGTCCAAGTCTCCTAGCGAGCGCGATTCGTGTGTGTATATCTCTCTCTATATATTGTATAACTATTGTGTATGCATCTATTGTAACAACCCGATATAGTGGTATCAGAAAGTGCAATTTCAAGTTTTGTTTTAATAAACCAATGTTGGAAAATTTGGACATCACATATATAATAAGGATAATTACATGTTATTATCCACTATCATGATAGGTTAGCCCAAATTAAAAGTGATCTAATTTGGTTAGAATTTTATTGGGCTTTTAATTATTAAATAAAGTATGGGATAAATATGTGTAGATACTCTTCTAATCAAATTCTAATTAATGATGAGCTAATTAGAATTTGATTAGAACTAATATGCTAAGGTTATAAATATTAGGGTTATGGTCCCCAAATTATACACAAGATATCTTTTCTAATATCCCATCATTAGGAAAGAGAGAGCATATATTCTTTGAATTTCTTGTGTGCTAATTTGGAAGATCAAATCTCCAAGATCCGGCAAAACTTCAAGAAATTCATGGATTCAGGTACGCTTCCGTATTTAGTTTTATTCTTGATTTATTCTTGATGATTTGACATGATAAATTCTGGTTTATTAAGTTTTATTTTTACATTTATTTTACAAATCTAATAAATGGTATTTGAGCTTTGTCATGTTGAATCATTGAGAAAGAATTTATTCTTTATGAATTTGATATTTTAATTTTATATTGAATCTTTGAGATTCTTGATAATTTTGGGTTTTGATTCTTTAAATAAAGTTTTAAGGTTTTATAAATATAATCTAGTTTGATATTTGCAAGGCATGTGATTATTATTTTAATCTTATATGACATTTAAAATATATATATATATATATATAAATTGATTCATATCTATGTTCATTGTATAATATATGCATGCTTTGATTGGTTTAATGCATGTTTTGAAATTTATATATATATATATATATATATATATATATAATTATCTTTCAAATTTGATTGAAAGATGAAATTAAGTAAATATTTTGAAACAAATAAATTGATTTTAGCTTTTAATTAAGGATGTCTAATATTTTAAATAAATTAGTTGAAACAAAATGCACCAAAGTGACCTCTTTTGTGTAGATTAGTTTATTTGAAATATTAAGATGATTATATGTTTTTGTGATTCATGCGTTTATTAATTGACCCAAAAGTAAGTTAATATTTGGCAGAATTTCAACGACATCTGTGGTGATAAACGTGTGACAATTATAAGGTATTTTATGTAAGCAATAAGTTAGTCCAAAGATTAATTTATTGTTTGACATAATTTATTGTCAATGTTTGATTGCTACAACAAGAGTACCGCTTATTGTTAATATTACTATCCAAAGACTTGATATTAATGTTGTGTTTGGTATCTTGAGATGGGATTAGCCATTATCCTGAATTTATTGTTTACTTATGAATATTGATTTAAGCTTGTTTTTTGTTCTATATTCAGCTAATTCATCTTCTGCTGCCACAATATCTGCTAATATAAATTCTATATGTAACAACCCTAATCTGTATCCATCGCGGATCTTAGTTAAGAGGTATTACTAAACTAAACCCAATCCATAAACATTATTCAATAAAGATCATTTGCTATGCATGAGGTCATTTACATTACCTTAACTAAATATGTACAAGCTTTACTCTCTTTTTATAACAAGTTATCTATCACTCCCAAAAGCAATTTTATTTAACAAGGTCACATTATCAAAATTAAACCTACTTCATAGATAGCCCCACATATAAACCAACTCATTACACATATACTACTAACATGAAATATTAGTTACTACAATACACAATCACCACATTCGGCTTTGCACGATTAAAAACTCCAACCGAAAGGTCATTCAAGCTATATTGTTATATCTCAAGCATAAACGCATAATTAATTATACTATCAAAAAGGATTAACCCCATGACCGAACATACATAAGATCAAGTACCACAATTTAGCCATTTTCGCATGGCATACATCCATTAAAGATTCGTCTTATACAAATCCTAAGAAAACAAAATAGCTTATACATGCCATAATCATCAAGGATTTATCCATCAATAAGGAGTACCAAAATAGATGATAGTATGATAAGCTTCCTAATTGATCCACGAGCTTAAGTTGAACCTTCCAAATGTGATCTACAAATCCTAGAAACAACAGAAAGAAAGTAAGCTTCACAGCTTAGTAAGATTTCAGCTTGCTAAACTAAGTACATTTATTCTACTAAAATTTTCAGAAAGCAATTCACATACCAAACAACAAAGCTGAACAACCAAGATTTCAAGAATCAATTCATGGATATTGTATGATTAAACGCACTTCTATATATACAAACTTACCATTCGAAACTTAGTCTTTCATACATAATTCCAAGGCACTATTTCCCAATGATACTATATACCTATTTACATATATAACATAGTCCTTTAAAGCGAACCACATACCTACACGTTGATAAATAAGTTTAACAGTGTTTCACACGATTAGTACCCTCGATAAAATCACTATGTAACGATCGCTCACACGAGCCGTTACTCAAAAATCCAAGAACGTATTGCTCACACGAGTCATTACTCTAAAAATCCAAGAACGATCGCTCACACAGAGTTACTCAAAATATCCAAGAACGATCGCTCACACGAGCCGTTACTCTAAAAATCCAAGAACGTATCGCTCACACGAGTCAAGTTACTCAAAATCCATAGAACGTATCACTCACACGAGCCGTTACTCAAAAATCCCGAACGTATCGCTCACACAGAGCCGTTACTTATTCACCGCAAACTTAGTGCTCAATCATAGTTTCGTACTCATAGTACATTTTGTAACTCGTAATTCATATAAAATACCAAATCATTCATGTAATCGAGCCAACAATCATCTAAGCATAGAATCGCCCATGCATTAATTCATGAAAATAATTATATTGCCATGTTCCATGTAACTAAAATATCTAGCACATTACCCTCATACTATGTCTTTATTTCAAATACATTTCTTGCCTTCACTTAGAGTATACACATGTTTATACACATTTGCATTCAGATTCAAGGTGGTACGAATTCATACTACTCATTCAAAGATCTTAACTTACCTTGCATAATACAAACAGTTAAATAATCTCCACAACTCATTCGGCAATATTAATTCAATCATCCAATAACCATTAAACATTATCAATGTACAAAGAATTGGTTTAATTAACTCGTTTGCTTGAAATCTTACCTCAAGAATGACATTTCGTGGTTTTCCTGCTACTCGTCTAGTTTAGCTTTTCCCGGTCCTTTTCCAAGTCTTTTCTTCCTTGATCTAATTCATTTAAAAGGATCTATTTAAATAAATTTCATTCAACCTCATTCAACACATAATTACACAACTCTTTCATTCCTCAATCAAGAATTTAAAATCTTTACAATTTACCACTACTTTTTATTCATTTAATCCTAATATGAAATTTTAAAATTTTATACCTTATTACTCTAGTGCCGAATCCTTCCCAACTCTAATTACAATTCTTTTAACATTAAAAAATTATTATTAACATGAAATCTATCTATCATCACTATCAAAACCAACATTCATCAAGGCCGATATCCTATTTAATGTACCCGAATCTTCATATACCTATACATAGACATATATTCAATAATTGAGTTAAAATAATATATATATATATATATATATATATACATTCCATACAACAATTCGCCGAATGTGGAGAGCTTCCTATCCTCAAATTGAACTAACCTCCATAGCATTCATACCATTTCAATTTACTATTCTCTAATTCTTCTAAATCTCTATCTCAATTCATCTTATTTTCCTCAAAATAACAATTCACACTTTCTCTCCATTGTCGAATGTATCATGCTCAACTTAAAGAAAATTCACATGATCTTGATAGAACTCAAGGCAGCCAACAAATTTTGTAGCAATTCACTAAACAAAGACTCAATTTTCTTACCTTACAACCGCATGCAATGGCCGGATGAGGGAGGAGGAATTTTCTTCTTTTTCTTTGAAGAATTTCGGTGAGAAAGATGAAGGAAGGAAAGAGAAATTCAATTTCTTTTCATCTTTATTTAGTTAAACAATATAATACATATATTATTATTCATAAAATATATTATTTACATTATAATATACAAAAATAATCCTCCCCCATCATCATTGCCGTCCACTAGCCTAAAAGATGGAAATTTGACATGCAAATCCTTGAATTATAAAAACAATCTAATTTACTCTTCTAATTCATGCTTACAATTTTTGCCACTTTAGCAATTTAATCCTTTTATTAAATTAAACATCCAAACTTTTAAATTTTCCTACGACCTTTTTACTCATGCATAAACACTTAACAAAAACATCAAATAAATAAATAAAGTATTTTATTATTTTTTTCTAATTGGATTCGTGGTTCAAAACCACCGCTCGATTAGGGTCGATTTGGGTTGTTACAACTTCCCCCCCTTTTTAGAAATTTTCGTCCCCGAAAATCTTACCCGTGAATAGGTGAGGGTAACGTTCTTTCATTGATTCCTCGGTTTCCCAAGTAGCTTCCTCGATTCCGTGCTTACACCATAACACTTTAACCAACGATATCTTTTTATGTCGCAGTTCTTTCACTTCACGAGTCAAGATACGAATTGGTTCCTCCTCATACATTAAATTTGGCTGGATTTCAATTTCTGAATGACTGATCACATGAGAAGGGTCGGATCGGTATCGCCGAAGCATCGATACGTGAAAGACATTGTGAATTTTGTCCAACTCAGAAGGTAACCTAAGTTTATACGCTACCGGTCCAATCCGCTCAATAACTTCATACGACCCAATGAATCGCGGACTCAGCTTCCCTTTTCGACCAAATCTCATTAGCTTTTTCCACGGCGATACTTTTAGGAACACTCGATCACCTATCCAAACTCAATGTCCTTGCGCTTTAAATCAAGATAAGACTTCGACGATCCGATGCCGCTTTCAAACTATCACGAATTATTGCCACTTTCGCTCGGTTTTAACCAAATCAACCCCATGGATCTTATTTTCCCTAATTCGGTCAAGATAACTGAGTACGACACTTACGACCATACAAGGCTTCGTAAGGTGCCATTTTGATACTCGATTGAAAGTTGTTGTTATAAGCAAATTCGATCGAGACAAATATCGATCCCACGCACCTCAAATTCAAGAATGCAACATCTTAACATGTCCTCGAGTATTTGAATAATACGCTCGGATTGTCCATCCGACTGAGGGTGAAAAGCGGTACTAAAGTGTAGTTTAGTACCCAAAGCATCTTGTAACTTCTTCCAAAACCGCGATGTAAACCTTGGGTCTCTATCAGAAATAATAGAAATGGGTACCCCGTGCAACCGTACGATCTGAGATACATACAATTCGGCCAATTTATCAAGTGAAAAATCCGTATGCACGGGGATGAAATGAGCCGATTTTGTCAATCTATCCACAATAACCCAGATCGAATCTTTCTTGCTCCGCGTCAGAGGCAATCCCGACACAAAATCCATGGTGACTCGGTCCCATTTCCACTCAGGTATCAAAATCGGTTGAAGAAGTCCCGATGGTGCTTGATGCTCAGCTTTCACTTGTTGACATATCAAACACTTCGATACATAATCCGAGATGTCTCATTTCATACCGTGCCACCAATAATGTTGTTTGAAGTCGTTATACATCTTTGTGCTACCCGGGTGAACCGTCAATCTACCACTATGAGCCTCATCACAAATCATTCGAATTAAATCAGCTTTCTTAGGTATACACATTCGATTCTTGAACCGTAAACATCCTTCAGCATCTATTCAAAAATCTGAATTCGCCTCAGAATTACTACGACTTCTTTTTGCCTTTAAATCATCATCAAGCTCCTGGGCTTCTCGGATCTGTGACACAAATGACGGTCTCGCCTTTAATTCTGTAATGATCACCCTATCATCAGTTATAGCTAAATCAACTTTCATTGCACGAAGAGCAAATAATGATTTGTGACTAAGTGCATCGGCTACCACATTAGCCTTTCCCGGGTGATAATCGATCACGAGCTCATAGTCTTTCAATAATTCTAACCATCGCCGCTGTCTCAGATTTAGATCCTTTTATGTCATTAAATACTTTAGACTTTTGTGATCCGAATAGATATGGCATCTTTCACCAAAAAGGTAGTGACGCCATATCTTCAAAGCGAAGACTATGGCAGCTAATTCAAGGTCATGTGTTGGATAGTTCCTCTCGTGTGGTTTTAATTGTCTCGAGGCATAAGCTACCACTTTACCCTCCTGCATCAATACATATCCGAGCCCATTAAGTGAGGCATCACTATAGATAACGAATTCCTTTCCGACTCGCCGAACGAGTCTCGAGTTTCCGTTAATATGGCCTTCAATTGATCAAAACTCTTTTGACACCTATCACCCATTCAAATTTTACATCTTTCTCGTAGAAGTTTTGTCATTGAGTTGCTATCATCGAAAGCCTTTCACAAAACGTCTGTAATATCCAAAGAAGTCCCGTAAAGCTACGAACCTCGTAAACATTCCGCGAGGTTTCCAATCAAGTATGGCTGAAATTTTACTTGGTCGACCCTAATACCGGAGGTGAAATGACATGCCCCAAAAGCTAACTTCTTTCATCCAAAACTCACATTTACTAAATTTTGTGTACAATTGCTTTTCCCGCAAAATCAGTAACACTAGCCTCAAATGTTCAACGTGCTCGGTTTATATTCGCGAATAGATCAATATATCATCTATAAATACGACCACAAACCGATCTAGATACGGTTCAAGACACGATTCATCAAATCCATGAATATCGCCGGGCATTAGTGAGCCCAAACGGCATCACCAAAAATTCATAATGACCGTATCTCGTCGAAAGGCGCCTTGACGCCCGCTTCCCTAACCCAGAATCGATAATAACCCAACCTCAAGTCAATTTTGAAAACACCGAGGCTCCTTTCAACCGATCAAATAAGTCGCCTATACGAGGTAATGGATATTTATTCTTAATCGTCACCTTATTGAGTTGTCGATAATCGATGCACATTCTTAATGTTCCGTCTTTCTTCTTCACAAATAGAACAAAGCACCCAGTGGAGAGAAACTCGGTCGGGCAAAACCTCTATCCGTCAATTCTTGCAACTGAGCCTTCAATTCTTTTAATTCCGTAGGTGCCATTCTATATGGAGCTATCGAGATCGGAGTGGTCCCTGGCACTAACTCAATGCCAAATTCTACTTCACGGATAGGTGGCAATCCCGGTAATTCCTCCAAAAACACATCTGAATATTCGCTAACAACTGGCACAGATTCGATATTCTTTTCAGTTATCTTGCTATCAATCACATAAGCAAGATAAGCTTCACCACCCTTTCTCAAAAACTTCTGAGCCAACATCGACGATATCACTTTAGGTAATCCGATTAAATCCGCAGACTCAATCCGGATTATATCGTTATTTCGGCATCTCAACTCAATAGTCTTTCGTCTACAATTTACCACTGCATCATACATTGTTAACCAATCCATACCGAGAATAATGTCAAACTCGTCGAACGGTAACAACATCAGATCAGCCGAGAAACACATATCTCGAATCATCAATGGACAGTTTTTACACACTTTATTGACTAACACACATTTACCCAGAGGGCTTGAAACCCGAATCACAACATCGGTAGACTCGATAGGCAAATTTTTACTAGATACCAATGTTTCACACACATACGAATGAGTTGAGCCGGGTCAATCAAAGCGATCACATTAGTATCAAAGAGAAGGAAAGTACCAAGAATGACATCCGGGGACGAGGCCTCCTCTAGTACGGATTATGTAAGCCCTAGCTGGTACCACGGCATCCGATCGAACAATCACGTCCTAAAACTCCCTCCGAGTACCGCCTCTACCACCCCCAAAACGAGATGATCTACCTCGAGCTATATTGCCACTTGGTCTCGCACTGCACCACACACCTCTCAAAGATTCTCCGGACAATCTCGTATAAAGTGGTCTTGGGAGCCGCACTTATAACAAAAGTAGAAATAGATTTACCCCAACACTCCCCATGATGTCGCTCTCGCCACATTGCGGCACTCGTGTTTACCCGATTTCATTACCCACGCTTGTAATCGATGTAGCCCGAGAACTCATCGGCGGTCATTCTCTAATAGAAATCCTAGTTAGGCTTGAATCGTCCACCGTCATTCTTAAACTTTTTCGTAGGCATCTGTGAAAGTTTGCTTGTCATCCTCTTTCGAATGTCTTTGGATTCAGACTCAGCTTTCTGCTTTTCCTTTCCCAATTCTTCAGCTTTACAAGCTAGTTCAACCAGCACTACGAACTCATCAATTCCCAAAATACCGACCAACAATTTTATATTCTCATTTAAGCCATCTTCAAATCTCCGACACATAGCAGCTTCCGATGAAACACACTATCGAGCATAGCGACTAAGTCGCACAAATTTGCGTTCATACTCATATACAGTCATGTGGCCCTGTTTGAGCTCGAGGAACTCTTTGCGTTTAGAATCAATAAAGCGCTGGCTTATATATTTCTTGCGGAATTCCACTTGAAAGAACTCCCAGGTAACTTTCTCTTTAGGGACAACTGACACGAGAGCATTCCACCAGTAGTAGGCAGAATCTCGCAATAATGATATGGCACACTTTAAACACTCATCGGATGTGCAAGACAACTCATCAAAAACACGGATAGTATTATCGAGCCAAAATTTAGCTCGCTCCGCATCATCATTATCTTCAGCTCTAAATTCTTGAGCTCCATGCTTTCGAATACGATCAACAGGTGGTTTAGTTGCTCGCTCAGGATTGGCAACCGGAGGTACCATTGGTGTTACAGGTGGAACATTCGGATTCAGGGGTGGTTGAACAGCCGGAGTGGTTCGTAAATAATGACTGAACCAATCGCTCATCATATTATGGAAGGCCTGCTTTACCCTCTCATCTGGGCCAATAGCGAGAGGTCGAGACTCTTCCGACGCAGCCCCTTGCGCGGAGCAGAGCCACACTCGACATCATCACTAATGTTTGGCTCGGGATCCGGATCCATTACTATATAAGAGAAATAAATACATTTCATTGTCAGAAGTCATCACACTATCACATTGTAAATTATGGCATGTATAGCTAGACTCTCACATGCTACGCTAGTCCGAAAATCGACTAAACCGTAGCTCTGATACCAATCAAATGTAACAACCCTAATTTGTATCTATCACCAGATCTTAGTTAAGAGGTATTACTAAACTAAACCCAATCCATAAACATTATTCAATAAAGATCATTTGCTATGCATGAGGTCATTTACATTACCTTAACTAAATATGTACAAGCTTTACTCTCTTTTTATAACAAGTTATCTATCACTCCCAAAAGCAATTTTATTTAACAAGGTCACATTATCAAAATTAAACCTACTTCGTAGATAGCCCCACATATAAACCAACTCATTACACATATACTACTAACATGAAATATTAGTTACTACAATACACAATCACCACATTCGGCTTTGCACGATTAAAAACTCCAACCGAAAGGTCATTCAAGCTATATTGTTATATCTCAAGCATAAACGCATAATTAATTATACTATCAAAAAGGATTAACCCCATGACCGAACATACATAAGATCAAGTACCACAATTTAGCCATTTTCGCATGGCATACATCCATTAAAGATTCGTCTTATACAAATCCTAAGAAAACAAAATAGCTTATACATGCCATAATCATCAAGGATTTATCCATCAATAAGGAGTACCAAAATAGATGATAGTATGATGAGCTTCCTAATTGATCCACAAGCTTAAGTTGAACCTTCCAAATGTGATCTACAAATCTAGAAACAACGGAAAGAAAGTAAGCTTCACAGCTTAGTAAGATTTCAGCTTGCTAAACTAAGTACATTTATTCTACTAAAATTTTCAGTAAGCAATTCACATACCAAACAACAAAGCTGAACAACCAAGATTTCAAGAATCAATTCATGGATATTGTATGATTAAACGCACTTCTATATATACAAACTTACCATTCGAAACTTAGTCTTTCATACATAATTCCAAGGCACTATTTCCCAATGATACTATATACCCATTTACATATATAACATAGTCCTTTAAAGCGAACCACATACGTGCACGTTGATAAATAAGTTTAACAGTGTTTCACACGATTAGTACCCTCGATAAAATCACTATGCAACATATCGCTCACACGAGTCAAGCACTCAAAAATCCAAGAACGATCGCTCACACGAGCCATTACTCAAAAATCCAAGAACGATCGCTCACACGAGCCGTTACTCAAAATATCCAAGAACGATCGCTCACACAGAGTCAGTTACTCTAAAAATCTAGAACGTATTGCTCACACAGAGTCACACTCAAAATCCAAGAACGATCGCTCACACGAGCCGTTACTCAAAAATCCCGTAACGTATCGCTCACACGAGCCGTTACTTATTCACCGCAAACTTAGTGCTCAATCATAGTTTCGTACTCATAGTACATTTTGTAACTCGTAATTCATATAAAATACCAAATCATTCATGTAATCGATCCAACAATCATCTAAGCATAGAATCGCCCATGCATTAATTCATGAAAATAATTATATTGCCATGTTCCATGTAACTAAAATATCTAGCACATTACCCTCATACTATGTCTTTATTTCAATACATTTCTTGCCTTCACTTAGAGTATACACATGTTTATACACATTTGCATTCAGATTCAAGGTGGTACGAAATTCATACTACTCATTCAAAGATCTTAACTTACCTTGCATAATACAAGCAGTTAAATAATCTCCACAACTCATTCGGCAATATTAATTCAATCATCCAATAACCATTAAACATTATCAATGTACAAAGAATTGGTTTAATTAACTCGTTTGCTTGAAATCTTACCTCAAGAATGACGTTTGGGGTTTTTCTGCTACTCGCCTAGTTTAGCTTTTCCTCGGTCCTTTTCCAAGTCTTTTCTTCCTTGATCTAATTCATTTAAAAGGATCTATTTAAATAAATTTCATTCAACCTCATTCGAACACATAATTACACAACTCTTTCATTCCTCAATCAAGAATTTAAAATCTTTACAATTTACCACTACTTTTTATTCATTTAATCCTAATATGAAATTTTAAAATTTTATACCTTATTACTCTAGTGTCGAATCCTTCCCAACTCTAATTACAATTCTTTTAACATTAAAAAATTATTATTAACATGAAATCTATCTATCATCACTATCAAAACCAACATTCATCAAGGCCGCATATCCTATTTAATGTACCGAATCTTCATATACCTATACATAGACATATATTCAATAATTGAGTTAAAATAATATATATATATATATATATATATACATTCCATACAACAATTCGCCGAATGTGGAGAGCTTCCTTATCCTCAAATTGAACTAACCTCCATAGCATTCATACCATTTCAATTTACCATTCTCTAATTCTTCTAAATCTCTATCTCAATTCATCTTATTTTCCTCAAAATAACAATTCACACTTTCTCTCCATTGCCGAATGTATCATGCTCAACTTAAAGAAAATTCACATGATCTTGATAGAACTCAAGGCAGCCAACAAATTTTGTAGCAATTCACTAAACAAAGACTCAATTTTCTTACCTTACAACCACATGCAATGGCTTGGATGAGGAGGAGGAATTTCCTTCTTTTTCTTTGAAGAATTTCGGTGAGAAAGATGAAGGAAGGAAAGAGAAATTCAATTTCTTTTCATCTTTATTTAGTTAAACAATATAATACATATATTATTATTCATAAAATATATTATTTACATTATAATATACAAAAATAATCCTCCCCCATCATCATTGCCGTCCACTAGCCTAAAAGATGGAAATTTGACATGCAAATCCTTGAATTATAAAAACAATCTAATTTACTCTTCTAATTCATGCTTACAATTTTTGCCACTTTAGCAATTTAATCCTTTTATTAAATTAAACATCCAAACTTTTAAATTTTCCTACGACCTTTTTACTCATGCATAAACACTTAACAAAAACATCAAATAAATAAATAAAGTATTTTATTATTTTTTTTCTAATTCGGATTCGTGGTTCCGAAACCACCGTTCCGGTTAGGGTCGTATTTGGGTTGTTACACTATACCCATGCTTAATGGGACTAATTTTAGGGAATGGAAAAGGCACTTACTTATAGTGCTTGGCTGTATGGACATAGACCTTTCACTAAGGGAAAAGCAACCTGCTCCTCTTACTGCAGAAAGCACCCCTGATGTTAAGAGGAATTTTGAGATGTGGGATAGTTCAAATCGCATGAGTCTTATGATCATGAAACACAGCATTCGAGAAGCCTTTAGGGGCATAGAATCTAAAGAGATTACTCAGGCCAAGGGTTTCCTTGATGAAGTTGAGAAACTTTTTGCTAAAAACGATAAGGTTGAGATGACATCATTTCTGACTTCTTTGATGTCTATGAAGTATAAGGGTCAAGGAAACGTAAATGAGTATATTATGGAGATGTTCCATATTGCTTCAAGACTTTAGGCACTTAAGATCGAGCTTTCGAGGAATTGCTTGTTCTTATGGTTTTGGTATCGCTTCCTGCACAGTTTAATCAATTTAAAATTAGTTATAACTGTCAAAAGGAGAAATGGACCCTAAATGAGCTCATTTCTCATTGTGTGCAAGAGGAAGAAAGGTTGAAGCATGATAAGTCTGAAAGTGCTCATTTGGCCAATGCCCCTAAAGACAAGGGCAAGAAAAGAAAATATCTGAATGAGGCTGCTAAGGGTCCAACTCAAAAGAAACAACAACAAGCTATAGAGAGTTGTTTCTTTTATAACAAGTCTGGACACGTAAAGAAAGATTGTACCAAATATCATGCTTGGCGTGCAAAAAAAGGTATAATTCTTAATTTGGTCTGTTCAGAGATTAATTTAGCTTCAGTACCTAGAAACACTTGGTGGATAGATTCTGGTGCTACTATTAGTGGTTGAACTGATCTAGTCATCAGTTTTTCGGTCCAACTAATTTGATCGATACGACTAGTTTGACTGATATGTCCTGTTCCATTAAATAATTAATTAAAAAATTCATAAAAATAAATAAATTGGTTTAACTAGTTCAACCATTGATCAACTGATATTTTTTTCAATTCAACCAGTTCATACCGATTCTTGAGTCAACCGGTTGAATGCCTTGCTTCTGACCAATACCCTAGCTAGTTCCCAATTCGATAAGCTAGTTTGGTCTAGTTCAAATAACGATGTTCAAAATATTCCTAAATAATTAAATTTTAGAAAATATTTTTAAGGCTCATAATTGAAATCCAAATCTAAATTGGGATTATCTAAACAACAATTTGGATTAATTCAAAATCTTAAATTTCAAATATTTTAATTTCCAAAAATAATTCCAAACAATAGAATTTCAAAATCTTAAAATTTAAATATTTCAATTTCTAAAAGAAATTTGAAAATAATAAATTAAAAATTAAAATATAAAATTTGTATGACCAAAATTTGCGTGACAAGGCATAATATTTTGGTGTATATCTAATCTAATTTATGAAATAAAGAAATCTATTTATATTATCAAGTTAACTAAAAATATTAATGGTTTAGAGATAGATTAGATATTTAATATTACTTCCAAATTTCCTTAATGATTAAAAGAAATATTTTTAGCCAGATCATGAGCTAACCATGCATACACTTTCTGCTGCCCAAAATATTGTTGTCATAAACTTTATTAGCAAATTTATAAAACTTTAATTCTAATGTATTTAAAACTAATGTAAAACCCATTAAGTAATATAAATTATTTACCGCGTGTAACGCCCCAAATTTGGGCCTAGAATAATTAGGCCTATTGGGCTTTGAGCTTTGGATCTTAATTTTTTTAAGTGAGCGAGAAAATGAAAATTGGTATGTGGACTTTGAGGGTTCATGAATTTGGAATGTCTAGGGGTGTTGGAGAAGTCCTTGGATCAAGTAAGGGTACAGGAAAAATTTTGGTTTTAGCCCCAAGGGAACTGTGACTTCAGTCAGTAGGCCTCTTAAGTAGATTAAAAGAAAATAGGACACAAATGGGCTTGTGGTCCAGTGGAAAGTGGCGTCACTTGGGAGCTATGAGGTGGCGTGTGTGAAAGCTGAAGAGGCCCAATGTTCGAGCAGGAGGAGTGTATTTTGGAGTGTTTTATTTTGCATAGGTGGACGGCAAGAGTTGTGTTGGTTTTGTACTCTTGCCGTGGAGAGTTTGTAGTAAGCAGGACTGATGGATGTGGAGGAGATTTCGGATAAGATTAAGGTATTATCATAGAGAAAAGATAGGAGATGAGGAAGGTGAAGTGTTGGGGCCGAATAGGACTGTGGGGGGAAGGTAGTTCGGCTTTGGCTATAAAAGGGGTGTCGAAATCCTTAGAAAGGGTTCTTGGAGTTTCCATCTTTCTTTCTCTCTTTTCCCTCATCCTTATTTTCTTCCATTGCCGAATACCACCATCCCTGTTTGCTGAAACCCCTATTTATGTCGATTCTTTTTTGTTTGTTCCTCCACCTCAATCGATTATTATCTACTCTTAGTCACGTTTGGAAGCCGAATCTTGTTCAAGTAGGTATCTAAGCCACAGGATCAAAGGAGAATTTAGGTAAGTGCTTAGTTAAACTTTTTAGTGTGTTTTGTTAAAAGTCAAAGGGCTATTTAATCCCTCATTATCATTAACTTGTATTAACAAGGGTAAGGCTCAACAATCGCAAGCGTGATAAGTAAGGATTACTAACAAGGTGGTAAGTGTTCTCGACTCAGTCATGGTTTAGTAAATGGCCGAATCTAATGTGGCTCATAGGGGTGATTTATGATCAATATGGGTCACTTGGTTTTGACGATATAGGTGTTTGGGTGCAGACCTAAAGGATAATCTCAAACAGTAGCAAAGGAAGGGCTACTAGAATGTGAGGCACACGGTAAGGGTACGGTGAGGTTTCAGTTTTTGATTAGTATGTGTTAAAGCTTTGGTTAATCGCTAGTAATGTCGATTGTAGGTTTGTGACTAAGGGGTTTGTAGCACGCAAGGTTACCAAGTGTGTACAAACACTACATACACAAAATCGGCAATGCCGAAAAGCTGAAAAGCCGAAAGTGGTTAAATGGGCCCTATAGGCCCTGAGGCTAAGTTTGATGAAATGGTTTGGTTGGTTATACAAATTGAGTTAGTCACGCATGATATACGATCTAGATTTGTTTTGGGCCTAATAGGCCATACGATGAGATTTGGGCCTAATGGGCCGTAAGGTTGTAATTTGGGTTTGATGGGCTTTATGGAGACGTAGACAAATATGCTAGGGTTCATGAACTTAGGCCTAGTTTGAACAACTCTTAAATTTCATAAGACTTAACTTAATTAAACATGTCTGTGAACAAGTCGCTGGGTTAGGGTGTGGCAACAGGCATACGCATGCCTAGGATTGGATTTAGGGAGAGCTTGGTACTTAAGCAGTCCTAGTGGCCCACCTCCTCTTCTCTGGAATCCTACCTGAGTGCGTAGTATCTGTTCACTTTAGCCGCGAAGACTTGTTGATGGGCTAAAGTTCATAACTAAAACCCAAGAGGGACTAAAATACCCTTATATTTTTAAAATTGCTAAAACACCATTATATTTGTAAAATTACTAAAATACCCTTATATTTATAAAATTACTAAAATACCCTTATTTTGCAAAAGTACCAAAATACCTCTATTTTGCAAAAGTATCGAAATACCCCTATTTTGCAAAAATACCAAAATACCCCTATTTTGCCAAGTTACCAAAATACCCCTATAGGGTAGAATTACGAAAATACCTCTAGGTAGTGAAATAACGAGAAAACCCCTATGTGACGAATATGAGTTTATGGATGTTACTCGTGTGTTTGATGCATTCATATGATATTCTGCTTAAGATGCATATGGGTGGAAATTATGGTACGAAGGAAGATTTGAGGATCGCATGGCCATATGGTATGGATCCACCGGAGGCTTTAAGCACAATATATGATTAGCAGCTTTGTTGCAACGTTCGGTAGTTCCGCAACCGGGCTACCCTTGGTGTGTAGCGGAGGGGTGGGTCGAGCTAGAATTCCCCACAGGAGTCATAAGGTTGGAAGGGAAATGGTGTGTGTAGCGGATGGATTTTTGGGGTGGGTTTTGCATTACCTTGTGTGTATATGATGCATTATGATATGATATGAGGTCAATATAGGCTATGGCCCAAGACCACCAATTTTGATAGGGCTTAAGCCCAATGTGAATATTTGTATTTGATTTGATTGCTAAGGGTTGTACACACTGAGTTTCGAAACTCACACCCTTTAATTTATTATTTCAGGTAATCTTGAATAGACGGCTCGACGTGGGAGAGGACTCGGAGATGGCCACACTACAAGCTGATCAAATGTTTTAGTTTGTTCAAATGAATATGTTTTTTTAATACTTTGTTTTTTTTATCATTGGATTGTAATAAGGTTATGTAACTCCTAATTGACTTTAGATTTCGGGTTATTATTATTGTTTCAACTATCCGCATAATAGATTTCATAAAATTTCTAAAGTTAGCATGGTTTTCGAGATAACTCAACATATGATCGTTTTCTTAAAATTTGGGTTTTTCCTCTTAATTTAACAAGATATATTTAGATTTTGGGCTTTTGGGCCTTAAATTGTTAAATTATAAAATTGTTTTGGATTGTGCCTTTAATGTGACATTCCGGACTCAGGCCTAATTTCTAGGCTAGGTTTGGGGTGTTATACCGCGCCTAATTAACTTGTTCAAAATATTAATAACTTGCTATTTTTGAACTTAAAAATTTAAAAAGGTTAAATTAGACAAGAAAAAGGAAACAATATATTTAAATTTAATTAACGAATGACCAAAATGCAACAAGTAAACCATGTAAAGAAGGAAATATAATCCGAGTTTATCTCTGTAAACACTATTTTTATTTTATAAGTATTATGCGTAGTTTTTAATCTTCCTAAATTTCTGTGTAATCGTTTGAAATTCTTTGTATAATCGTTTAGGGAGATGGTGTTCAGTTCACGAATCCTAAGTTGGTCATAAATGGAATTTCTACTAAGATGGATGATAGGATATTGAGACGACACTTCAATACGTATGGTACAGTTAAACATGTTGTCTACTTTAGCAAAGCCATAGCTTTCGTTACTTTTGTTGATCCTTCCAAGGCTCAAATTGCCCTTCAACAACAACAACATATTATTCTTGGTCGAAAAGTAAGTAACTTTTCTTGTTTCTGTTTTCTACATCTTAATGTTGGATATATGAATTTATTGAGTAGCTGAATAATCAGGTGGTGGTGAGACCAGCAAAACCGAAAGTAGAAATAGGGAAGAGGAAGATATTTGTGGGAGGATTGCCTCAATCCATAACAAATGAAGAATTCAAAGGATATTTCGAGAAATTTGGAAGCATTGTTGATGCAGTGGTAATCCATGACAAAGAAACTAAGAGAAGCAGAGGGTTTGCGTTTGTGACATATGAAGCAGAGGAGTCAGCCAACCTTGTTTTGCGAACTAATTTCCATCTATTAAACAACAAGAGAGTTGAAGTGAAGAAGGTGACTCCTAGGCAAGAGATGGTACCAACTGGACTTGGATTTCCTCCTCATTATTACGATCCATATTATCAAACATATTTTTACGTCGTCTGGGTGCCAGTTCCTGGATTTTACTGAACCTCACTTTGAAATTTTTGGTATGATTCCTCCATCCACTGCCTTGGGCCCTTAATTTTGTGTGGACTGTATCAATCACAGTTTGGGCTGTTATTTTATGTTTTCATTCTTGGTTTTTTAAAGGCCTGCAATTCAAATTGTTACAGCGGAGATAGTTTACAAACCGGAGCAGCAGAGGAAGGCAGACATGAAGAGATTTGTGAACCTTTTGTCATAAGTGTTGCACACGTGTTTAATTGTATTTTTCAGTTTAAATTTAAACAGGGGAGGGACCTGAATCCTGATTATCAGGAACATTGTTGTTTTTTAATCTTTTTGATTATGTTGTTTTACTCTTTTAATGTTTTATGGTGGTTTTAAATTTATCTGCATTCTCCAATAATTATCCTCCTCTCAGTTGTACCTTATACACGGGTTGTCTTCTAGGTTTTGGATTAAAATCATAGAAAATTTCAAGGTGATGAAACCAAATAGTGGAGTTAAATCAGTGGGATAATTGTCGTTTTCAATTCATTCTAATGTTCCAAGTCAATGAGTCGCACATTCCCCTTATGCTTTATTGTGAGGACAAAGCAAAAGTGGGAATAATATTACAAAATAATCCTTATTTCCAGGAGACACCATGGCATCGTAGGCAAAGTTGGCTTAGAAGAGTTATAGATGGGGTGATTGAAAGCAACCCACCAACCAGGCTTACTAGACATTTGTGCATCTCTTCTCTACAACAACTTTCTCTGTTTGCACTCTCTTTCAGACATATAGGGGGTCCTAGGAATGTGGGTATTTTGGTGATGGGTGCTTTACCAAAAGTCTTTTAACAACACAATAGTTGCTTTGCTTTCTTTGTATATATGCAGAGGGTTTTCCCTATTCATGATACCAATTATCTTGTAGGGTCTTCTCTCCTTGCCAGGCCTATGGACTAGTCCCAGGCTTTTAACACATCTTGATTGATTAATTATCAGAAACTATAAAATGAAACCAAAAAAGAAAATATTTAAAGATAATCCCAAATTACTACCAATCCAAAAGAAAAAGATGCTACTACTGAACAAAGTAGGTGTAGAAAAAGAATCATATGTGTGAACATGACAACACCAATTTGCCTCTCACCATCACATCTCAAACAATCCAATGGAGTAAGTCAGTTTTGAAATTATACATATTATAATAACCTCATAGTTGTTGTATTCGAAAAATAATTTTAAAAATGAATTAAGTCAAAAATTGTTTGCAATTCATGGAAGAGCTTTTTAAAACTATAATCATGGTAGATATTAAACACATGCATGACAGTGTTCCACAAAATACAGAGAGGTGGTCACACTCATTTGGGTTGCTATCCATTTACATGCTTTATCTGTTGACTTTGTATTACTTGGTAGCCTGTAAATCCCATCTGGATTTGTTTTGATTCAGTTCCCACGTGAATTACCGAATTAATTCCTTTCCCTTCATTAATTCCATTGATTGTTTCATTCATGGTTATAATTGCTTCCCTTCTCTTTCTCCAGCCATGAAAACGACCATGTTTTCCTCGGAAAGAAATTCACAAAATTAATTACTTCTTTTACAAAATAGAAGATTAGGTAACACTTTTGTCATTTATATGTAAAAGAATTTACAATTAATTAATGATTAGATAATAAAAAATTACAATTTAGATAATCAACTGTTCGGAATTTTATTATTTAAGTCACCTATTCATTAATTTGCTAACGGATATTAACATGAATTGTTAAACCGCTATTTTTCAAATGCATCATTAATCACCCGTTGTTACTAAGCTTTTGTTTTGGTTACCCAACTATGAAAAGTTACAGGATGATTACTAATATTATCTATTTGTAATATTTTGATCACTAGTTTGTTAGATTAATAGCTAAGAATGTTAATTATAAAAAATCAAATTATGTTAAATTAAAATATAAAGATTAAATCTCAAACGTGAGTATAATAAAAGAATCAAAACTAACTTTTTTAAAAAATTATTTTATAATGAAAAGTAGAGATAAAATAGGACACCCGTCATTGGAGAAAGCCCTCAAATCTTTTTATACATACAAATTAGATAATCTGATTGTATATTTGTATTTGATAAATTATTTTTTAATTCCACAAACAAACTTAAAAATTATCAAAATATTTTTACAAATATTTTACATAACCTTTAACTAATCTAAAGAATGTGGGAAATATTTTAGACCAAGATGTTAACATTGTTGTGAATTTATAATCAAACCAGTGTGTTTTTCCCCCTCTTTTTGTTACCATCTTTAATTTTATGTCTGGCTTTGTGATCCCCCTTGCCCTTTAAGTGCCAAATTCCTCCAAACACTTCATTAATTAGCAATATTTTCTTGTAAGTACTTAATGAAAGAAGAAAAACATGATTTGTCAAATAGGGATATATGTTTGTGATCTCAGACCAAACAATTCTCTTTAATGGCAACCAAATGCTTTTCCTTTTTCTTTGCAAGATTGATAATTTGAGATAATTAAAGCCTTTCATTACTCATTAATCATTCATAAAAGCAGGACCCCCATCATTAACTGGAACAAAATCACCAAACAATTACTAAATTTTTAATTGGGTCATTCAATTCTAAAAAAGTTACAAATTGTTGCTCATTTGTTCTTTTTTTTGTCCATTCCCGTTAAATCAACAACAAAAGGGTTAGATGGACGTTAACTAAATGGTTTGGAATTTCACATTTAATATTATTTGGCAGTATTAGGAAAATAAATAAACAAATCCCAATATCATTAATAACCTAAAACTACACCGTTTCTCAACCCTCTCTCCATCTCTTCTTCTTTTTTTCCCTAATATTATATGGATATTTGTGTCATTTATTAATATTAATTGTAAAATTTTAAGTCACTTATTTAGCGTCCACGTTATTGATTTAACAGAAATGAGCTAGAAAAAATAAATTTGATAAGTCAAGTAATCATTTTGTAAATTTTTAAAATCGAGTGATCCAATTAGAAACTTAGTAATAGTTTGGTGACTATTCGGGCAGTTTACCCTAATTGTTTATGAGTGCATGTCCCCAAGCTATAGGTCATATTCTGACTTGATCCTTGAACTTTTAAAAAGTTTTAATTAAGTCCTTAGAATCTCAATAGCGTTCCAATTAGGTTCTTCCACCGGCCATTCCGTTAACTTTTTCATTTTAAATAATATATTATTTATTTAAATATTATTTCCTCAATAATTTCTTTTAATATGTCATTATTTAAATAATAACATTTTTATAAAACGCATGAACAACCCGTACATCTCATGGGATAGAAAACTAGTATAAAAGAGAAAATTGAAGATTTGAAGTTAATTTTCTTTATAAAATTAATGTCAGCCTATTTTATAACAGTGAGATTTGTCTGTTCAAATTTTTTCTGTCGTAGAGAGATTACTATTATAGGGAGATAATCGTTGTAAGCTTACAATAAAATTCATGTCGTGAATTTTCATCAAATAAAGAAAGTGAGAATCATGTTCAAAAAAAAAAAAAAAGTGGGAATCAAATCATCAAAATCAAAAGACGTATAACATGTACATGTATTATTACTTTTATGCATATTTTATTTTACATTCTTTCACATGATTAATTATAAAGTTTATAAATAGGAAGTCAAAGGTGCGCCTTCTTCGCACGGTTCAAGTCTGCTTCTTAGCAAGCGTTTTTTTCTAGGTTTTGTCTTTGTTCTTTATTGGTTCTTGAAGCGGAAAGTGAGTATGTGTCATTTGGTTCTTGATTTTCTAAGTGATTCTCCTGCAAGCAATGGAAGAGGAGTTAGCAAGATTATCTATTGCAGAAGAGGATGAAATTTTACAGATTCATGTAGAGCAGAATGATGAAAGAAGAGAGGAAGTATTCAGGTTAGTAGGGTGTTTTCTAACTGCCAGTGTTATTCATTTTCCTGCTATGAAAAATACAATGGCAAATCTGTGGCATCCTGTTAAAGGGGTGAATATTCGGGATCTGGGTGAGAAAAGGTATCTTTTTCAATTCTATCACCTTATGGATTTAGATAGAGTGTTGAAAGGTTCCCCGTGGACGTTCAATAACCATCTGTTAATTTTGCATAAGTTGCAATGGGGAGGATCCGCCAATGACCCTCCTGCTTATGGCATCTTTCTGGGTTCAAATTCATGAAGTTCCTATTGGCTTATTTTCGAAAATCTGCAATTCAATTGGGAAATTTTGTAGGAGAGTTTGTGGAATATGACGGAAAAATTTGGGTAAGGAAAATAGAAATTATATGCGGGTGAGAGTTAGAATTGATGTGAGACATCCTTTGAAGAGGAAGAAACTAATCTCGTTTTGCGGAAACAGTACATATGTGAATTTTCGTTATGAAAGGCTGTCTCTATTTTATTTTTTCTGTGGTCGGTTGGGTCATAGTGATTCTTTTTGCGAGGCCAAAATGATGTTAGGGGTGGAAGTTAACGAGATGGGATGGGATCAGATTCTGAGCTCAATCGCGTAGGGTGGTTGTGCCAACTAGTGTATGGTTGAGAGAAGAGGAGGATGGGAAATGGAAAAATGATGATGAAGGATTTCTAACGAATTGTAGTAGAGATGGAATTAAGGAACGTACATTGGGGAGCTATGGAAAGGTCATTGACCCCGTACTGGGCTTTAACTTGAATGGGCGGAAGATATTGGGGACGGAAACAAGGACGAATCCAAATTTGAATGCAAATTTTGCTGCCATGGAGCATGATTTGGAAGATGAAGTTTTAATGGGCGAGGAAGGTAAAAAACGAGCTAGAGGGGAGATGGAGGAAATGGTAGGTCTAGAGAAGGAGAATATTTTGACAGGGAGAAATCGGAGGGGTCCGGAAGGTTCTCATTTTATATCGGCGGTCGCCAAGAGGCAAGCCAATGGTCATAATAATGAAACTACTAAGCTGGAATGTTCGTGGGTTGGGGGTCCACGAGTAGTTAATAGACTTCGGCACACGCTGAAGGTCAACAACCCCCAAGTGGTCTTCTTCATGGAGACGAATGTTAGAAAGAGTAAAATGGAAGGCATTCATTTTAGCTGTGGATATGTAAATGGGATTGAGGTTGATCCAGAGGGTACAAGAGGGGGATTGTGCTTGGCATGGAAGCAGGAGGTGAGTGTGAAACTGAGACAGTTTTCAAAAAGATATATTGACGTGGAGGTTGATGAGAATGATTCAAGAGGAAAATGGAGGTTTACTGGTTTTTATGGTTCCCCGTATGGCAATGATAGGACTAACTCGTGGGCTGATTTGAAGAATTTATATAGAGATGAGAGGATCCCATGGTTTGTTTGTGGTGATTTCAATGAGATTATGTATGGTTTTGAGAAAAAAAGAGGGATTCCTAGAGATGAAAGAAGAATAGAGGCATTTCGGAGGGTTCTTGCAGAACGTGGTCTAATAGATATGGGTTTTTCGGGTAGATGGTTCACCTGGGAAA
Source organism: Gossypium rotundifolium (assembly GCA_025506655.1). NCBI lineage: Eukaryota > Viridiplantae > Streptophyta > Magnoliopsida > Malvales > Malvaceae > Gossypium > Gossypium rotundifolium. The sequence goes on along the minus strand of CP106733.1, from coordinate 56,093,423 downwards.
GAGGAAATTTATCGGAGACTAACATTCGAGAGCGACTTGACAGAGGAGTAGCGAATCAAGATTGGGCAAAGACGGTTCCTCAAGTGTCTATTCAACACCTAAGCCATTCTTTTTCTGATCATTGTCCAATTTTAGTGAATACGGAAAGAGTAAATTGTCAAGCAGGAAAGGTGGATTTCAGGTTTGAAGCTTGGTGGACGATGGAAGAGTCATTTGAAGAGGAAGTTAAGACTCTTTGGGAATCATCTTCAGGCCATTTATTGATGAAATTAGAAGCGTTAAAAGACGGTCTGAGAAAATGGGCTAAACGAATACAAGATGTTCGAAAAAAAGAAAAAGTTTTCTTAACTCATAGATTGGAAGATCTTCTTGCTGCAGAGAGAGATGATAACAATCTGGGTGAGTTAATTGATACTAAAGTTAAATTGAACCTGAAAATTGATAAGGACGAGAGGTACTGAGAACAAAGAGCACGAATTAATTGGCTAAAATATGGTGACCGAAATACTACTTTTTTCCACTGTCAAGCCACACAGCGAAGAAGAAGAAATATGATTCACAAAATGCAAGATGAGAGTGGAAGGGAAACAGAATCTGGAGAGGCTATCACAGATATTGCGAGACTGTACTTTCAAACACTGTTTCGATCTGAAGAAAGGGAAGGGAGTGAGCAGGTGTTGTCAGGAATTGCAAATTGCATAACAGAGGAAGATAATCATCAACTTTTAAGCGATTCACAGGAGGAGATTCGATTAGCCACTTTTGAGATGGAACCTACGAAAGCACCGGGGAAGATGGGTCGCCACGTTATTCTACCAAAATGTTGGCATATTGTGGGAGAGGAAGTCACAAGTTTTGCTTACAGAGATTGAATGAAGGGGAAGATTATACACAGGTAAATGTTACAAACATTGTTCTTATTCCAAAAGTTGCAAATCCTGTTAATATGAAACAATTTTGGCCTATTAGTCTTTGTAATGTCTTATACAAAATTATGGCGAAAGCTATCGCAATTAGGCTACGAGGGGTTATTGGTAAGTGTATTGATATAGCTCAGAGCGCGTTTGTTCCTGGAAGATTGATTTCAGATAATGTAGTGCTCGCATATGAACTTCTTCATACACTGAAACAGAAACGAACAGGTAGGAAAGGATTCATGGCTGTGAAGCTGGATATGAGCAAAGCCTATGATAGGGTTGAGTGGAAGTTTATTGAAGATGTAATGATTAGAATGGGTTTTGCTTCTAGATGGGTAGCTACTATTATGAAGTGTTTAAAATCTGTCAAGTATTCAGTACTTGTTAATGGTTGTAAAGGAGATGTTTTTCACCCAGAAAGAGGCTTAAGACAAGGAGATCCGCTCAGCTCCTTTTTATTTCTTTTGTGTGGGAGGTCTATCTAGCCTTATCGTCTAGCAATTCAAGAAGGAAGTTAAAAAGGTTAAAGCCGGTAGGAGTGGGCCACAAGTTTCTCATTTATTATTTGTCGATGATTGTATTTTATTCAAGTGAGGCTTGAGCGGGAGCTATAGTCTTAAAGGAGATATTGCGAACTTATAGGAGGTGCTCGGGCAACAGGTAAATTTTGAGAAATCTACTGTGTTTTTCAGTAGGAATACTTCAGATTCTGATCGACGCTTGGTGGGCAGAATTTTGGCTGTCAGATGTTCAACTGATCCAGAGCGTTATTTGGGATTACCAAATATGGTGGGAAGAAGGAAGAAGGAATCATTCCAAGTTTTGAAAGATCGAATGAAGCAAAGAATAGATCAGTGGAGTATTCGGCATTTATCCCAGGGAGGGCGAGAAGTTTTTATTAAATCCATTTTGCAAGCTATCCCTACGTACTCGATGGCTTGCTTTTTGTTACCGAAGTCTTTATGTGATGATCTTGACAATGTTATGGCCAAATTTTGGTGGCAAAAAGGGCATGGGAGAAAGGGCATACATTGGTGCACATGGAAAAAGCTATGTATTTTAAAGGATTATGGTGGCCTAGGCTTTCGAAATATGAGCAAATTTAATATTGCGTTGCTTGCTAAACAGGGGTGGAGATTATTTTGTTACCCAAATTCATTATTGGCAAGAGTTCTTAAAGCAAAGTATTATCCACAAGCAGATTTTTTTAATGCACAGTTAGGTAACTCACCTTTACTTACCTGGAGCAGTATTTGGGCGGCTAAGGGTCTGCTTCATAGTGGATTGGGATGGAGGGTGGGGCGGGGGACTAGAATTCGAGTATGAAAGGATCAGTGGATACCAGGACATGTGATGGATGAAAGCAGAGATAGAAATAACAATAACGTTGAATTAGTGTCTGATCTAATTGATGTTTTCAATAAGATGTGGAAAACAGAGTTGGTGAAGTCTACCTTTTCAGCGGATATTGCACAGAAGATCTTACAGATTCCGTTGGCGACAAATCCAGGTGAGGATTTTTCGATTTGGAAGGAGGAGCTTTCTGGTGAATTCTCGGTTCGAAGCGCTTACAAGTTATTACAGAGTGATAATCTGGATTCTAATGAATTATCAATACAGGGTGACCTACAGAAATTTTACAACAAGCTCTGGAATATCCAGCTCCCATCAAAGATTTTAATTGCAATTTGGAGAGCTTCCTGGAACTATTTGCCTACTCTAGCTAATCTCAGATCAAAAAGAATTACAGATAACGCGGATTGTCCCAGCTGCAGAAGTAGAGAAGAAGAAATTGATCATGTGTTTCGCTTCTGCCCTGTGACGAAAGAGATATGGCAGTTGTTAGATATTTCTTGGATCAGAGACCAGCCGTTTCAGAATTTTAGAGATTGGCTTACCTGGGCACTTTTGAATAGCAACCACAAACAAAGTCGACTGGTTTGTTGCACAATCTGGATCATGTGGGGGTCGCGAAATAAGCTCGTACATGAAAAAACAACAGAATCGGTTAGAGATCTAGCATTAAAAGTTCGCAGGTATTTGGCAGAGGTTGAGGGTATTGAAGAGAAAAAGTGTACCTTAAACAAATGTAGGGGTACAGAATCGCAAGCTCCATCTTCAAGGCCAACTATTTATTTTGATGCGACTTTTAAGAGCAGAGAAGCAAAATCGATGGCGGGATTGGTAGTCTGTGATAGGTTGGGCGAGATAATAAATACAAAAACAATTTTGAACTTAAACGTCCCTACCTCTTTTACAGCAGAAGCTTTTGCGGGGCTTCACGCAGTTAGATTAGGAATTTCCATGGGATTCAACTCAGTTCAAATTAAAGGGGATTCATGACGGTGATACGTAAATGCAACACAAGAGCGAGAGACAAATTCGTTATCGATCTATTATCACGACATCCAAGATGAAGCAAAGAAATTTCAAGATATTAGTTTTCGATTTATTCCCGAAATGAAAATCGTTGGCCCATGAAGTAGCGAAGCAATGATGATAAGAGACTCAGTATCGTACCTGAGAGGAGCCGAACGACATCTTCATCAAGCCAGTCCGGAGGGTAGATGGCGCCGAGAGACCGATTGAGAGGATTAACGAAGAAAGAAGATGGAAAGATAGTAGATCTAAAATGAGAAAGGCTATCGTGGATGCAGTTGGCAATACCGAGGATGAGGAAGATCAGATTGAATGCTATCCAGCTTGCACAAGTGAATCGGCAACAATAATTACCCTAGTTTCCTTTTTTCGATAACTTTTATTATCTTGCTTTATTGTTTACAGTTTTGAGTTTAGTTTTAGGAATCTGGAAAGTTTTCAGTTTGTTTTATTTTTCATTTCAATTTTTGTGTTGGGTTAATTTTAAAGCGAAGGTTTTAATCTTGGAGGGCCCATTTCTTTTGTAGTGGGTTTTTATTTTAATAAAGGTCACGATATTATTTTCAAAAAAAAATTATAAAGTTTATAAATCTAACAAGTTCGGTTAATCAATATGAGCTATCAACTTAATTAAATTAAATAATTTATCATGAGTTATTAAATTCAAGTAATCAATTTATAAGTTTATGATCTTCTAAATTTATAGTAGAATATTTAATTAGGAAACTTAATAATTTCTTAAATTGATGTCTTTAATTCCACTCATGGAAGATTATTTTCATCTAATAAAATATGATTAATAAATTTCATCTGTGAAATTTAATTATTTTATTGAAATAATATTTTAATTGAGATAATTTTATTTAATAAATTATAATTAATAGGCTTACTTATATGAAATAATTATAATTTTACTTAAAAATAGACCATATGCTATTGTAGAGACTAATTTAATAAAAACGTATTTCATAACTATGAATGTTGTTGCTATAAGTAAAAGTTGTTATAGAGGGTTAAAAATCATTTCTTTTAGAAAATTAACTGTTATAGTGAAATATTGTTATAGAAAAGAGTTACTGTATAATTAAATAATATATTTTTATTATAAATCTGATCTAGGAGCTCTTGGGTTTCTTTGCAATTTTTGCAAAAAAGAAGAAGAAGATAATAGTAATTTATTTTCTAAGTTAAAACCAATCAACTAGCATCAAGTCAAAACTTATGATTAATTAAAACTTATTGAATTAGCATTCCTTAGTGGCTTGGCTCCACACGTTGGGGATTTTTGAAATTTAATACAATATATAAGTAAGAATGACAACGGAACTGTTTGCATGGATGTCGAAAACATTCATGTTCATAGATAAGCGCTCTACATTACTTCAAACCACTTCTATTTATTATTTTTCAATTTAATAATATAAATTTATTTATTTATGAATATGATTTCTATATATATGTATGATAATATATATATATATATATATATATATAAAGTATAAGGCTGGAAATTTGTCCCCTTTGATATAAAAAGTGTGAAGTTAAGGGTTGTTAAACATAAAAATGGGTGTTTTCCCAATCCCTATGGCCATCCCCACCAAAAGAGTGTATTTATCTTGTAATGACAATGAAAGGAAAGGAAAATCTTGTGATTGCAGCAGCGAGCATAAAGCTTTTCCTTTGTCATTCCCCCATCCCCATGCACTATTTCTAGTAATTCTTACTTATCCCCCCCCCCCCCTCTCTCTCTCTTCTCTAATGCTTTGTTTTGGTGGATCTTCCCATCATTGCTACAATAAAAAAAACAAAGATGTAGGGGTACCCCCCCGATCTACCCTTCAAACCCTCCAAAAAAAAAAAACCTCTCTTTTCAAACCAAATCATTCTCTCTGGAATTTCTGTCTCCATGAACTTTGGCTATTTACTCATGCAAATTTTGCATGCAGGATTATATATTCTACTTTCACTATGCAAGTTTTTAGGCTAACACATATACCATTCTTCATGTATTTGTATATTATCATATTATTTTTTATGATGTTTTCTTCTTCTATGTTTCGTTTTAGATACGAAAATTCCTCTCAAATAAAGCCAATTTTATTCTTCACTCTTACCTTTAAATCTGTACTTTTTTTTCTTTTTTTCAAACCATGAAGTCAGTATGAAACATGGTCCTGGCACCGGTGCCCGACAACACCATAAAACTCTGGCAGCTGCCCACAACAATAATGTGTTTGGTTTTATTTTCTTTTTTCTTTTTTTCAAATTGGAATATTTTATAAATGTTGATAAGATAGTTAAATAAATTCGAATTTTGTGAAAAAATTAATATTTCGATTATATTTATATAAAAATTAATTAAAATTTGAGTTACAGGTAAAATGGTTTAAATTTGGGTTTAATTTTTTACATATGTTTTATTTAAATATTCATATAAAATAGTAAAAAAATATAAATATCATTGTATTAATACTCAATCCTTTATTTAAAAGTGATTTTAGATAGATTTGTTGTAAATAATTTTTCTGACCAAGTTTATTTCAACACCAACTCAGTAAGCCACATTATATAAGTATAGATTATTATTCTGTTAAAAAAAACTAAAATATCTTCCATGTTCATAGATATTAATTTTTTGAAGAATCGTAATTATTCCTCCTAACAATATAATATTTAAAGTTTAAACTCAAATCATTTATCATTACACCCAATGATTATAAATCTTGTACAACAAACTCAACAATAACTAAGATTTCTTAAGATAATCATAATTCTCTTTAATTCATAGGCTTTCCCTAAAGTAATAGCTAATAACCCAATACTATACTCAGCTACAACAACATTAATAATATCTTTTTGCCTAGCTAGAAGGGCAATAATTTTCATTTCTTTTTGTTCCTTGATGAGATATTCACAAGGTGCCGACAGAAATGAGAAAAATGTGCACCCCTTTACGGAAATTTGTATGGTTCCAAATTATAATTTTAATAAATTAAAATTATAGAATCTAATTACAAGATAAATGAAATCAAAATATGAATTTAGCGGAACTGTAGATTTTATTTTTGTAGTCAATAAAAAAGTTGGAGGGATGCATTTAATGAAGAATTAAAAGAGAAGAATAAATGGCAAAGGCCAAAGTGGGTCTTTATAGATAAAAAGATGCTTAAATAACCAAACTTGACTAACCAAATATTCTCCCAGTCTTAAAATGGCTTTATTCAGACAATCAGATATAAAGTAAGGGTCCCTTCCCTCATCATTTGCAGAATATCAACTTTGTATCTCTAATTTTTTTTTTTCAACTAAAATATTTATCACCAACCAGTCTTAATATATGAAATAAACATTGTATCTCTAATTTTTTTTTCAACTAAAATATTTATCACCAACCAGTCTTAATATATGAAATAAACATACTTTTGTATATAAGTGAAAAGAATTATGAAAGTACCTTTCTATATCCAATAGTTACATTAGATCTCTGAATGAGGAAAATCTTCTAACATTTTCTTTATCCACGAAACTTAATACGAAATATATTAACATTCTTAAGAGAAAAAATGGTTATTTTTATTTTTAAATCTTAAAATTTCCCTTAAATCGAAATAGATTAAAAAAAACATATAAAAGGATGACCTATCTCTCACTTTTTTTATTTTTATTTAAAAGTAAAAGTTAAAGCAAAAAATAAAAGATCATCTTCTACCGTATTTGGTAACATCAATAGCTCTAAATTTTTATTTCTGATAGCCCGACTTAGAATTGGACGTTGATTTATCAAAATAAATCTTATTAGGCCATACTCTTCTTTTATCAATTTTATGATCATAAAGTAAAGTTAATGCATCCATTTTTATATTATTATATTATATTTATTCTTATAGACTGTACAACAAAAATATATACATTAATTTATTATGTTAAAATTGATATGACACATAAAATTGATATTTAAAACTACTCAAATAGCAAAAATTAGATGCAGGCAAAGCCAATACAACTTGGGGTTGATTTTATTTCTGTTTTTAAATGAAATCTTGTCAAATTATTTATAATTAAAATGCTATCAATTATTTATATCTACTTTTGTCTATCTTAATCATCGTAATAAATTAATAATTTATATCATTTTATTCTGTCTAAAAATTATATATATAGAAAAAACACTCGACTAGTTTGTTTTATTAGTAGAGAGTTGCAAAAGATATGGTAGGGCGAGTAAAAGAAGTGAAGTGAAGTGACAGGTGAGCAGAGACCAGACAGTATTGTCTTCTTTAGCGGGCAGTGATAAAAAATCCTCTAATGCTTGCTACTGCTTCAACAATAAAAGCCAACACCGTACATTGATTTTTGGCTTTCAATTTTTACCCACCATGGCTCTGTCTAGGCGGTTCTGATTGAAAGATATCATTTTACCAATCCACCCTACTTTCTCTAAAAGCCCTGGGGAGTCTTAGATTTTGTTTTAGTTTCTTTGAGATGAGGAGAAAGAGGAAGTTGGGTTATATGTCAATTGGTTTTGTGCATCACATCTTTTGGTATTGTCAATTAATTGATCAGTGTGGAATTAGGATACCTTTATTGACGATTGCTCAAAATGTTTCCTCTCTAATACTTTCAAACACTGTCAATGTAGCGTTATTGCCAATTTGGATCTCTCCTCTATTGATTAACATGATCCACGTGCCTTGGTGGAGTAGTTACTACCAATTTGTTTAGAAAGGAAATTGCTGCCAAAATAGTTGAGGAAGAGACGATCTTCTCACTCTATTGCTTTCATATAGTGTTTAAATACTGATATGTAATATGTTCTATGCTTATGTATTATTAGTTGTTGTTTATGTATATTATTAATAAAAATTTATTTACTTCAAAAATAAATAAAAGTCCAAATAAAATAGCTAATAGTGCTATGTGTTTGCTTCATCTTGTAACATTTATTATTTAGGATAAAAAGAAAATAATATTATAAATAATAAATGTTGATACTACTACACTAAGTGTGTTCTTTTTTTTTTTTGAAAAAAAAATACTCTGATTCTATATTTGGTAGGAGTATGTTATACCTTACATAAAAATTTTGTGGATCTTATAGCATACTTAAAAGGAACTCGACATCTGTCTCCCGATAGAACTAACAATCCAACGAACTATGCATAGTTGATCTATCAACCAACGAACCTTGAGACTATGCGTCTCCACTAAGATTATGTGATGCCCATGTAGAAGTTCAGCATCATTGATTGTCAATCATCCCAAGACATTGTATCCGAAGACATAGCATCACTGCCACTGCCAAGAGTATCAAATCAAACTTTTGTGTCTATAGTCTCAAGACACATAGCTAAGTTTGTCTCCCACTACAAAATGACCATGCAAACAACTTATACACTCTCACGTACACACTTTTTCTCTTTTAACCTCAAATTCTCCTACCAGAAATCCTCATTCCTTATCTCCACCCAAGTGCTCCTTCGTACAAACCACCACCTACTTCTGTCACCGGTCGTAGTTCAAAGCCAATGCCCATCGCACACAATGCATTCCATGGAGGTCTATAATTGACATGGGGATCATTTGACCCACGAGAGCTGGCCCCATTTAAAGAGTTGGTGAAGAAACCTGTCCATTTGAAGCTTGGGTGGCCCAATGATGCTGATATGGAAAGATAGACTACCTTGGTAAATATGAGAACTAATCTTAGAAGATTGAGGGAATCATATCTTATAATATTTGATTTGATTTGATTTGATTATGTAAATTGATTATGTAATCTTGTAAATCCATAGATTTAAGGGATAGACTAATCTCATTCGTCGATGTAACTTGATCTAGACCTTCAATTTTGGGAAAGCTCAACTATAAATAGAAAGCTTCCCCCTCACTTGTAATTCATTTCATTCATCCATTGTATCTTGAATTCTTAAGAGTAATAGAATTCTTTGAGAGCATCTACTCAAACACCTCTCGTGCATAGTTTTATGTGGCTTTCTGTTCTTTTGTGCCTTCTTTTGGCTAGAGTTACTTCCGCTATATAAATTGGTGCATTGGAGGAATTATTTGTGAATCATCAATTGTTTGGTGGTTAGGCTGACTTATTCGTGTTTACATCGAAAGGATTGCTTAAGGCCGCACGGATTGCGAGACTAAAACTCTTGCCTCGTGACACTTCTACCTATTAATCAAACAGTTAATAATTAGTGCGGTGAGCGTGGAGCACCATGTCAAACCCAAGTATTAGTGATCTTCCCAACACTGAGTGTGATCCTACCAATGACCCAACTACAAATCCCACTATTCAAAACACCAGAGTGAATACATACCAAACCAAAACAGCCTAAGGCCAAGACCCCTTGCATGGCGGTTAAAACTTAAATCCAAAAAACCAAACCAACCCTTAAAACAAAAATAAACAAAAATCTCTATCAATATAATCCTTTTCAATAATTTTACCGATTATCCCATGGTATTACAACACTCCAAAATAACATCAGGTTAAAACATGCCAGCAAATTAGGATCTCAACACTATCAGTCAGGAAATCGACAATATTTGGACATGCAAGATAGAATGAAAGCCATGGAGGAGCAGTTATCTTCCTAGTAGAAGAGATATGAGGAGCATCAACAGTTTATCCAAGACCAAATGGATAAACTGAGGCAAGCAGAGAAAAGAAATGAAAAGCTTGTTGAATAATTAAATGCAAGTAAGATGAACCATGATCGAAACCCACCATAGAAGGAGGAAGATTCTATCCATTCTGAATGCAGTTGTTGACATGAAAACCAAGGTAATGATAATTTAGTAAATGGTATTGAAAAAGATAGTGATATCTATGAGTATGATGATGAGGATAGTGATGATAGTTCTAACTATTCTAGTAAAAATACTTTAGAGAAGAAATTTGAGAAATTAGAGAAGCATATACAAGAATTTTAGAAAGTCCAACCATCAAGATTAGTAAAAAAATACAAAAAAATAAGCCTTTAACCACCAAAATATTGAAACATTCTGTCCTCCCCCCACCTTCAAATTCTCGAAAATGATGTATGATGGTTATGGAGATTCCCAATATCATTTGGCCCATTATACAAATCATATGAACATAATTGGAGCCTTAGACAAGATTAAGTGCAAAGCGTTCTCTCTGACTTTAAAGGATTTAGTCCAAGCATGGTACTTACAACTTCCACAATACTCTCTTTTAAACTTTGAGCAACTGACAACCTTGTTTATTTGCAGGTTCATAGCAAACAAGATGTTGAAGCAATCATTTACGTACCTCATATCTATCAAACATCATGAGGAAGAACCTTTGCGAGACTTTCTAAAAGGTTCAACACAACAAAAACTATGATAACGAAAGATGTCCTTGAAAAGTTCGTTGTTTAAGCCTTCATGTCCAGAACAACGCATCAATCCTAAAAGTATAACTTGGTGGATAAAGCCACCAGTGGTCTGTCGGCATTATATGAAAAAACTCATATGTTTGTTGAAAGTGATGAAATGGAAAAAGCCAAGATTTAGTCACATCGAGCTAGTTTGCAAACCATAGGTGATTATATTGATTCTCGATGAGGGAGACCCCCATTGCATGAAAAAGCTAAGAGAACTTGTTCTCATTACTCATACTTGGGGGGCAATAGAGATATAACTCGAACGACTTTCAAAGTTATCAATGGCAGATGAGAGGGAAAGAAATTACGAGTGGGACTAGAGGGGATAGCAAAGAGTTCATCATAATTAGTATTAATCCTATCATGATTTAACATCGCCAACACAAATATTGATTCAAATAGAACATCGAGGAATTCTCAATCCGCCAATCTTTTGAGGCCTAGTATCACAGAGATAATTTTACAGACGTATGTGATTTCTATCATGATAAAAGGTATATAACAAATGATTATGTTCAATTGAGAGATGCTATTGAATATGCAGTTTGTAGAGGAAAGTTGCAATGCTTTGTTTTTCTTTAGGGACAATCATTTGGGCACAGAAATAGAGATGATAAGGCTTCAGGATCATATGGAGTTGCTAGAGGAAAGGATATGTGGATTGTGAGAGAGATTATTAATGTGATAATAGGAACTAACAAAGAGCGAAATGGATCCAATACTGAAAAGAAAGCTTATTTGCGTAATGTGGTACCTTTGTCAATGTCACAAAGAAGCATCAACAAATATCACCATGGAGAATTGGGTTTTTGGATCAAAATGAGGGAAATTTAAGCGACCTAGATAGTAGTGACCCACTTGTAATTTTAGCATTAATAGCAGGATTTGAAGTAAAAAGAATTTAGTTAATTTCAAAAGATTCATTGAAGTATTAAGTTGGCAATCATTTAAGCAAATAGTGTCCTCTGTATGCATAATACTGCAACTTGAACTACGAACTGATGTATTCCTGGCTTGGTACCGTCTAGCGTACCAACTCATAATCAAAACCCGCATTATAAACGAACGCTTGTAAGTTCAAACAAACTTAGTGAATATTAAACCAGATTACTTGGCGTATTTATTGTTGCATTCCTCAACTTGAATATTCTGGATTTTTTTCAGTCTTTGATGAATACCTTCTTAATATCGAGCGCATAGATATATGCCAACTTCCATACTTAACCACCACATACACATTTCACTCCTTAGAAAAATTATAGATTTCACCACTCAATACTGATCTCATTTCTTTTTTAGGAACGGATGCATTCCTTAGAAAGATATTTAAACAAAATCTACTTTCAACGGATTCTCACACAGATAAATGTTGAATCCTTCACCTAGAATGGTGTACTCGCCGAAATTGTTCTTGGCTGATACTTATACTAATTGATATTTTAAGATGAACTTCAAACGAATCCTACCTTTGGTGGATTCTCATATTGGAATTAGCAACTATCAGGATACCAGTTAGATCATATCTCAAACAACCCAACTCACAACTTATTCTAATGGATGCAACATTCTAAGTCATTACAAGGAATCTTAGACAACCATGTTAGATATCCTGAGAACGCTCAACTTGGCAGATAGCTTAAACTCCAGATAACCTCTACACTTGATATGAAAACTACTCAGATTTGGCTTATACTAGATAATTTAGATAACAACTTCCTTACATAGTGTAAACAAACTCAGATATGACGAACACTTAGACCATTCATATCTATGATTACACTAAGTTCTCTGCACTGATGAGTTATTATGACGGATTCACTCTTTAGAAACACTGTTAAGAACTCTTTTCAGGAAATGGCCCCAAGGTATATTCAATTTCACCACAATGCTAACCAAATAGAGATATCTTCAAAGTTACCAGATATTTATCATAGAGTCAGCTAGCAGAGAATTCTCAAAATCTTACCCAGATAATGCCACAAAAGCGGTTAGCCAGATTTCACCATGAAAGCATCACAAAATACACTATAAAGGTTTTTTAGAGGATTTAGTGTTTACTCTCTCAGCGGACTATCTCTATGTTGCCATAGGACTTCTCCTACATGGTCTTATTCACATCATCATGCCATGATCTATCCATTCGACTTACATCTTACTAGAGGCTACACCATGAGTATTCTCATTGTCATATGATGTCATGGGTCTTTACCACATGGTCTTACACATATCTGCATCGTGATCTACCAGTCTAGTTAGCAATGTACGTGCCCTACTGAAGGCATCACAAATGATTGTGTTACTCATTTAACATAGAATACACTTACCTAAATTTGTTCACACTTCTAACAAACTCATACTCTCCAATACTTGATTTCACATGCATACATACCACACATCATCTTATTCATGCAACAACTCATATATCTCATTCGTAAATATGCAAATCTTTTACAATAATTCACACACGCATACACTTACCAACTATTTGAGAAGACATCAACACATAAATTACCATTATAAACTAACATGCATGAGTAAGGATAAAAACTCACCTGAAACTCACATTTACTTCAGCTTGAAGTTCTTGTTCTGATAGTCCTACTCAAATCAGCAGCAACAACTGCTTAAAAGGACATGGAATCACCATTAAAATCCCATTAACAGACAATTTACTAACATCTCAATTACAGACAACCCTTAAGCAGGGCCTCCTATTCACAACCTACTATTTCCATGCCTCTTAACATCCTTATTCTTCCAAAATCATAACATGCAGAGCTATCAGACTTACCAGAAGGTTGAGACATCCACTAATTAACTCAAAAACCTTAACTTCCATTATAACAAAGAAGAAAAGAATATTTAGTCTTAAAAAGAGCTAAAGTGTAGAACAAATGAAAGAAAACCATCTGAATATTCCTTTCTTACTACATATGTATATCTATACTTAGTTTCTCTTAGTGGATCTTGATAAGTATTAAATGTATAAAAAAATTTGTCTCTTAATTTCCCTACAAAAACTGGGAAAATATAAAAAGGAAAACGGAAGTTTGACCAATCAATCCATTCAGTTGACTCCAAACCAATCTTATTGCAAAACCCACCTTGTACAGTGTTCGAGAAAACCGGGCGTACTATACCTTTAGTGATAACTCAAATAAGGTGTACTCTTGAAAAGGATCTAAGCTCCTAACATTTTCTTATCCATTTGATATGTGTGTCATACTTGGTCATATTCTGAGGTGTATTGTTCGGTTGGCGTACTCTTTTTCAATTAGGAAACATCCCGAGATGAAAACCTCAAATTCTACAAGAGCGGATATATTATGCACCTGGATTTAACTTGCAACAATTTTGAAAAGTAGCAGACTATACTACAATAGTGTGCTGAAACAAGTAACCTTCACATCTATTCGCCTCTCCGGATCCGCCTGGGGTGTAACAAAACAATTACAAAGATGGTGGAGTTCTTAGTTGTTGATCACCTAACAACTTATGATGTCATTTTTGGTTAATGAAGAAAACAAATATGGTGAAGGCCACTTATTATTGAAGGTGAAATTTTCAACCCTGATAGGTGAGGGGTATATGAACTCTGATCAGCAAACAACAAGACAATTTCACTTTCTTTCCTTAAAATTAACAAAGAAGTAGAAATGTCAAGTACACTTTGATAGACAAGTGAGGGTTTTATGATTAAAAAAAATCAGTTGTCAATCTCTTCAATAAGTTAATGAAGAATTTGGAGAGCTTGGATATAAGAATCGAGAGAGGCTCAACAAGGCTGAACCAGCAAGAAGATAGAGTTAAATGAGTTATTCCCTAGCGATAAAGAGCGGACCACAAAAATAGCACCGATGCTATCAAATCTTGAGAAAAAAATGTTGGTAAACCTTTACGACATGTTTGATTCAGTGGAATAGAGTAGGGTTGTAATACAAGTTATTTTGTAAGAATGAAATAACACTGTAATAGAATTGAATATGCATAATAGTGTTTTGGTTGGATGGAACAGAATGCATATTCTAACAATATTCATGCATTTGGTTAAGAGGAATAGATATGTAATAGCAAAAAATAAAAATACTTGAATAACGAATATGCCCTTTAAATTATATTTTTCACATCAATTTAATATTAAAAAATAATATTTCCTATCAAAAGAATAATATTTAAATATAAAATATTTTATTTTTATATTATCTAAAATTTGGAAATAATATTTTATATTAAATTATATTAAAATATTTTTCTTTATTTTCTCCATCTTCTTCATATTCGTTGATCTCCTCTCTCCCCAAATTCATTTTCACCTTCCTGTCCAAATTTTTTTCTAGAATCCAATAGACCACTGTTATTTTCGCTGCCTTCCGCAACTATCAGCCACCAATATGAATGTACCCAAAATTTACCAAGAGCTTTTCTTGATCTCTTCTTTCATATTTTCCATTTTGGTTTTCCTAAAAACCCTCGATGGAACCTAAGACTTGTCCAAAAAAATTGATGCGACCATGTCGACCTATTATTTTAAAATCCAAAAGTCAAGGTTTCTTTAACTAGGTTAACCAACAAAATTCAACATATAATTTACCATTGAATTTGAGCATTATAAGGCCATGCCTATTGAAAAATATAATTACAAGTAATTTTAATATTCCAGCCGAAGGAGGTTCCAACAAGCCTGCCTTACCATTAAACAACAATGTATAAATAATCAGAGAGTTTGATTTGGGAATAAAATTAAAAACAAATAATGCTATAATTTTTAATAAGAACATCTTAAAAAGGGTAATACGCCAATCTGTATGACACATACACTCTTTACACCGTGGGTACCAGTAAACACTTCTAGCCTTAGGCCTACTTTGAACATGTTTAGTTTGTCTAACTGCCTTCATCACTCTTTACTCAAATAATTTCCACTCAATAGTATTGTTCTTTACGAAGATATTATCTAGTCTCTGCTTATTTTGGTGTATTGTAGCCATCCTCCCTCCACCATAGTATATTCGATACCGAGATACCAAAGATGACAACTGGCTACCAGAGTCCATCAAGGCAAATGCATCAGTTGAAGTGCAGGCAATGAAGTCCAGTGTTGCCAGTTATAGATGAAAGGTCATAATGTGTCATTGCGCTCACACCAAGTATGATAGTAACCAACATTGATAAGATCATAGAAAACCATTTGTCCTCATCTTACTAATCTTGAAGAAGCTAAATAAAAAGTATTAATATAATAATTTCCAAATATCTTGTAACACCTCTAACCCATATCCGACACCGGAATAGGATTATGAGATATTACCGATCAATACACAACATATAGCATTCATTCTCATACATCATTTAATACAATCATATTGTCCATTATAAAGGCCGATTTAGGCCTTAAACATGCTTTAGAAGTGGTTTAAGACTAAACCGATATCATACAAAATTTTGGAAAACTTATAAAATTTTCAAACATACAAAGGTTACACGCCTTTGTGTGGATAGGCTGTGCCTCACACTATAGTAGACACACACGTGTCTTAGGCCGTGTGGAAACAGGGCATAATGTGTCATTGCCCTCACACCAAGTATGATAGTAACCAACATTGATAAGATCATAGAAAACCATTTGTCCTCATCTTACTAATCTTGAAGAAGCTAAATAAAAAGTATTAATATAATAATTTCCAAATATCTTGTAACACCCCTAACCCAAATCCGACACTGGAATAGGATTATGAGATATTACCGATCAATACACAACATATAGCATTCATTCTCATACATCATTTAATACAATCATATTGTCCATTATAAAGGCCGACGAGGCCTTAAACATGCTTTAGAAGTGGTTTAAGACTAAACCGATATCATACAAAATTTTTGGAAAACTTATAAAATTTTCAAACATACAAAGGTCACACGCCTGTGTGGATAGGCCGTGTGCCTCACACGGGTAGTGACACCTGTGTCTTAGGCCGTGTGGAAACAGGGCATACATACTGACTTACATCACATAGCCAAGGACACGCCCGTGTGTTAGGCCATGTGAAATCTGGAGAGTGTACTAACTTGGGTCACACGGCCAACCATTCGCCTGTGTGTCTAGCCAGTGTGCTCTACGAAATGGCCACACACGCCCATGTGCTAGGTCGTGTGCCATTTAGGGGTATACTAACTTATACTACATGGCCAATCGCACGCCGTGTGTGAGACCGTGTGGAGCATACTGACTTCAATTCAATTTCAACACCAAGGGACACAAGGCTGTGTAACATGACCGTGTGTCACACACGGCTTAGACACACGTCCGTGTCTTTGCTCGTGTAGACAAAAATAGGCCATTTGCAAAGCCAATTTGCCACCCTTTTTGCACATACCTACACAAGCTCATATGGTATCACTTTAAGTCACAAATATGCAACCAAAGTTCATCAATCGTTACATAATCATACCATATCCATTTCAACTAAATTCAATACTCAATTCTTACCTATTCAAATACCAAACAATTTATCTTACTTTCCTAAGCATAATTCACATGTATGATTCATTTAACTAGATCAATCCAAATATACATAATCACTTTAACCACATTCATTCTATTACCAAGCATTAAAAGTAGAACCATATACACATTCATAAAAAATCATCAAGTTCATCATCTTATGCCAACTCAAATGGCCACAATACATATCCATCAAACATACCAAAATGACACAAGCCTATACATGCCATATACCATATATACATGATTTCAAAAGTACCAAAATAGATTATCGATAGTGTGATGAAGTCTCTGAAGATTCCCGGATCCGAGCTAGCTTCGTAGAACTATAAAACATTGAAAATTAAACAAAGTAAGCTTTATAGCTTAGTAAGTTCGTATATGAACATGAAATAATCACAACATTCATATAACAATTCAAAATACATAATATCATTAACATTTAAAGCATCAATTCATGAATTAACATAAAACATATCCATGTCCTCATTCATGAGTTCTCAACTTCATCTATCTCAATACTTGAATAGTTTTTCGTACATACCTGTACCGATACATTTCTATTTCTCATCAATACTCTTATCAAACCACTCCGGTTTACAAATGTTTTCGATACCATTTCATTGATTTTTCTTATTACATAGTCCAACTATGGTCTTACACATACATTGTCAAGGCCCTGCCGTGGCCTTTCGTTCACATGTCATAACCCGGTTATGCTCCTATTATTCAATTGCCATACCCCAGCTATGGTCTTATTTGGCAACTTGCCTTACTCAATTCGTACATTTCATTTAATACCACAACATTTATTCAATAGAATAATTGCTATCTTAATTTCATCCATTAATAGATAAGTTCACATTTAATTTCAATTATACGAACTTACCTCGTATACGGAATTGACGGATATGGTCGACTATTTAATAATCTTGCTTTCCCCCTGATCTAAATCTGAATTCTTTCTTTCTTAATCTATATGAATTCAAAATTGACTTATTCAATTACATACTCTTTCAATTTAGTCCAAAACATACATTTAGGCATATTTGCACTTTAGCCGCTAAACTTTCACATTTTTACAATTTAATCCCTATTTCACAAATACTCAAAATTCACATAATTCCACTCAACCCATACTTGGCCGAATTGTATATAAGTCCCTAGCAGCCTAAAACTTTCATTTATTTCACACTTCAACCATTCAATTTGTATATTTCACAATTTAGTCCCTATTTGACATTTTTGTCAAAAATCACATTACAAAACTATTAAATCTATCCATAAACCTTCATAATTTATCATCAATCATCAAATTATTCAAGCATTCAACAATGGAAATGTGTTAAACCTTTAACAATTTCAAAATTTAAGGTACGGACTAGCTAGAATACAAAGCAACGATATCAAAAACATAAAAATCATAAAAAACTGATCAAAACCGTACCTTAATTGCTTGAATTTACTTGGCCGAATGAAGAACCCTAGTTCTTTTTATTCTTCCTTTAAAATTCGCTAACAAGATGATATTGAAGCAATATTTGTTTTATATTTTATTTAATAAATCATTTACTATCCATTTTACTATTTTAACCTTAAAAACATTTAAAAACTACACCAAAAACCACTCCACTATCATCCATTAACTATCAAATGGGTTAATTACCACATAAGGGCCTTTACTTTAAGGTTCTATAGCTATTTAATACTTCTAGCTAATAGAACACTACTTTTGTACTTTACGTGATTTTGACCTTTTTCTCAAATTGAGCAATTAAACGATAAAATTAGCTCATGAAATTTTTACACATACATGCTATCATGCTGTAAACACATAAAATAATATAAAATAATTTTTTGACATCGGATTTATTGTCCCAAAACTCCTGTTTTGATTTAGCTAAAATCGAGCTATTACATATCTAATTTGGTTATTTCATAGTTTATATCACTAATAGGAGACTGCATGAAAACAATTCGAAAACAAGCTTTGGCAATTTGTGCATAATGAAAAGAGCTAATGCCAAAGTAATTTTAAAATCAAAATTTTGGTAAAGACCAACAGACAAAGGACCAAAAACTCATCAATCCAACTATAGCAAAAACTACACTTTTCATCATATAAGAAGTGGATATGCCGCATTGTTACCTAAGATGAAAAATTCTTGAATGGTTCGAGTTCAGCGGATGAAAGTAAATTCTCTTAGGTAACTAAATCAAGATACAAGCTTGTCAAAGTAGCTAATCTTGATGTCCCTCCATATATTTGTGCCTCCAAAACATATATTTGACTATTACGATTGAAACCTAGAGCAACAAGCATAAGTACAACTTCATCTGGTGTAAATGGACTTAACCCTTTAGATCTAAGCATGGCAAAGGAAGGTTACCTAAAGCAAGTAGAACAGTTGGCTTCAATATAAAGCAATATAAGATTGAAGTTAATAAATTTAATTAGTTGTTAAGCACATTATAATTAATAAAAAATTTAATCTTTTTGTAGATCTAACATAGATACATGGCATGCAATTTAACCAACATGTAAGTATAAAAAAAATAGATTTTTCAGACCAAACAAGATACAAATCATTTATAGAAAAACAATCAAACACCATCAAATCAAACAATTTTCATTAAAAGTGAAGGAAACCTAAACTCGCAAAGCAAGAATTATACGATTACATGTTCATAATAGATGACAAATAAAGCAAAATAACACTCTTGAACATGAAAGAAAAATATTTATTATTTCAAAAAACTATAAACAATATGGAACCAAATAATTTGAAACATGGTACGAGAATGATCTAGTTTCCTAAGCTAGAGATTGAACTTGAATTCCATAACCAAATAGACTATTATGATATTTGAAAGCCAATTCTAAAACATTTTTTTATCTAGATTGAAGTTAATAAATTTAATTAGCAATTTAGCACAATAAAATAATAAATAAATTGTAATCTTTATGTAAAAAACCAACTTAAAACCCATAAATGGCATAAAATTCAAAGTTATGCTCAAAGATGAATATTTTTGAATCTCAAGAAAATGAAGTATCAAAAAGATTTTTAAAAAAATGAAAAAGAAACAAAATACTGAGAGGGACTGAAAAGGGTTGTCGAGTTGAGTGAAGAGGTCAAATCGACATCAACAAATAGATTTAATTTTTTTATTTTAGGGTTTAAATTAAGTGAATAAGAAATGAAGTTGGGATTTTTTTTATGATTACAATGGAGGGAAGAAGCATGGAAAAAATCTCAGTTGGGGATTTTAGTCGTGAGAAAGAAACAAGAATGGTGAGGGTAAAATTGAAACCTTAGGCTAATTTATTATTCCACCCATGCCCTGAATGACCCATTCAGTGGGGAGCACCGAATGGTATGTTGCCTCATCCTTAAATAAGCTCATATTCAATATAGGCAGGATTAGCGTATTACAGTCAACCAATCAACAGTTTGGTGATAGACCCGCTGAATTTGGCTGTAATACATTGTTAATTCCCTCCAACCAGACATGTAATTAGAGTAATAATACAAATTTCTTTACATGGTTAGTAGTGGACCTACCCAAAATACATCCTTAAGTAATCCGATGTTGTTTGAATGTGAACCCAAGAGCAAGGCTAGTTAAGTAAAGGAAAAGAAAGGTCCTAGAGATTTAAATTCATGCACTAGGTAAGTGATGCATAATCTCCTCACAGCAGACTTCATAAGAGAGGTCTCATACTCGGATTGGCTTTCTAACATGGTTATGGTTCTAAATTTGAATGGGAAACGACGGATGTGCGTTGATTTCACTCACCTCAACAAGGCATGCCCCAAGGATAGTTTCCCACTCCTATTTATCAATAAATTTCTTGATCTTTTAATGGGCCATAAATATATGAGTTTCATAGATGCTTTCTCAACGTATAATCAAATAAAGAGATGGCTGTGGAAGATCGAGAAAAAAAATAACTTTTATAATTGAAGATGACATATTTTGTTATAAATTTATGCATGGGTTGAAGAATGCTAGAGCAACTTATCAAAGGCTAGTTAATAAGATTTTATGCAATCAAATTGATTGCAACATGGAAGTGTTTATGAATGATATGTTGACTAAGATCCCGTCAATAGAACAAAACATAGATTTGCAATAGGTCTTCAACGTTCTGAAACTCTATAATATGAAGTTAAATCTAAACAAATGCACCTTTGGAGTGCAAGTAGGCAAGTTCTTGGGTTTTATAATTTTTAAGTGGGGCATTGAAGTAAATGGAGAAAAAATTAATATGATACTAGATTTTAGTCCATCAAAGAATACGAAAGAAATTCAGTGCCTTAATGAGAAAATCGTTGCCCTCAACATATTAATCTCGAGGTTGGCAAATATGTGTTTACTAATTTTTAAGCCCATAAAAGCTCTTTTTTTGATGGACTAATGAGTGTTAAAAGTCTTTTGCACAATTAAAAGTTTATTTGACAAAGAACCATTTGCTAACATCACCTCTGCCATAAGATATTTTGTGTTTATATCTAGCTGCAATGGATGAAACAGTGGTTACATTATTAGTTAAAGAAGAAGGTTCAAAGCAAAACTATGTTTATTATGTTAGAAAATTTCTCAAAGCTTTAAAGATGAGGTATTTTAGGATTGAAAAGTTGGACTTTGTGTTGGTAGTAACATCGAGGAAATTGAAGTATTATTTTCATGTTCACCAAGTGATAGTTTTCTCTGATTAGCCTTTGAATAAGACCTTAAATAGAATTTATGTGCAAGATCGCATGATGAAATGGAGAAAAAATTGAAGGAGTCTGAATTGGAATCCTTTACAAGAAGGGGAGTGAAAGCGCAAGTGTTAGGAGACTTCCTAGCAAAATGCACTTTCTTTGTTGACTCATTGTCAAGAGTTTATTCCTATTGAGACTCAATTTGAAGATACCCTTGATAAGGCTCCTATAATGACAAGTTCTTTACAATCACAAACTTCAAAGGTTCAAAGTCAATTATGGAAGTTGCATGTGGATGGTTCAGTTAGAAATAGCAATGTAAGAGCAATGATTTTGTTAGAACATTCCAAGGGAAAAGAGGAATGGCAATACCATTTAACTTTCTCATTTTTTTTATTTCAAAGAATGCTATGGAGTACGAGACACTAGTTGTAGGGCTAAAGTTGGCAAAAATATTGGCAGTCAAATATCTCCAAATATTACAGATTTTTAGTTAGCGGCCAAACAATTATTTGAAGAATATAAAGTCCGCAAACCTATTCTAGGAAAATATCATGCCTTGGTATTAGGTCAAACATAATTCATTCGTTAATTTATAATTTTCGCTAATATGTTTCTTCACGTAATATGTTGTAGGATATTAGTTAAGGTTAGTGAACAATGATTATCATATTTATGAATTCATATATCTAACTTTTTTTGGTCTCAGTATCTTTTAAGATTGCTATATAAATCTCACTTTTTTGAGATACAACAAGTACCAATGACAAATGATACTAAAATGTATGTTCTTTCCAAGTTGGCATCATCATTACAGATTCAAGAAAAAGGACTTATCTTGGTAGAGTATTGAGAACACCCAAGTTACCATTGCCCACATCAAGTCTACAAAATTGATGAGGGTGAAACATTAATGACACCAATTATAACGACCCAATTTCTAATGGTACCATAAATTGTGATTTCAAGATGCTTTTTTCGTAAATTGAGTCCATAAATATTAAATAAAAAATATTTATGGAGTTATTATATAGGAGAACTAAAATTTGGATAGTCAATTTAGCCAAAATTGTGATTAATTAGGGCTTGGGGACTAAATTGTAAAGTCCAATCACTATAGCTTTTTAATTAGAAAATGGTTTGGGACATAAATTTCAACTTACCAAAAGTATAAAATAGCAATTTGACAATAACTAATTGAGACTTAGTGGACGGTATTATGTTAGTAAGCTTAAAACGTGAGATTAAGATTAATTGTAAGTAAAACATAATTAACTAAAATAATCAAACATTAAGTTATATATAAGAGGTGATTTCACTGAAAAGAAAGAGAAAATAAATCACTTTATTCTTCATCTAAACTGATCACCATAGTTGAACCTAACAAACCCTTCAATTTTGAAACATTTGGCCATAAATTGGTAAGTTAATTTAGGTTATTTTCTTGTAATTTTTGCAGATTTGAGGTCTGGGAGCTTAATTTCTCTAGCCTGTGTACCAATTTGTAAAATTTTTAAAGTTTTGGAAAATGCCATTATTGAGAATTTAATGATTTAGGTCTTAAATTAATAGAAATTAATCTTAGTTTAAAAAAAAGGACTAAATTGTAAAGTCTAATTGATAGTTTTGTACATTATGGTCTAAATTGAATAAAATGTAAAATTGTCATGAAATTTCAGTAGGAACAAAAAATAGGAGGTTTCTAATGAGTAACTGAAAAATCATATTTAAATTCAAAACTTTGGATTGAAATTTATGTTTGTCTCAAGCTTAGGGACTCAATTGATTAAATTGTAAAATATGTTTGATTTCGTGATTGGTTCTGATTTGAATGGAATTTAATAATATTATGTGTTTTATTATTTTATTTAACTAACGTTGACACAGAACCGTTGAGAGGGAAAGAAAATTCAAAAGTCGACGACGAATAGCTCGAAATTTCAGTTTGTATTTTTATGATTCGGGACCCATTTAATTACTGCATATCCATGTTATTTTACATCATATATTGTCGCGGTGAGTTGTTATTGTATTATTGAATCGAATTGCTACAGTTTAGATTGAATATTAAGACAAGGACTAAATAGAACAGAATAGAAAGTTATATGAATTGATTAATATGTGATAATTGGTTTGAATTTGAGTTAACATATGTTGTTTTTATGATGATTTGATGAATTGATGGATTATTTGGATTTTATTAAATATGATTTGAGCGATGTTTCTAATGAATTGGAAATTTGGTTACTTTATTAACTATTCGGACCAAGTTGGATATAGTTGGCATACCATAGGGTCACATTATCATTTGAAAGCCATCATTGCTAGGTAACTCAGGGTGGTAAATTGTATGCATAGAGTCATTTTTTCCGAGCAATCTGGGTGTCAAATTGTTTAGAATGAGAAAACCATCATTGTTAGGCAATTCGGGATGACATTATGTACTTGTGTATCATCATCATTACTGGGAAACTCGAGGTGACAGATCGCGTATCTATTTCGAGTCTGTGTTTGGTTAATAGAATTATAACATGAGAATTTATTAAATGATATGTAAATGGAAAAATGGAATTAAATGCAATTTGTGACATGTGAAATGAATTGAGAACGAGCCTTGAAGGCCGAATGAATAAGAAAAAGCCATTAGGCTCGGGAGTAGTTGCAATATTTAAAATGAAATCGAATCTTTTCATATGTAAATGTTGATGCTATAAAGTGAATAAGAATGGTACATGTAATAACATTATGAATTGGTTAAGTATGATCTGATAGGAATGTTATTTGGTAAGTTGTCATGTTAACATGATACTTTGTATGCTTATATTGTAATATAAGATGTTGGTATGAACTTAAATAAGATTGTTCTATGCTTTGCAATTGGGTTGATTATATGCATACGTTTTGAATTTTGTATTGTTTTAGTTTGAATAATAGATTTACCATTGGGCGATTTGCTCAGTGTACAATTTGTTTTCTCCGTGCGTAGTTTTAAAATATATTTGATAGATCGAGCGGTTATCTCAGCATCTAGCAATTGATTCTTGACTCAACTATAATAGCCCGATTTAGGGCCTAGTCAGAATAGTGGTGCGAGACCACAAATCCGAAGTAGAAACATGAGTTTTATGATTTCTATGAGGCTTATGAGGTGATTTCATGATTGTGGAAAAATCTCATGAACAAATTTTATTAATTAGTGATTAAATTGTCCATTAGGACTAAATTGCAAAGATTAAAAAATATGAGATTTAGAAGATTTAAGTATGAAATAGAATTATAAAAAATTTCTAGAGGTCCTTATTTAGCAATTAGACCATATATTTGATGATGGACAAAAATGGACATGGGAAGGAAAAATCTCAAGAAAGAATCATTAAGGGCATTTTTGTCATTTGGTAAATAAAAGAATTAAAGGGAAAAACAAGCCAAAATATTTGCCATCTTCTTCCTCTAGTGCCGAAATTTGCAAGGAGCCATAGCTAAGGTTTCTTCAACTTTCAAGCTTGATAGTAAGTGCATCCTAGCCTTGTTTTTAATGTTCTTCGTATTTTTGAGACCCTCATAGCTTTATTTAGCTATTTCTAGCTATATTTTGAGTTAGCGTGTATGTTCAAAAATTTACCCATGTATGACATGCATGTATTTTGATGTTTTATGGAAGAATATGAAAGTTTGATGAAGGATAAACATGTTTTCCTAAGTGATTTTCATGAAAAATACATGAAAAGGACTAAATTGTAAAAGTTATAAAAATGGTCAAATATGTGTGAAATAGAAGAAATAGAAAGTTTCTATAGTTGAGAATATGATTCATTAGGCTTGAAATACAAGAAAGTTAAATGAAAATCACTTTACGAGCCTAGGGGAAAAATGTAATTATAAAAAAGTTTAGGGGGCAAAATGGTAAATTTTCTAAAACATGAATTACGAGTCAATTTAGTCAATGTGTGTATTTAACAAGTGAAATTATTACTATAGATTAAGAAACACGAATCTCGGACCAAAATCGAGGCAAGAACAAAATCGAGGACTAAATCGAGCATCGATACACATTTTGAGAATCGAGGTAAGTTTGTATGAATTTAAAGTTTCATAATGTTTTGATTTTTGAAACTACTTAATATTATGACAATGTATGATATAGCTATGAAAATCGAGTGACATAGCCTTGATGAAAAAATGGTGAAAATAAGTTAAGTGAAATCCCGAATAAAGATTCTAAATAATGAGGATATTCATGTCATAGCATTGAATAAAGAAGGTCTCGTGTAAGACCATGTCAGGCATATGGCCTCGGCACTAAAGGACGATTTCGTATAAGACCATGTCTGGGACATGGCATCGACATCTGTATATGATTTCGTATAAGACCATGCCAGGTATATGGCTTCAACATCAGGCTATAAGATCCTGTGTAAGACTATATCTGGAATATGGCATCGGTATTAATAGGTGATCCCATGTAATACCATATTTGGGATATGGCGTTGGCATCAAAATTTATGCATGATGAGTTTGAATATCCTACGATAATCTAATTAGTTCATAGGCAAAGTAGCTAAGTATGTAAAATGATATAGAGCCAAAACTATTTTTGGATGACCTTGAGCTTATTTCATAATTAAGACTGATGAAGATTTGAGTTTATGCTCATGATAGTATATGTGCTAAGTTATGTGATAAGTGATACAGGTACCATGAGAAAATACAAGTTATAAACCCATAATGTGACACGAGATGAATAAGAATAAGTATGAGTAAACATAGATGAGTATGCTTAAGCTTTTGAGACTTATGTTGCTATTGTTTCAATAGATGGAGGAATTTAATGTGAGCAATTATGTTGTTTTAGAATTTCATGCAAACTTACTAAGCTATACGCTTACCCCTCTCTTTTCCCTTTTTCCTTGTAGTTTCGCCAAATTAGCTCGGGGATCATAGTACGTCGGAGCTCGGATCACACTATCAACTGTTCTTTTGGTATGATAAAGTTAATTCATTTTGAGTATGGCATGTATAGGAACTTATTCATTTTGTGTCATGTCATGTTTGAAGGCCAAAGGGTTGGCTATTAATGTTCTACACTCATTTTGTAAATGGCCATGGTGAATTGGTCAATATTGTCAAGTTTATGTTATAAAGTTGATGGGTTTAATGAAATTAATGTTTATGCAAGTAATTGAGTAAAATACAGGTGGAATGAATGATAATTTAAGGATTCTTAGTAGTTAAATATTGTTATGATATGTGCTACTTGTGATGAAATGAATGAGTTTATGTTTCAGGGTGGCAAAAAGGCTTGGAAAATAACCTCTAAGTGTCCACACGGGTAGACACACGGGCGTGTGTCTAGGCCGTGTGTGACATACGGTCAACCCTTATGGGTGTGTTGATAGGCCATATGTCCCCTGCATTTGAATTGCGAGAATTCAAATCGTCATACGGGCCAGCACACGGGCGTTTGCCTAGGCCGTGTGCTTCTTAAGAGTTTGTTGATGTCATAAACAAAATACCCCTAGTTTTCATACACGGGTGAGGACACGGGCGTGTCTAGGCCGTGTGAAGGACACGGGCCATTGACACACGGGCTATTGACACGGTCGTGTGTCCAGCCGTGTGAAAACCCCTATAGGTTCAAAATAAAAATAAATTCTACACAGGCTAAGGACATAGGCGGGTGAGACCACACGGCCTACCCATACGGGCGTGTGACACCTGTTTAGGCAAAAATTTTCAAAGAGTGTAAAAGTTTCCGGTTGAACTCTAAAACTTTCCGAATGTATGTTTAAGGCCTCGTAGGCCTATGATTTGTATGTTATGATTAAGAAAGAAAAGTTTTAAGTTGGAATGAAATTTTATAGCCCGTTATTACATGTTCAAGCAAGGTCAAGCATGGTAATGCCTCATATCCGATCCCGGCTTCGGGCACGGATAAAGGGTGTTACATCAACAAAGTTCATATATTTTTGTTTTGTTAAAGTCTGGCATGTACCTAGTTAAGTTGGTCTTTAGGTGTTAACACCATGTCTAGGTAAACTTTTGAACTGGAAGTTGATGTATGAAATGGATTATATAAGTGCAATATGTATATGTGTTACATAATTGGTTTCCATTGTGTAAAATGATGCAAAGGTTTATGACCTTG
Organism: Gossypium rotundifolium; assembly: GCA_025506655.1. Taxonomy (NCBI): domain Eukaryota; kingdom Viridiplantae; phylum Streptophyta; class Magnoliopsida; order Malvales; family Malvaceae; genus Gossypium; species Gossypium rotundifolium. Next base: position 56,065,368 of record CP106733.1, on the reverse strand, counting down.
ATGAATCTAGGTAAGAATGCATATGTTTTGAGTGATTTGCACTAAATGGTTAACTTATATGTGGGCATTAGTAAAATGTTAAATAAGGTATTGAAATACATGAATCAATGCTAGAGAATGACATATATTGGCTTAATATGAAATGCTTGTGTTTGGTAGTTAATTTGAAAAGTTCTAGGTTGATATTCATTTAGAAATTGCAGAAACAGTATGTGACGTCCTGACGTCAAGCGAATGTCATCGCAACAAGATTTTGGATCCATGCCACAATGCAACATTGAACTTCTCTTTGTGACAAGACTAAAACAGTATGTCATGTCACGACGAGAAACTTTCTATGGCGCGATGTCAACTGGAAGTTTTGTTAACATTACAATTTAGTCCTAATACGACCTCGGTTAGCATTTGAGGTTTCGTAAGCTCGTATAAAACCCAAAAATAATTATATGACGTATTATATGCTAATATTAATTGTATTATGTTAATTGATAGTAATTGAATATATTTTGATCGTAGTTGCTTCGACAATGAATGTGGCATATTATAGCTCGAACCCGACGATCGGGTTGAATATAGGGTGTTACACCAACAATCAAATATCTAGCAAGAGGGGAGTTCCTAAAAGATAGGAAAACAAAAATAAAGCTTCGTAAAAAAGCAACCAAGTATGTGTACAAGAACCCCTAATTAGTTAGAACTTTATAATTCACTGCTTCGATAAGTTCTAGTTTAGTCATAGAAAAAATGCACAGGTACATAAAGATAGATGATACCCTTTATAGAAAAGGTTATTCTCAACCCTTTCTAGATGCCTCACGCCAATGGAACCAAATTTTTTCCTTAAGAAAATACATCAAGGGATTCACGGACATCATCCAAGTTCATATACATTGACTCACAAAGTTCTCCGTTAAGGATATTATTAGCCAATGTTAAAAAGAATATCGTTGACTTGGTTATAAAATGCGAACCAAGACAAAAGTTCTCATTAGTTCCAAGAAGACCGATAGAGCCAGTCCAGTTAATAACTAGTTCATGGCCTTTCTTAACATGGGGAAGTGATATTTTGGGACCTTTTCCAATGGTCGTAGCCTAAAAAAGTTCATAGTTGTGGCTATTAAATATTTCACCAAGTGGATAGAGGTTGAGGTTTTAGTCACAATCACAAGGAAACCAATGTTGAACTTCATTTGGAAGTCTATTATATGTCGTCATGGAATCCCAAATCTTATAATCATGGATAATGGCACGCAATTTTAAAGGAAGTTCAAAGATTTCTACTCTAACTTACATATATCACTGGCTTAAAGCTCGATCAAAACTCCACAAACAAAAGATCAAGAAGAGGCATCCAATAAAAAGATACTTTAATGACTAAAAAAAAGGTAGGCGATGCAAATGGAACATGGGTAGAAGAATTGATAGGTATATTGTGGGCCTTAAGAACCATGTCTCATACTGGAATACGTAAGTATCCATCTAGTTTATTGATATCCATAAAAAAATTACATCCCATACCAAAATAGGTGAGACTTTGTTTAATTTAATGTTTAGTATAGAGGCAATAATCCCAACAGAAATAGGTATTCAAACCCATAAAGTTACTCATTATGGTAATTCAAAAAATGATCCATTATTACGAGCCAATTTAGATATGTTGAAAGAAATGAGAGAACAAGTTGAGATTTGTTTGGAAGCTAAAAACTAAAAGGTGGCTTGATATTACTACTCTAGGGTGAAAAACAAGCAATTTCAAGTTAGAGATTTAGTGATGAGAAATTCAAAAGTACCCCAACTGAACAAAGGGAAAATGGCCACAACCTCGGAATGCCAGTATAAAGTTATAAAAGTTCTATATTTTGGGCTCATAGATTATAGCTCAAATAGATGATAAGATTTTAACCTAAACATGGAATGTAAGACATTTAAAGAACTATTACATTTAATTTTATATGTAACATTTGTGCAAATATATATCTAAGCATGGTATACAAATATGTATTTCTTATATTCTTGATATTAATCAACCTCAATGAAGTGAAATTACCTTAAAGAGGTAACCATTTCAAGTTTGCCTTAAAGAGGTGAAGATTACAGGCTCGCTTTGAAGAAGTTAAAATGTGCATGTTTAAAATTTCCTTTTTACAATGAAATAGAAATTTCAAAAACATTTTAGGAAGTTTATCATAAAGAAATAAAAATATGCAACAATAAGTCCATTAATAAACAATACTTTCATCATTACATAAAAATGAAGTACAATTACCATTGTCCCTACAAACAATAATAGATAAACCATCACTCAATAGTCGAGTCCTCCCTATCCCCTCCATCTGTTTCTTCTTCCTTAGAAACTATGTTCGTTGGAGTACTAAGAGGAGCTACTACAATAGCCCTCTAGCTTTCTTTAAAAGCTTCCCACTTAGGGCAAGAAAGGTTGAACTTTTCGAAGTCAACTACTACATCACACAGCTACCCCAAGCAAACATTAGAAATGTCAAGTAGGCCATAAGCCACTAGAATGGCACCATTCTGAGCTAAATCAAGAGTATTCCTCATTTCATCCATGGTATATGAATTAGCTTCAACGATGGCTTTATCTCTCTCTCCTCTAGCCATGGTAACTTCAATGACCTTATCCCTTTTAGTGGAATCCACCAAGGCTTACAGAGATTGGCCCTCAGCATTTTCCTTCTCTAAGGTTTCCCTATTTTCTTTCTTGATGGAAACAATGTATGTTTTATGCTTGTCTTTAAGTTGTGCAACTTCACCATCATAAAATCTCTTTAAGGAACCAACTTAAGTTGCATGCTTCTCAACCAACTCTTGTAAACGAGCCTCTAACTCATATTTCTCTTTCTTCATTATTTCATTTTCCTCCTTTAATTTCATTGCCTCTTATTTCAACTTCAAGTTAGACTCCTCAAGAAGAACAACTTTTTCTTTCAAAATGAACTTTCTAGAAGAACCATCAACAACTAACTTCTTTAAGTGTTCTTTTTTCGTAGTTAAATTTCGCAAAAGCAGCTCTTGATTCTTTAAGGATTTGCCATGTTGTAGACATGCAAAATTACGTTCATAATCCAAACTATTGTTGTTTCTACAAAAATCCATAAGAGGAATAATAAGTAGCCCTTAGATTTTTCGGTAAGATAACACCCAAACAATTTGCTTGTAGCTTCATTAGGATGAAAAAACTTCGCACATCCTTTACACATTTGCTAAAGGAAATAACAAAAACAAAGGTTGATAACACTTGTCATCATCCCACAAGGATATAATCTGGAAGAAGTGCTGCTTGAAAAAGGAACAATACACAACAATTCGTGATATGTACGCAACGAACCACTAAAAGCAAAAGCTGATGAAGCACCAAAGGAATGAGGACTTAGATTTGGCAAACTAGGTGCAGAAGATATGTGCATTATGGTTGATGAAGTAGGAAATGAACTTAAATCATCAAATTTTATTGTTAAATTTCAACTTTAATAGTTATCAAATGGAACGAATAGGTAAATAATAATAACAAGGTTATTACAAGGAAAACTCACAGGTATAGGTCCAATGGGTAAGCTGTAGGAACTTGATGAAAGTGAAGTTAAGGGAGCAAAATGGCTAGGATTACTTGAGGACATAGAAGATGATGATGCATGGCTCGTAGTTGAGCTTGTAAGGCCACTCTTGTCAACCCCAACACTCTTGTTGGTTAAAGATTTTTGTTTCTTCTTCTGTTGTTGGTCTTTTGAAGGAATTAGATGTAACACCCTTAACTCGTCTTCATTGTCGAATTAGGGTTATAGAGATTACGACACACATTTGTAATATTTAACATTATTTAAACAATCATATATTAATTTAGATAACAAATATTCAAATGAAAATAACATTCATAGTATAATACATTTACGGGCCTTAAAACGAGCTTACAGAGCCCTAAAAATAATTTGGAAATGATTTGGGACTAATTTGAAATAAAATAAAAAGTTTTAGAAAAATTAAAAAATTTAAAATCATGGGTCACACGGTTGCGTGGCCAGGCCATGTGACAAAGCCCAGGTTGTGTGGCTCAGGGACATGGCCGTGTGTACAAACCATGCATAACTCGAAATAGGGTCACACGGTCATGTCATAGCCCGTGTGCCCGTTGGTGTACAATTCAAAGTAAGCATTCAAAAACTACCAAAAGATATCCGGATAGTGTGATCCTTCAAGTTGATCCAATCGCCCGATTTGCACAAAACGTAATCTACAAAGAAATAGAAGAAATGACACGAGTAAGCTTCACTAGAGGTTAGTAAGTTCAACGGTTAAAAAGATAAACTTATTGTATGAACACTTAAATTACAGAATAATAATTAATAAACTATAATCTTGTCAATCACAACATCCAATAGGTGAGTTTTTATAACAGTACTCATAATAAACAATCTTTTCAATTATACTAGATCGTTCAACTCAAGTTACCAATCATAAAATTATATAACCATTTAAAATCTACCCGATGAAGGATATAATGGATTCGAATACGCGATTGACCATCTAGAACACACCAAAATGCTCAAACGAGCTTAACCAACCGAGAACACACCTAGGCACCAAGTGCCTAGCCTGTAGGCTAACATCCTTCCAAACACACCTGAGCACTAAGTGCCATGCCCGAAGGCCTTACATCCGCCCCCAGTAACACATCGGAATCACTGTAAATATAACATGATAGTCTGCAATGAATGTTGGACTTCGGTATATTTAGTGAACAATAACAAATCAATAATCACCATATCATCACAAGTCAAAACCATATCACGCGCATTAAAACCTATTAGCATGCCAATTGTATCCTATCCTACGCCTATCGGCTCCATATAATATCGAGTAACAATGCTCAAATCAAATACTTTCTCGACTCATATCCATATAATACAATTCAATAATTTCAAAATTTCCAACAATCTCAACTCACAATTATTATAACATTATAATTTAAAATAAAACTAAATCATACAAACTTACCAGGGCTAAACTGCAGTGATAACAAAAATTGAAGAACTATTCAACAACTTTCCCTTTTTGTCGGTTATCAACTTGTTCTTGATATGCAATACCTCAAATAACCAAACATTCAAGCTACTTTCATGGCTCTTTTCCCCCAAATTCGACAAAGAACCAAAAAGAAAGATGATAACATTGTTTGTTTCATTTGTTTATGTTTTAATTAATTATTTATCATATAGCCCTTAATTAAATCATGTAAAACTTAACTTTTACAACCCATAACTGTCCATATTAAAATGTTATGGTTTAATTACAACATAAAATGTTTAGGCCATTATGTTAAGAAAATCAATAGTAACTTTTCCATTTTTATGATTTAATGCTTTTTAATTAATTAACTACCTAAACATTAAAATTTCTTAACCAAAATTTAAAGCGACACTAATGATTTTGTAAATATTAAATAATTAATGTTTACAGATTGACACGTAGGAATTGTGGTCCCGTAACCACTATTTTTGACACCACTGAAAAACGAGTTGTTACAACTCTCCCCCTTAGGAAATTTCGTCCTCAAATTGTTGTCTGAGAATAAATTTAGATATTGTGATTTCATTGATTCCACAGTTTCCCAGGTAGCTTCCTCAATACCGTGTCAATGCCATAAAACTTTTACCAACAATACTCGTTTATTTTGGAGTTTTTTACCTCACGAGCTAAAATTTTTATCAGCTTCTTAAAGTAAGACAAATCCGTAGTAATTTAATCTCACTAGAAGTAATCAAATATGAAGGATCTAACCTATACCATCTCAACATCGAAACATGGAAAATATTGTGAATCTTTTTGAGTTCAGGAGAGAAGACCAGTCTGTAAACTATAGGACTGATTCTTTCAATAATCTCGTATGGCCTGATAAATCTTGGAGTCAGTTTCCCTTTTCTGCCAAATCGCAACACCTTTTTTCACGGTGAAACTTTCAAAAACACTCAATCACCAATGACAAATTCTATATCTTTTCTTTTCAATTTTGCATATGATTTCTGACAATCTGATGTAGCTTTCAAGCAATCACGAATAACATGAACCTTATCTTTAGTCTCAATAATTAAATTTTCCCCAACTAACTTAAATTCAGTCAACTCAGACCAATATAGCGGTGTTCCATATTTCTGTTCATATAAAGCTTCAAATAGTGTCATTTTAATTTTGGACTGGTAGTTATTATTATAAGCAAATTCAGCTAACGGTAAATGTTTTTCCCAGTTACCTTCAAATTCAAGAACACAACATCGTAACATGTCTTCTAGCACTTGTATTACCCATTTTTTGTCTGTTCGTCAGCCTGTGGATGAAATGTTGTACTGAAGTTGAGTTTAGTGCCTAAAGTACTAACCCATTTCCATCTTAACTCGCTCCCATTTCCACTCGAGAATCATAATAGGCTGTAATAATCCAGAGAGAACTTGATGCACGACTTTCACCTATTGGAAAATCAAACATTTAGCCACAAATTCTGAAATTTCGTGTTTCATACCCGACCATCAATACATTTGTTTTAAATCACCAAACATTTTAGTACTATCTGGATAAATAGAATATGTAATACTATGAGCCTTGGATAAAATGTCTTGTTTCAACTCCAGATTATTTGGAACACACAATATGTTACGAAAGTACAACATGCCATCAGTATCAACCTTGAATTTCCTAGATTGATCACTCGAATTTTTTCTCTTTTAGCTAACAATTTCGGGTCATCATTTTGCAACTCTTGAATTCGTTGAAGGAACAACGATTTAGCTTTTAATTATGCTACAACAGAACCATTAGCATTCAAAGTCAAATGAGCATTTAATGCTCTCAAGACAAACAATGATTTTCGACTTAACACATCTGCAACCGCATTAGCTTTCCCCGGATGATAATCAACAACTAAATCATAATCTTTCAACAATTTGAGCCATTGTCGCTGCCTCAAGTTCAATTCTTTTTTAGTCATCAAATATTTTAGGCTTTTATGATCAGTATAAACGTGACATCTCTCACTGTAAAAATAATGTCGCCAAGTCTTCAAAGCGAAGACAATTGCAGCCAATTCTAGATCATGAGTCGGGTAATTTTACAAGTATCCTTAGAAAGACGAGAAAATTAGACAAAAAATAGACACAATTATCCTTTCAAGTTTTTTTTTAAAAAAACCTTCAACTACTAAATTATCAAAACCTACTAAATTATCATGCACTCACTGCGCGTTTGAAGGAAAACGCCACTAAAAGTGAGCTTTAGCGCCACTAAAGTTTGAGGAAAACGCCGAAAAAATAAAGTCGTGAGCTTTAAAAGTGAGCTTTGGAAAACGCCGAAAAAGTCTCGAGCTTTAGCGGAGAAACGCTAAAGTGAGCTTTAAGTTTGAGAAAACGCCGCTAAAGTGAGCTTTAGCGCTTGGGAAAACGCCACTAAAAGTCTTTAGGTGGATTTTAAAAGTCGAGCTTTAGCGCTTTGGGAAAACGCCGCTAAAAGTTTGAGTCTGAGCTTTAGCGCTTTTTGGGAAAATGCTTGAAAGTCTTTAGCTTTAAGCTTTTTTGAAAAACGCCACAAAGTCTAAGCTTTTAGCGGCTTTTGGAAAACGCATAAAAGTCGAACTTTAGCGGCTTTTGGAAAAACGCTAAAAATCGAGCATTAGCGGCGCTTTTGAAAACGCCGCTAAAAGTCGAGCATTAGCGCTTTTTCACAAACGCCATTAAAGACCTAAGCATAATGGCATTTTTTCACAAACGCAATTAAAAGTTTTTCATATTTTTCTTTTTCTCGCTTTGAATTATATTTTATTTTGATACATTCACTTATAAGCTATAAGAAAGTTTCATTTAGTTACTTAATTATGAAAAGTTACAAATTGTTAACTAAACAATATAGAAGTTTTCATTTAAGTTATAAATTAAGCTATTAAAATTGATTTGGGTTTAATGTTTAGTATATTAATTTCATGGTTTAGGGTTTGTTATTTTGGTGTATGGGTTTAGTGTTTTAAAGTTTGTTGTTTGGGTTTATTGTATAGTGTTTAATATGTTAGTGTTTACTGGTATTAAGGTTTAAGTGTTAGTGGTTAAGGGTTAAGGGTTAGGGTTAGGGTTAAGGGTTTAGAATGAAATGGTTAATGGATTAGAGTTTTAGGGTTAATGTTTAGGGTTTATAGTTTATGGGTTTAGGGTTAGGGGTTTGAGGGAAAATGGTTAATGTGTTAGGTTTCTGAGTTAGGGTTTATGATTTTAGTTTAGGATTTTAGGGTTTAGGGTTTAGGGTGTTATCTATATGACCCAAAATCCCGAAATCGAAATCCCTCATGAGGGATTTATGGCTAATGTGTTAGATATTAAAATATATGTTTTGTACTACACTAACATTGGCTACATGAATTCCCAAAAAGTTGGTCTCGGATTATAGTTTAGGGTTTATAGTTTAGAGTAATTTAGGGTTCGAGTTTTATGGTCTAGTATTTAAGGTTTGGGGTTTTGAGTTTGGGGTTTAAGGCTAGCTATTTGTGGGTTAGTGCTTAAGGTCTAAGGTTTATTATTTAGGGATTGATATTGGATTTTTTAGAATATAAATCAAAATAAGATAAATGTAAATTATTATTTATTGGAATATTGGGTTTTTATTGTTTTTTAGAATATAAATCAAAATAAGCATAATTTATTGGGTTTTTCCTGCAATATAATTATACACTGCAATTTATAATTTAATTTTCTAAATATGTAGTATCAAAATAATATTTAATTAAATATTAAATATTAATTTTAAATATTTTAAATTTATTTTTTATAAACTTTCCACCGCTTTTAATTGTACATTTGTTTTATAAATATTTTATATTTATCTTTCCATAAATATATGATAACAAAATTAGAATTAAAATTAAGAAAATTTTGAAAGGAAAACTTAGAAAAATTTAGGTTAAAATTAGAATTAAAATTAAAATTGAAAAATGAAAAAAATTAAAATTGAGAATAATGGCGTTTTAGTAAAAAACACCGCAAATATATTCTCGAGATTAAAAACGCAATGCTTTTATCAAAATTTTAGTGACGTTTATTAAAAACACCACAAATTATTATTTATTTTTAGTGGCGTTTTCATAAAACGCATACAAAAATTAAGCTATTAACGATGTCATTTTGCTATGCTAAAAACTATCCTATAACCCCAATTTTTATTCTCCAAACCCTAAATTTTTCGTTCGAAAACGCTCGATTTTCATTCTCGATTTCATCTTCCAGGACTACCGAAATGGAGTTGGTTCGAGGCGTTGTTCAATGTTGCAAAGCTTCGAGTTCCTTGTTTTCTTAGAATTCCTCAAGATAATGGAAGGCGGAGGCAAAAGTTCCATGACCTCTTTCGAGACATTTCAATCCAAGTTTTGGAGAAATTTTCTTTTGTAACAAAGTTTGCCCAGAAACAACTTCGCAGCTATTCGGGAGAGTCACGGCAATGGATTTCGTCCTGTTGAGAGGAGAAAATCTAACCAATCGATGATTATACTCGCAGCCTTCTAATGATGCTTGAGGAGTTGCTATTCAAAGCCCTGTTGCTCCGGATCTGTTGAGGTATATGTTTGTTCCTTTGTCAATTAATTGCATTTGTTATTTTTTTTCCACTGGAAGTATTTCATCATTATGATTTGTAAAGGTTTGTGTTTTGCATTAGGATCGAACTCTAGATACTCTTCTCGCTCACTTTTAGTGCAAATACCTTCTCTCAAGGTGTAATAATGCAAGTGCACATCTCTATGGAATCGTTCTTGGTCATGGACCAAGCGGATCCTAGTATAGTTATCACCATTTTAAGGTGTCTGGTGAGTGTGGCAAGTCGGGAAAAAGCCTATATTAATATAGGATGGATCTTATTTCAAAGTTCTAACTTCATGGTATTATGTCGTTGATTAGTTTTCGGATATGGTGGAGAAATTAACTCTTTTATTGCAATATTAATAAGGTACCTTGAGTGGTCCATTTGATAATGAAAACAAAGAATGAGATGAGTCTGGTATATATATTTCTAGAAGTGGCGTAAAGCTCTTGAAAGTTATCTTAGCGGTCTTAATGTCGCTATCTTTCACATTATTTGGAGATATTAAGTATTGTTGTTAGTTTAAGAATGTCGCTTGCATTATTTTATCCGGAAGTTTTTCAACTTCTATACCCGCAACTTGATGCCAACCTCTATCCTTGTTGAACGAAAGTACCATATAGGGAACACAATCATGATGGTGAAGTCGCCACCAATGTGGGGACTTTTGAGCTAATCGATTATAAGGAGGTATATAAAGGAGCATTAGTTCTATTATAGTTCGAGTTGTTTCCTTTTCTTTCAACATTCTACCCTTTGAGCCATGATAATGACTTGAATGTAGATATTTAATGACATTTTCCTTCATAAGCCTTTTAGAACTGCAGATATGTGTGAATGAAATTACTGCTAAAACCTCGCTTGAGTTTCAATAGATCTTTGGGAATATGATTGCTGAATGAGAGTGTGCATAAATCACTACTCGGTGTTTGATGCATGAAGTTGAAAATAGTTAAGAGGGCCGAACTAAGGGGAGATTGGTTTGCAAGCATTAGAAAATGATGAATAAGTTGCAAATATAACTTTTGGTTCTCCGTTTAGCCCGGTGAAAATTGGTTTCATGCGGATCTAGCAGCAGATTGATAAACCATATGTAGTATATAGTCCATGCTTATTATTCGTTAACACCGAGAATATGAGTGGTGCCGGTGATGAGCTTTCCTCATTTTGCATAGATGTGATCGGACTTTGAGAAGTTGCGGTGAAGTAATCTGTAATCATAATTTGACATGGATCGTAATGGTGATAATGTGATCGCACTTCTTCCTTGTTTTGAGTTCTTCTCTTTCATGTTGGATTCAAAGATAGAGAAGTTGTGGCAAAGTAGTTGTAAATTAGGAGACGAATCAGGATGGCTTTACTTTTGATTTTTTGGTTCTATCTTTGAACAAATCGCAATGTAGCTATTTTGATTGTATTTATATTTATTGGGTCTTTTCTTAACCTTTTGTGGATAAAGTTGGGCACTCTTAGAAGTGTTACAAGGTCGCAAAGAAAATTTAGAACATTAATTTATTTACATCCATGAATTAATTAAGAAGTGGTTGTCCTTTATCAAATTAGACTCGAAAATAAATTTTATTTTGCTATTCTCTGCTTGTATGCAACCCTTCCGTAAGCGCTTCTAATTGATGGTACAAAATGTGCATTATAATGCTACTTTGTGTGATAAAATTGATTTACATCTTGTGGTAAACATGCAATTGTATTGTATTTATAATGATGATAGCAAAAGAGGGCCAATATTTAATGTGGTTGAATATTAAATTCCATATTCGGAATAGATTTTGCATCTTAAACTAATATAATTTTTGTCTCCATTTTCCGGCGGTTTGACAAACTCTCACTAGTATGGGAAAACCCGACAACCACCATTGGGGTTGGAAGAGGTAAGGAACCGGATGTAAACTTTGTAATGTGGTGTTCTATGTAATTTGCTTATTCATTTTCACCCTTTTTTCGGTTACGTCCTTGTTTCGTGGTTTATGCTTCCACATGCCTCTTGCTATATGAAACAAAATGGATTAGTAAAGAGACTTCTTAATTTCTACATTAAACCTTCCCAAGCCTTATCGTTGAAGTTGCTTCGTGTTTCAAATGCTTTCTTCAAGGAGTACAATTCTTTATGTGATTTGTATTATATTGCCCTTCTAGAGTCTATTTTTTTTTGGGCCACATTCTTGGATTCGAAGGTCGAGTGGTGGATTCAAAAGCTTTAAGAAAAAGAATATTTTATGGAGGAATTGAACACAAACTACGGAAAGAGGTTTGTATTTGTAGCATGCAATAATTCGAGTGGATAAATTCTTTTGATTAAAAATGCATCTTAATATTAAAAACTTAGTTGTGATTTTTAGGTCCAGGCAATATTATTGGGATACCATACATATGAATCAACATATCTTTGAGAGAAAGCATCAAAGGTCTATCAAAAAATGTAATATGATACTATAAAAAGCTAGTGGCGTGTTTACATATTCTTTATCTATTTGTTATGCAAGATTCTTTCCTTCCTGCATTAAATTTGAGTTCACAATCAATTTAGTTTCAATGGTCTCTACTCTTTAGTGCATGCAATTTGAATCTTTTGAGGTTCAAAACAAAATGTTTGTTTTCAACCTAGGATACATTTTGGGATTTGTTGACATAAGTTATATGGCTTATTGGGTGATCTAAGCAAACCAATCAGTCTTGTTATTTGCAAGTGATAGTTATAAGTTATATAAGATAATGGGTGCTAGAACATGAAATCTTGAAATGGGGAGATAAAAATCTGCACCAACTCTTTTGGCAATTATTTTCTCTCAATTAGTATTGGCCTTACTATGTTACTATAAGAAACTTAGGTACTTCGTGGTGAATATTTTGGCGAGTATCTCTCCCACAGTGCTAAAAGGTTTACAAAGTTCAGAGAGAGAAAAGGCCTCATAGAAGGATGTGGTATGAATGAAACCATCGAATGTTTGAGTTTGTAGTTTCATATGTTTATTTTATTCTTGAAAAGTTTAATCTGTGATTCCGAGTGTTTTTGTTGTCTTTAAGGTAAGGATGACAGTCACTATCTTTCTATGATGGGGATGACAATCCAAACGTGAATCTTCTACGTGATATTCATTGACCTATTCATTCTACAACTTTGTTTTTGGTTACTTTGTGTAATTACTTGTTACAAGCTTTATCTTTGGTTGTTTTATTTGATTCAAAGAACAAACTCGAGGTGTATTTTTAAATACAAGAACAATGATGTTTCAAACATGTTCATAACATTAAACAAACATGTTCGTTAGTATATAATTGACTATTAATAAATAATAAACAAGCAGGCAAGCAAGAAAGCAAACAGTAAATACACACACATATACACGAACATGTTCATCGAATGCTTTGTTCATTTTCAGCTCTATATTTTTATAAGAAAATATCATTAATAAATAAATGATTCAATAAATGAACTTATAAACAAGTCAATAAACAAATTTATTCGTGAATATAAACGAACTGAATTCACCTCAGCTCTAAAATTCCAATGTTGAAATTGAAATTATAGATTTGGACATCTTCAACAAAATTGAGCTTTAATAAAGGTTCAAAATATGTTAACTTTTATTATTTAGTTATTAGTTATTATATATAATATATAATTAATTTTATAGATTTGTCATGATTATACAGAAGATTGAAGGCCCCTAATGTGATAAGTGTGATGCATTGTGAAACTGAAATGAGAATTTTTCTGTTCCAGGGGAGGAAGGTACACCGAAGACGATGCCAAAGCTATAGTTGTACAAATTTTAAGTGTGGTTTCATTTTGTCATCTGCAGGGAGTTGTTCACCGTGACTTAAAGCTAGAGGTTTTCACTTTTGCATTTGATTTTTTTAGACACTTTATGAAGCGACTGCTTCGAGTGATAGTTCTGTTCATCTTGAGGATGTCGATAACAGAATTATTACCGATGTTTTGGGTCCCGAAGGTACTGATGCTTCGATCGATAGTTCATTAATCTTGAGTATATTTATAACAAAATTTTCACTAATGTTTTGGGTGTTGAAAGGTACAGTCGGGTTCGACTTCAAGGATCCGTGTTACTCAGACCAATATTTTGGATCCGACTCCCAACAATATATGCCTTCCGAGTCAATCTCGTCTTTGAAGTTTAGAGGCTAAAAGACCAGATAGCTCAAATGCAAGCTAGCACGGTTGAGCAAATTTCTCAACTTAGAGCCGAGGCAAAGAGAGGAGGCCGAGGCGAGCAATGAGGAGGCGAGCAAATTTCTACTTAAAGCGGCAAAAGCAGCAAGGGAGGCGGAGCGAGCAGGAAGTATGAAGAACTTCACTCTGACTTCAGCTATGATGAAGATGTTGCAACAATCATGACAGCCGCCATCTTAGACATTTATGTTCTTATTGTAAGATGATTTTAACATTGTTACATTTAACATTTTGTAAGGATATTTTGTACGATATCATATATCTTTTATTTATTTTAAAATATCATTTAGAATTAATGTAGTTGGTGCAATTTTATGCTACATTTGTTATTTGGGTTGAAATTATATATTATATTTGTTGTCATTGGTTGGTTTTAGTGCGAGGCGTATGATATTGGATAAATTGAATATTTTAAATCAGTACAAGTTAGCGGCGTTTGTGGGCAAAAGCGCTAAAAGTCAAACTCAGAGCGGCGTTTGTGAAATAAGCGCTTGAAAAGTCATTATTTTTAGCGGCGTTTTCAGAAAACGCGCCGCTAAAAGTCATGTTTTTAGCGGCGTTTTAGAAAAAAGCGCCGCTAAAAGTCGCTACCTTTAGCGGTGTTTGTGTGAAGAGTGCCGCTAAAAGTCATGTTTTTAGCGGCGTTTGTTTTTAAAACGCCGCTAAAAGTCATGGTTTGTAGCGGCGTTTTTCTCACAAAAACACCACTAAATTTTGCGGCGCCTCATTTAGCGGCATTTTTTGTGGCGTTTTTCAAAGCGCCGCAAGCTCTATTAGTGGCGCTTAAAAACGCCGCTAAAAGCCTAAAAAAACGCCGCTAAAAGTCTGTTTTGCTGTAGTGACTCGTGCAAAAAGTTGCGTGAATTATAACTTTACACGTATACCTAAACAAGAATGACAACGGCAGTTTAATTAAGAACCCAATAAATGTGTCGTAATATGTCACACACTTCAGTAACCTTATCATTAAACACATAAATATATATACATGGATTTTTTAACCCGCCATAAATGAAATAAAATTAAAAAAATTCAATGATTCAAAATTTTAAATTTCAAAAAGTAACCACTTATAACAATAAAAATAAAAACAAAAACATACATAAAATACATAGTACTTCGATGTGAACTTCAATCACCTATCTAAACCTTTGCCATCTACAACTACATCGTGAACTTCCCTAACAAGCTCACAAAGGTTAGTGTATAACCTTCTCTCGCCTAGGGGGAATTGTTGTACCTTACATAAATAACCTCATGGACCTTATAACGTACCCAAACGAGACCTGACATGTGTTTCCCAATTTAATGAACATTCCAGTGAACTATGCATAGTTGACTTATGAACCAGCAAACCTTGAAGTAACTTGCGAACCTTAAGACTAAATGTCTCCCGTCAGACCATGTGAGGCCCATGTAAAGTTCAAGGTTATTGATTGTCAGTTGTCATAAGACGTCTTATCCTAAGACGTAGCATTGTCGTCATTGTCAGAAGTATCAAATCAATCTTTCGTGTCAATAGCTTCAAGACACGTAACTAAGCTCGTCTCCTCCCACTATAAAAGGACCATGCAAATAACTCATACACTCTCACGTACACACTACTTCTCCTTCAACTTCAAACTTTCTTACTAGAAATCCTTCTTCCTCATCTCTACCCAAGTGCTCCTTATAAACCTCCACCTACTTCCACATGTTAATCAAACAATTAATAGAGTGTTATTTTGTACACATGTTTTGATATACGAGTTAAGCAATAAATTAATTCAATTAGTAATATTTAATCACTCTTATAATTTATTTTTAGCAAAGAAAAGAAAAATTGAAGATATCTTATTTTTACAAAACTTTTTACTTATTTTTTAATTATAGACTTAAATTTGAATTGATTAATTTTTATTTTAAGTCTAACTATAATACATATATATTAAATAAACTTTTCCTCAATATTATTACACTAATAACAAATGACACACTAGTGTTAAATTTTGGCACACCAGGAAAAATGTTAGTAGTGTTTTTTTCCATAAGTGGAAAGCTTTGTAAGTTTTGATTTAGTGAGATCTTTTACAGAAAAAGCAAAAATGATTATTACTAAATTATTTTAATACAAGCATCTGATTAAAAGCGGAAAAAATACTACAAATATGGATACGTATTTAGTTAGCTTTTGTTTTGGATACTTGAAAAAGAGCATTACTGTTAAGGGCTTACGTCCCAATCCTGGCAACTGTTTAAGGAGACAAGAACGGAAAGAGGAGTTTGTTTATAACTGATGGATAATTTGGGGGAGTATCCAACAGGGTCATAAGTAGAACTACAGCCACTAGCATCTTGTCTTTGGGTGGCACCATGTTTCATTCAGGAATATAGTTCTTATTTAATCTTTTTTTTTTTTTTTTAAAGTTTTAATGTGGTTTGGGGTCTTTAAAAGGAAAAGAGAGGAATGAATAAAAAAAGGGGGAAATGCAACAAAGAGCGTAGGGTAAAGCAAAAGAAAGAAGACGTCTTTCTCATATACAGATCCCTATGGAATGCAGGAACGATGCACAGCATTAGCTTGCTCGAACTCCTTTCTTTCTTTTTTGTTTAGTTTAAAAGAAAGGAACTTGCTTTGCCTCTCTTCAGAAATGTTTCCAGTGAGAGAGAGAGAGAGAGAGAGAGAGAGGGTCTCATGCATATAGAATAGATTCAGCCACAGGAGTTCTGGATTTGTTTTAGATGAGTTCTTAGATTTGGTCAAATTACTTCTGCAGCTACAAAACAAAAATCCTTAGTTTTTTTTTTTCATTTCCTTTAAAAAAAAATAGAGTGAAGCAAGGAAATGGTCGTTTTTTTTTATGATTAAGTTATTTGTTTCCCAATGATTGAGTTGTCCCTGCAGTGAGAGGAAGTTCCCAACTTGCTTAGAATCATTACTGGGTTCCAAAGCAGCCGCA
Organism: Gossypium rotundifolium; assembly: GCA_025506655.1. Lineage (NCBI taxonomy): Eukaryota > Viridiplantae > Streptophyta > Magnoliopsida > Malvales > Malvaceae > Gossypium > Gossypium rotundifolium. Next base: position 56,048,601 of record CP106733.1, on the reverse strand, counting down.
TAGTAAGAAAATGAAGTCCATAAGCAATGATGATAACAATAACAATGCAAACTGGTTAGGTTTTTCTCTCTCTCCAAACATGAAAATGGAGGTTAGCAATAAAGAAGCTCACAACTATACACAGTCTGCTTCAGGTTCAGCTGCCGGTGTTACTACAGCAGTTCCATCAAGCTTTTTCCAATCTCCTTCTCATCTTAATTATGGACTTTATTATGGAGTTGAAGGAGAAAATGGTGGCTTCTTTTCTCACTTTCCTGTCATGCCACTTAAGTCAGATGGGTCTCTTTGTCTAATGGAAGCTCTTGGCAGGTCACAGCAACCACAAGGTATTTGGGTTCAATATTCTTTTTTCTTCTGTGCTTTTGGGGAATCTACTAGTATTTTTCTTAAACTTCTGGGTTTTTTTTTCTTTGGCTTTTGGTGTGAAGCAATGGTTCCTACTTCAACTCCAAAACTGGAGGATTTCTTTGGGGGTGCAACCATGGGAACCCATCACTATGAAAGCAGTGACAGTGGAACTATGGCTCTAAGCTTAGACAGTATGTATTACAATCAAAATCCAAATCAAGAACAGAACAACCAGAATTGCTTAGACCACCTGCAACAGTCCTCAAGGCAGACGCACCACCAACAGCAGTTTCAGGTTCAACAGTACCAATACTACTCTGGATATAGGAACCAAGAAATATTACTAGGAGAGGAAGCTAAAGAAACCCATGTTACAGATTGCAATTTTCAGGCCCCAACAATGGCAGATGATGGTAAGCAGTGGGTTTCAAGAAACTACTCCACTGAGCATGCAATGCATCAGAAGATGATTGGTTGCATGGGTGATAATGCAGCAGAATCCGGCTCTATTGGTGCAATAGCATATGGAGATTTGCAGTCTTTGAGTTTGTCAATGAGCCCTGGTTCACAATCAAGCTGTGTGACTGGTTCACAGCAAATCTCACCTTCTGGAACTGACTATGCTGCAGCCCTGGAAACCAAGAAAAGAGGGCCGGAGAAGGTAGATCAGAAGCAAATTGTCCATAGGAAATCCATTGATACCTTTGGTCAAAGAACCTCTCAATATAGAGGTGTCACAAGGTAATTGTTTTCCTTTTATCTTTTAATTCTGTCTGTGTTATATGCTTTCCCCCAAAACTAATTTGATTTTTAATCAATCTTTACATTTTAACTAAAAAAGCTTTTCTTTTTTTAGAAATGGAAGTTTTAACTGAAAAAAAGCTTATTTTTATCTGTTCTTGGTTTTGTTGTGTTTACCACTCAGACATAGATGGACGGGTAGATATGAAGCCCATCTATGGGACAACAGTTGCAAGAAAGAAGGACAGAGCAGGAAAGGAAGACAAGGTTAGCTTCCTGCAATAAGTATACTCACTATTTTTAGTTTTTTCTTTTTTATTTCTTGAGCTGACTTTTTTTTAATTATTTTTATGATTGGGGTTTTTGATTCTAATGGAATGATGATGATTCTCCACAGTCTATTTAGGTAAGCTCTTCTCACACAATTAATACTTATCGAAGTATATTATTATGTTTAAAACAGTCATATGTTGAATGGCAAGTCATTCCAAAATCTTTATTCGTAGGGGGTTATGACATGGAGGAGAAAGCTGCAAGAGCATATGATCTAGCTGCACTCAAGTATTGGGGACCCTCCACTCACATCAATTTCCCAGTAATTATCTAACTCATTACATTTTCAAATCTAATGCTTTTCTTGGAAACCTTTTTTAAAATTTTTTTATGGTACTGACTGTAATTATGATGTTCTTTTTTTTTTTTTTGCAGTTGGAGAATTACCAAAAAGAACTTGAAGAAATGAAGAACATGACAAGACAAGAGTATGTTGCTCACTTGAGAAGGTACCATCTTTGCCCATTCTCTCCCATTTTGGTGCATAGCTTTATAGTTGACTGTGTTTTTTAATGATGGTTTTTGTCGATGTTCATAATTCTACTGTATGAGCAGGAAAAGCAGTGGATTTTCAAGGGGAGCTTCAATGTACAGAGGAGTGACAAGGTCTCCTTATAAAAAATTCAATTATATGGAACTTGAACTGCAAATACCCATAATATTTCAGCTCTTTTTTCTCATAATTTTTTAATTGAAAAATGAAGCAGACATCATCAACATGGAAGATGGCAGGCTCGGATAGGAAGAGTTGCAGGGAACAAAGACCTTTATCTTGGAACATTTAGTGAGTTTCATTTCATTTGTGTATTTTTTTTATTTTACTATTTTAATAGTGTGTGTTTTATTGACTTAAAAGAAAGGCCAGAATTTGATTCAGTCTTTAGCTCTTTCGGCTCTTTTTAAGCCACACTGGGCATGCTTCCATAAGTAATTTGATCTTTTTTTCCCAAAAGAAAAAAACAAATAAAAGCAAAGTGAAAAAGGAGACAGCAGCTTCTGCAAGGCTGTTTGTCCACAAACATGCAAAAAAAAAAAAAAAAAAAAGGAATTTGAATGTGATTCAACATGTACTCTATTATTATTATTATTATTTTAAATGTTTATGCTTAGTTGATAGATGGCATTATATGATATGATAATTGAAAGTCAATAATTGCATGCAGGCACTCAAGAGGAAGCAGCTGAGGCTTATGACATAGCAGCTATCAAGTTCCGTGGGGCGAATGCAGTGACTAACTTCGACATAACAAGGTACGATGTGGAAAGAATCATGGCTAGCAATACCCTTCTTGCTGGAGAATTCGCTAGGCGAAACAAAGATGTCGGACCTGGTGGTAATGACAACCTTTTAACTGGTAACACCAATGCTGAAACCAACATTAACATATCACCAAAGAACAATGGAGGTCAACCAGACTGGAAAATGATCCTTTATCAGTCATCTGAACAGCAACAGCCCAACATCATTGAGAATTTTAAGGCTCAGGCTTTCTCATTGGCACCAGAAACCATGGTTGGCCAGAGAGAGGTGGATGATTCCAGCAAGATAGGGACTACTCACTTCTCCAATGCTTCTTCATTGGTGACTAGTTTGAGCAGCTCAAGAGAAGGTAGCCCAGAGAGAAGCAGTTTACCTATGGCGTTTGCAATTCCTCCTCCACCATCATCCAAGTTGTTCACTACTTCACCGAATACTGTGAATTCTTGGATTCCTTCAGCTCAGCTCAGGCCTGCAATTTCCATGCCACAGATGCCTGTTTTTGCTGCCTGGACAGATGCTTAGATTAGACGTTTTGGGGTATAGTAACCAAAAATATGTTCTCTTTCTGTTCTTTTTTTCCCCTTTTTTGCATGGAATTAAAAAAATCAGGAAAAAGAAGTATGTTTTTTTTTTTTATGAGATTTTCCTTGGTGAAGAAAAATGAGGTGTTAATGGAGGGGTCAGTGTGGGACCTCTTATGAAGAAGAAGAGACTTTAAAGTTTTTAAACTCATATATCCTTTTGAATCTCTTATCTGAAGATGTTGAATATAAAAATTGGTAGAGAAGAAAGCTTTAAAGACAAAATGATTGAAGTCTATGAAATGATATGTGCAATGTGCAATATGTGCAATAATCAGATTCACCTTTTTTTATTGGTCCTCTTAAGTACAGAAACAGCTCAGTATGTGTCCCAATAATGCAAAAGCTGGTCTTTCAACTTTGGGGCCTTTGACCACTCTATCTCTGATCTCAAACACCCTTTGCTGTTCTCTATATCCATAACAACATCATTACCATCTCAGCTTTCTCCAAAGGTAAAAAAGAAGAAGCGAAGAGACATTCCTTCAAATAATTCAAAGAAAAGAAAAAGGGTCCAAGGGTAATGGATTCCCTCTTTTATAGTTTATGATTCAAGGGTAAGGGATCATAATTACTTCAAAATTTATCTGATATTTTGGTGGAAAGATGAGGTTAATGGGGTGGTTTCTTTCTTCAATGAGCAGTCAACTTGGTTTGATTGATGGATCATCATTTGTGTTTTCACTCGTTTGGGTAATCATTGTTTCATCCCTTCCATGCCTTCATATGCACATGTGCAGGTTTTTCTGATAATCATAAGCTTGCAATTCATTTCATGATTATGTAGTTAAGGGGTTTACATTCTGGATTTGTTTCTTCAATGTTAGTCCCAGTGATACAGTAGATTCCAAGTACTTTTGACACCATGAAACATGGAAACCAATAAAAGAATAACAACGGTTGATAAGTACGCAACTCGGCAGAAATTAATTATGATGTGTGTTGTAACCTTTTTATAATGATATCAAAGAGTTTAATTCTTATTTCATGAGAATATTGTATATTTCATAACCAGTTGTTTACCTCTTTAAAAAGCATCCACAACAAAAGAATTAATCATTACTATCAACAATAAATACCCTAATTTGGACTAAATTAGATTCTTTGTTGCTTATTGCTAAAAGCATACTTTCCATTCATTAACTGCACTTTCTACACACGACATGATAACCAGAAGTATGATTTGAGAAGATTGATTTTGAATTCTAAGTAGTCAATATTTGTTCTTTTTTTCTCCTGTTCTTAAACTGTACTATATATTCTCACCTCTTTCAGACAAAAACTAAGTATCTCATTATATATATAGTGCAATATGAAAATATGATGTTATCAAAGGACAGAAAATGATAAAGACGGGGTTAACAATGCAAATGGGGCACAGAGCACACCTTTTATCCCCATTGGTGTGAAAACTGTGTAACGTAAAATAAATAATAAAGGGAAAATGTTTGGATTTTAATGCTTTAATTAAGATTAAGAAATGCGTGGTTTAAATGGGGAGTTAAAAGGAACAAAGAGACAGGAAATGGATTTATGTGAAGACAAATGGGTTGGTCAAAAGAGAAAGCATTTGCTTTGTGGCCGAAAAGAGAAATGAATCAAAGTTTAAAAGATTAGAGGTCGGGTCGGGTAGGGTCGAGACTTAAGCTATTCATCATCGGTAGGTCGGTCCAACAATAATTTGACTAATCGCCCACCGCATCAATGGACTTTATTCTTTTACAAATATTTAAAAGTGGAACACAAACAAATTCTCATAACCGGGGATCATATCTTTTTAGATCCATAGGTGATGGTACAAGAGAATGTCAAACACCTCTAATTTTTTTTTTCAATTTGATTTCTATGATAATATATGGATCTATGGTTAAAAAAGAAAATTTTAATATCTGAATGTGTATGAATTTAGGAAGGTTGAGAAGGAGTGTAACATGCGGTTGTAAAATAAAGATAAATTAAATATGTATGAAGAATGAGATATGTGACCATTTTTAATATTAGTGTAAAGTGTAGTAAAATAATAAAAATAAAAATTGGGTTTTGTCAATATATTAAATATTAATTTTTATTTAAATTTATTTTAATTTTATATACAAAATATTTTTTAAAAAATTAATCAACGTTTTGGGTAAGACAAATTAAACATGCAAATTAATAAAATAAAATAGAGGATAATTAGAAACGGACCAAGCGAATCAAAGCCAACCCAGCATATGCTGCAATCAACTCTCTGAGCCTCTTCTTTCGTTCCTCTAAACTTTGTAGTAATTCCAAGCATTTGAACTCCGTTAGGTTAGGTTCCTACAGTTATGTTTCTTCTTTATAAATTTTCTTTTACCCAATCCAACACCATAGAATTCGATTCACATTTGAAAATTCATTGTATTTATAGAAAATTTTTGACAAATAAAATTATTGGTTTCACAAGTGTTATATAATAATATATTAAAAATAAATATTTTAAAACTGTTTGTGGAATAAAAAAAGTACACTACCAATCTGCTAAATACTAATCCATAATTTTTGTACATTTGGTATTTAATTTTACCTTTTTTTTAAATACTTTTCAATTTCAAAATCTATATCTAATTGTTAATATCATTAAAATTCTTCTATTAAATTCGTTGGTTTGACATTTTGATATAAATAAATTCTCACTTGATAACCGTATAACAAAGAAATTTATATTGTCATGCACCTAAATTTAACAAAAGAGTTTTAATGGTATTATAATAACAAAAAAACTTGTATTTTAAATCCAAAAGTACAATGAGTAAATTCTAAATGAAGGCTACAAGAACTTAGAGTATAGTTTAACCAATATTAAATACTACTGTCAAGGATGGATCTATGATTTTATTTCAAGGGGGCAGAACTTTTAAATTCGAACAACCTCTTTTTTAACATATAAAAGTGTCAATTCTTCTCGGATATTTTTTTCTTATCAAACAAATCGATTTAATGTTTTTTAAAAAGCATGAACGATTTAACTGTAGAAAAATTAAAAAAAAAATCACACTATATAAAATTAAATATTTTTTCCAATATGCAAAAAAAATAACTAATACTATACTGAAAAATTTATAAATACCATTATAATTCTAAAAATTAAATTTAAAAAACTTGGCCTTAGTCCTATTTCTCAACACTAGGCATCCTAAATTTCACCCTCCGCTTTTTCATAAAATCGAACTCATCAATGATAGAATCTGTTGAAAATTCTCGAGCTATCTTTTTTTCGATGTATACCACAAAGTAAGTCCTGGATAGATTTTTGAAGTCTCGAATCATGCTCTAAAGAAGAAGCATCAAACTCCTTTATTTTGACTCTCAGCACCTTACGAGAACGTTCAAGAACTTGAGAAGACTCGATATCTCGTTTAGGAGCTTGGGAAGGCTCGATAACTTATTCAAGATCTTTGGATTGAGAAGACCTAATATTTCGTTCAGGAGCTTGAGAAGACTTGATATCGAGTTCAAGAGCTTGGAATTGAGAAGACCTGATATCTAGTCCAAGAGCTTGGGAAGATCTGGTACTTGATTTTTCTCCACTAATAACAGAAAGTTGAGGAACCGATTGATCATTATTACTTTCTGACACCCTTTTCTTGAAAAAATATTTGATCTTTTTTTTACCATAATTTAATCGAAAAACCTAAAGACTGTAATAATATATTAAACAACAACATATTAAGAAAAAGAAAAAAATAATAAGTCAAATAAATAAAGAACATAATTTATGCAAAAATATTTACCGAGAGGTCATTTGCGTAAGGAGCTTAGAGGAAGATAATTTGTATTTTTTTTACTTTGTGCTCTTGTGCTCTTAGTCTCGGCATCAAACTATTTTCTTTTTCTCTCGGTAGTGTTGGCACCTTACCAGAGGAAGATAATTCCTTAGCAAGACATACAAATCAAAATATCATAAAGTCACCAACCTAATATATATAAGTATGGGCCAAATCAATTAATTCTAAAATTTGGCTTTAAAGTATTTATTATTATTAAAGTTATATAATTAAAAACTGAAAAATATTTTATTAATATAAAGTGTAATCTTATGGCTTAAGGGGGAATATTATATAACAGGGACACTAAATTTGAAATATATGAAAATTTATATATAAAATTAAAAGGTGGTAGAAGTAAGGTCTGAAATGAAACTAGTGTTGGTTCATAGACATATACATCCTTTGAAGGGGAGAAAAGAGGAATGGTTTTTGTGTCTCAAAATGACATGCAAATAAATCACTGTCGAAATTACAACAAGCCCATCATCATCCAGCATAATCCGACCAAGGTCCAAATTTAAATAGAAAAAGGGCAAAGGGTGTGATGATTTTGAAAGCTAACAATCAACCTGGCATTGCGTTGTCCCACCAATGCTTATGTTTTTGTGTCTTGGGGGTCCATTATATCATGTTTGGGCTCTTCCAATGGGGTGAAGTTGACATCAATACGCCACCATTAACATTTATTGGCTCACAGACACCTTGCAAGATATTTTTTTCCATCATTGGTTGGTATGTTATTTTTTTCAATTTTGTTTGAATATAATCATCTTTATTTTTAAGGATGTAATTTTTTTTTAAATTTTAACTCAGAGATCTTTTTACACGTTAGTTATAAAATTTAAACCTTGAAGATATGATGAATCAATTATGGAATAAATTTTTTGAACAAAAACAAAATTATAGTCAAAATTCATATTCTACTCCTTAAAATATTTTATAAGATCACATTTTGTAGTGATTTGAATCAAGCTCTCCCCTCTCTTGTTTAGTAAAATTACAAGTAGGATGTGATTTCTTAATACTAATTTCAAACTTTAAATTATTCTATTGAAAGATAATACATATTTAAACAAATTCCAACCATAACTTTTAAATTTTAATCCCCACCACCTTAATAAAAGGTATTGAAAAACTTAATCAACAAGAAACAAAATGTTCATATATAATATAATTTTAAAGGTAAACTATACCAAATGTTCATATATCATATAATAAAGGGTAAATTATATCATTAAAATTATGAGTTTTTTCACTTAATTTAAAAAAGTTACGATTTGGTCATTAAACTATTTAGGGCTAGTTTGACAATGTTTTTGAAAAGGACTGTGGAGAAGTGCTTTTGAAAAGTTTGGTTTAAAATTTGAGTGTTTAGCATTACTGTCAAAAAGTACTTTTGAAAAATAAAATGTCCATTTTAGACATGTTATTATCAAGTAACAAATACACATTTAAATAATATTTAAATTAGTTAATATTATTTTATTTTAGTAAAATATAAAAAATTATTATAACTTCTTGTTAATATTTTAATATATGAAATATAAATTTTAAATATTTTAAGCAATAAATATTAATTATTTATAAATTTTAATTAGAATATATAAACTATATTTTAAATATTTAAATATAATCATTAAATATTTGTAATTAGTATTTTAAAAATATTTTTTATTTTTAATTAATGATTTTAACACATTTGTACCAAGAAAAAAATAAAGGTACTATGTTATTGGAGGGGTGAAAAAGTAATTAAACACTAAAAGTACTTTTGGGAGAGGAAAAGCTAAAAATTTTAGCTTCTCATTTTCAGAAGTGTTTTTGAAAGCACTTCTGAAAAGCTAAAAATTTCAACCAAAACAACTTATTTAGCACAGTTTTTCTTCTAAAAGTGCTTTTGGAGCTAGAAGATTTTTTTTAAGCACTGCAGAACAGGCTCTTAAAAGCTTTCATTTAAGTTATGAGTTGTTAAAATTGATGCTATATGACTTTCTATATTCGCATTGTTTGCATCAATTGAAAGCTTTCTTTCCTCTTCTCTTCTACAGTTCAATTTTTTTCCATGAAACAACTTTAGACGTCATGAATTTGCGAATCAAAATTCAAATAATATTCTCTTCGATCTTTGACACTGACTATCAAATAGACTTAGATTTAAGGTATGTTCTTCTATTCGTAGATGGGTATTGATCCACCGTACCGATCAACGAATCGTTGCTTGGAGCTTATTGACACAACTTTAAAAAAAAAAAATAATAACCTAGTGACTTAAACAAAAGCTTTTAAATATTTTTAGTGATTTAAATGAAAACTTTTGAATAGTTCAGTGACCAATTATAACTTTTTTAGTTAAGTGATTAAAATGAAAACTTACCTATAATTTAATAACTAACACTATAATTTACCCTATTTTGAAAAATTAATCATACCCTTTTTTTTTTCTTACATGAATATCAACGAAAATGGATTGTCACATCCAAGGTTGCACCTCTTCCTCTTTATTCCTCTCTTAAATAGATTCAACAACATTTATTTGTCCTTAAAATTGCCCACAAAGCTAAGGGTTGAAGGTGACAAGAGTTTTGGTTTTGGCATCAATTAGACAAGGGGAAGATATTTTTTTGTTGGGCTGTTGTTAACTAGAGTTGAGGTGAGGAAACCATGAGAAGAGAAGGCCTAAAAGTTAAGGCTTTGAGGCCCCAATTTACCACACAAAGGAAAAATGAATGGGTCGTTGGGGGATCTTTCATTTTCAATTGGTCAGCAAAAAATCCCTTTTAAGAGTGCAATGAAAGAACCCTCTCAACAGTATGTTGGTTTGTAGGCATTCACTTGGGTCCCTTGTGACCTTTAGCCTAGGACCATGGTTTAGGGGACCATCGATTGGGAAAATTGAAGCCCAACTAAATTGTAGACCTTAAAATTAAAGCCATAAGAACATTAAAATCTTTCCAACCCAAATAATGGTGAAGTATACTCAAAATTTCAGTACTTTTTAAAGACAAACCGTACACTAAAGAGTGCATTAATTGTTTAAGTAGACCAAGTGACCAACATTATAGGATTAGATTTGGGTCTTTGCTTGCTTGTTCACTTTTTCTTGGTTGGGGGTGCCATTGAGACTAGGGACAACCATGTGTGTGTATAAACAAGGAAATAAATGGTGTGGCCCTAACATCCATTTAGATGAAGATGAGGGTTTTGTGTCAAAACCACATTTTTTAATGGCAAAAAGACTTCTTCAATTTGAATTTTTGATTGAATTTGGACAAAACCAATTTTCTTTCTTTTTAATGAAAAAAATTAATAATGTAGATTTCAATGATAAAAAAAAGAACTAATGGTTGCTAAAACCAAAATTAACCCATAAAAATAGAACGAATTGGAGGCTAAATTTATGGTTTTCTTAAAACTATGCCAGTAAATTCTTGCGTGTCGCCTATAGTTTCTGCTTTGTGCTTTTTTTCCCGAGGTTCCTTGAGGAAGCTGTTGCCTCTTGCTTCAAGCATTTGCAAATTGCACACAAAATTTGAGCAAAAATAGTGTATTTTTTAAGCGTAATCTTTACCATTACTAATTAAATTATGGATTAATTTTTGTTTTAGTCACTTAATTAAAAAAATACAATTGATTATTGAACAATTTAAAATTTTTTATTCAAGTCATTGGACTATTAAAATCGATGTTATATGCCTTTCTCTGTGCGCATTACCTGCACTAATTAAAAGCTCTCTTTTCCTTTCTTTTCTACAGTTTAATTTTTTTCATGAAACAATTTTAGACGTCACGAATCTACGAATCAAAATTTAAATATTTTTTTTTCCAATCTCTAGCATTAGCCATTAGACCGAATTAGATTTAAAGTATGTTCTTCTACTTCTCGATGGGTATTGATTTACAATACCAATCGTCGAATCGTCGCTTAGAGTTTGTTGGCATAATTCTCTTTTTCTTTTTTAAAAAAAATAACTTAACAACTTAGTGACTTAAATAAAAATTCTTGAATAGTTCAATAATAAAAAATAACAATTTTTAATATTTCAATGATTAAATTACAATTTTTTTAATTAAGTAATCAAAGTTAAAAGAGTAATGTTATAGTTTATTTTTATTTTTTAATATTTATTGTATAGTGAATTGAGTTTTGTGTCAACCAAGGAGTCTCTAATATTGACTGTGAGCTAACAAGCGATTGACTAGCAAAGCAATCAATCAAAACAAACCCCGCACTCTTTTTTATTAATGTTATAAAGTTTAGCCAAATGTTGATATGAGGTTATGATTTTCCTTTCACAAGCATGCGTTGCTTTGTCTTGGTCTTCACCAATTACTCAATTACGCTTTGCCCACGCAAACAATTTTGCAAGTCCTCTGCCCCTGCCCCCTCCCCCCAACTTGGTTTTTGACAACTAAACTTGGCTTTCATTTGCTGTAAGATCCAAGATAACAATTCTATATATTAAAAGAAGGTATAATAATTTTTTTGAATTTTAAATATTTTTAAAATTATTTATTGATATTACATATTGTAAAAACCCATTTATGCCCGGAGCCCATCAATCAATTTTAAAAACTAAAAAAATAAAACCAATAACAAAAACTAAAGTCTTTTAAACAGTCCATAAACAGTTACAATAACTCAAAAATTTAACCCAATACATGACTCAATTTCTAGAACGGCCCAAGTGGCCCAAATTTTGGTTTCAGAATTTGAAACCCTAAGACTTAGCTAGCCAAGCAGCGCTGCAAGCCACCCCGCGCCACGTCGCCACCGTACGGCCTCTGTACGCCACCCTCGTGCCTCCACATCGACTCGTACCTGCGCAAGAGAACAAAACAACAGCAAAGCAAAAAAAAAAAAGATTGTATTTTTATTTTTCTTTATGTTAATAAAAACCGAAGCAAAATTTTGTAAGTTTCTTCAAGTTTTGCGAACACTTACTTACGCATACAAAAATAGAAATAAAACAAAAAGAAAAAAGGTTTCGAAGGTGAATCTCAGACTTTCTTATACACATTTTCTTTTTCTTTTTTTATTCTTGGCCTTTGGGTTTTTATTGATGGCATGCAAAAAAAGAAAAAAAAGACAAAGAAAAGAGTGTTTTACCTGTTCACCACCGTCGCCAGATTCCTCGTCGGAATCGAAGTCGGAGTGGGGATTCGAGTTTGAGATTTTGCGTGTGTTAACACAGAAAAGGGGCTAGCCTTTGTTTCCATCCGACGTCGTCGCTGACTTCTGAAGAATGGGGTAGTCGGATGGTCATTTGGGGCGGCAGATTAAAGGGAAATCAGGAGTAGAATTAGTTTTTTGTTGTTTGTTTTAGGGGACTGATAGCTTAGAATTAGGTTTTGGTTTTGGGTTTTATTGAAGCGCCGGAAACGACACCGTTTAGGCCTGTTTTAGTGGCTCTAAAACAGTGCCGTATAGGGGACCCATTTCAACCCGACCCGATTTCCTTTGAGACCCGCGTGTTTTCATTGTGAATGGACAATTTGCGCGTTTAGTCCCTCTTTTTCATGCTGTTGTTCAATTAGACCTGCTATACATTTCTTTTATTTCCTAATTTTTCCTTTAAATATTGCTCGCATTTCAATTTAGTCTAACTTAAACGCTACGTTTTAATCACGAAAATATTTACTAATTTAGTCCTTGGTCATTTATGCGCATTTTAACTTGGTCCTTGCCCTTGTTTAAATCAACTTTATTTATTTATAAAATAGCCTTTCAATTTCATTTTATTTCGATTAGATATTTTCTTAATCTTTTATTTATAATCTTCGTAACCCTTTTATAATATTAGATTTATTTATTGTTTTAATAAAATTATTAAATCAACTATTTTATTGATTTTACAATGTTTTAATTGATTTTACTTCCATTGTATATTCTTTAATCTATTTTGTACATATTCATTTTCCAAATCTTCTTTAAGAGGTTATTAGTTTTAAAGATTTTTATAGTATTAAATTTAAATATACTTATATATCATTAATTTATATACATGTATATGATTTTTACTAAAACTATCTTGCTTTATATATCCTTAATTTCATATAACTTTATGTAGGTTTTTCTCTTAAATCTATCTATCTATCTATCTATCTATCTATCTATCTATTTCATTTTAAATTTATATAAATGTATAGTTATTCTTTTAAAATTTTGTTTCATTATATTTTGATTTATTTCAAATACTTTCCTATATTATAATTATTATATATATGTGTTATATATATTATGTTTCATTTTATATTATCAATTTCGGTCAACATGTTTTGGTTAAGTTATTTTATACATCATGCACTTAAATTTCTTATTGCAAAATATTTTTTTTGAATTCGTTTATGTAGTATTATCTGTGTTTGTAATTTTACTTTGAATTTCTTTTGGATTTGTTTCTAATTCATATGATTTTGAATATTATCGGTAGCATTTGCATGATGTTGTTATGAGACCGATGCCATTTTGCATATCTTAATGTGTTCTCTCGTATGAAATTATTTGTTTTTTTTTTTGTCATGTATTATTATTCCATATTATATTTTTGTTTCTCATTATCAAAAAGTGATTCAATAAAATGCATTTGAGTCAATTTTAAAATTGCGTATTTGAAATTTTTTTCAAAATAAGGCAATATTTGCGTGTTTGGAAATTCGAGGAATCGTGCCCTATCGTGTTAGGTTTCGATTTTTCGTTTGACCGAATAACCCAATATCCTTTTTAAATTTTGTCTATGTTTTCCAAAACAAACAAGGCAATATTTCGTGTTTGAAAATTTGAGAAATCGTGCCCTATCGTGTTGGGTTTCGGTTTTCTGTTTGGCCAAATAACCAAATATCTTTTAAAATTATGTCAATGTTTTCAAAAAATAAGACAATATTTGTGTGTTTGAAAATTCGAGGAATCGTGCCCTATCGTATTGGGTTTCGATTTTCCATTTGTCCAAATAATTGAATATCCTTCTAAAAATCTCAATGCATGAACTTTGAAAATCATGAGAGGATCTTAGTATCGAGGGTTTGAAAGGTCATATCCTGTCGTGCTGGATGTGATGTTTTATTTCTTCGGAGCAAGAGAACCTTAGATTCCAATTCGAGTTGTCCATATCTTTAAAAGGAACTGCATTTCTAAATCCTTTCAAAATTTTTGACATTAGGATATCAATTAATCAATTTGATACCAATTTTGGGCATTGTAAGGGTGCTAATCTTTCCTCGCACGTAACTGACTTTCAAACTTATTTTTTTAGATTTCGTAGACCAAAATTATTGTTTAATAAATAAAAAATGTTTTATTAAAATCCATCTCAAGGTGACTCGATAACACGTTGAATAAAAGATCGGTGACGACTCCATTTGTCATTTTAAAGTCGATCCCTATTTTTTAAACACAAAAAAATAGTTTCGACACATATAAAATACAATAATATGCCTGTATAAAAGAACATGTAGTTATCATGCAAATTGCCACATCAAAATAATTAAAAATTAATATTTTAATTAATATTTTCGTTAAAAAAATAATTTAAATATATTTTTTTAAAATGTTAAAAGAAAAATAAAAAAATATAAACGGTAGAGGCAAATTTGAGATTATGGGTTAAAAGGAAAGGGGGTTTATTTTAATGGCAAGCAAAGGCAGAAAATTAAGGTTGAGTGTGAAGTGAGTGATGACAGCTCAATGGGTTTGAGAGCACTCAAAGGAACCGTACGACATTTTAATTTTCCAATTGAATAGTGAAACAATCATAAGCACAAATTAGTTTGGCCCCACTTTTAAATGGTTTATCAAAAGCTTAATAACAAAAGAATGTGTCACATTAGTCACCACACGAGCTCATCTGGTAATGTCAATTCATGTTGTTTTCTTCCTTTCTTTTTTGTAAGTTGGGAAAAGGGACAACGACATGAAATTTAATAAATCTTTTAATGCAGTTTTATGTATTTTGGTATTTAAAAGTTTGCCCTTAACACACTTAATTTTATCAATAAAAAAAATGACACATGCCATTTTTCTCACCACATCAACCATTTGTGTAACTTTTAGAACACTAAAAATTACTTTACCCAATATTTATTATTAATCTATTTCTATTAAAAGAAACCTCAAATATATGAATACCATTTTCTTAAACTTCTTCGTACCCAATTTTGATTTCATCCTAGCAAATTAAGAAAGATACCAATTTCTTTTCATCACCCAATATGCATTATTAACCAAATTAAAAAAACCAAGAAATGAAAAGTTACTAATTTCTCTTCATCTCAACTCCAATTTAATCATCTTCATCTCAACTGCAATTTCAATCTCAAAAAATCGATTGAAAATAGGATTTAATTAATAAAGTACATAATTGTCGAAGTTTGAAGTTTTAGTTTAATCAAACCGAAAGAACACAATCCAACTAGGACATAAAAGGAGCTGACTATGACATCTGTAAGGGAAAAGAAACCCCTAAGTTACCCCTCTTTTGCTGAGTTGGGCTAGGATGGTTGACTAATGCCCAACTCAATTTTCCAAGATTACCTTTTTTGATTTAGATAAAAAAAGCCAAGCTAACATAAGTTACCTGTAACATCCCTTATCCGTTATTCCCGTCGGAACTGGGCCTGAGGCATTACTGGATAAAAATCACATGATCGCCACTTAGGCTCATGTGACTACTCTCTCTTAAGTCACCTCATCAACCTCATTCTCGACTTACGAGCCCTCACTCATACACACGAGGCTCTCGAGACTATATTGAAACTTTTTTGAATCTTAAAATTTTTTCCACCTAAACAGGGACTACACGCCCGTGTTAGATGGCACACGCCCGTGTGTAGACACATACGCCCATGTCGACCAACCGTGTATGAAAACTCAAGCATTCTGCCAATGCCCCACGGCTAGAGCACACGACCGTGCCCACCACCCGTGGTGAACACTGACCACTTCACACGGCCTTGAGTGTAACACCCTTCACCCGTATCCAACTCCGGGACAGGGTTCGAGGCATTACCGGACTTAAACATTCACAATCATACAAAATTGGGTTACCAAATTTTGCTCAAAATTAAAAATTTTCAAATACATGCATTTGACCTTGTCATCTATTTAATCACTTACACCACATAACAAGACATTAACACATACCATGGACAAATAGGCTTACAAGCCAAAATCATTATAAGCCACATCTCATGGCTATAATCAACAAATCAATATAAGCCAATACATTTGGCTAATCACAACAACATCCATCATAGAAAAAGTAAGTCCCTATACATGACACTCACTTGAAAACATTTAACATACACATGCCAATACTCCTAGGATAATGGCTCGATAGTGTGATGCTGCCTCCGACGATCTCCAACCCTGAGCTAACCTGACAAAACTAAAAGAAATGGAAAGGAGGGAGTAAGCTTTACGCTTAGTAAGCTCTCATGAAAATAATAAGCAATGCAATAACATGCTATTTTCATATTCTTTCTATTTATTCAAATTCTAGTTAAGCTGTTTTCTCGAGTCTCAGTCATTAAATTATTTATATCTGGAGCTACAGAACTCCAAATTAGGATTTGTTAATTTTCCCTAAAACTAGACTCATTTATCTTCTTATCATAAAATTTTTAGTATTTTTGGTTTAGCCAATAAGTACAGTTTATTCATTTAATTTACCTCCATTTCACTGTTCGACTATTCTGACCACTTTTCACTACGAATCAATTTTCTCCTTGTACAGAATTCAGATGATATTATAATTTATTTCATTTGAAACTAGACTCATTAAGGATTTCAAGAATATAACTTATATCCCATAATTAATTTTTTAAAATTTTTAATTATTTTTCCAAGGAAGAACAGGGGATCATGTAGTCATTCTGAACCAGTCTCACAAAAATTTAAATATCTCAAAATATACAAATCCTTTGTTTG
This sequence comes from Gossypium rotundifolium, assembly GCA_025506655.1. NCBI lineage: Eukaryota > Viridiplantae > Streptophyta > Magnoliopsida > Malvales > Malvaceae > Gossypium > Gossypium rotundifolium. The sequence continues at coordinate 56,031,624 of CP106733.1, read as the reverse complement.
CTCTGTTTCTTTTATATGAAAATAGACTCAATAATATTTAAATCAATATCTCATCCAACTATTCAATTTCTACTATTTTTTGTGATTTTTCAAATTCACATCACTGCTGCTGTTCAAAATAGTTTTATTGTAAATTTTTGCTCTCTCTCATTTTAGTTGTATTCATTACTTACCTATAACAATCTTTCCAATTTCCGATTACATATCGAGCATATTGCTTATACGTTACACATGCATATACCTACACTTATCACTATAAAGTCACACATAATTTCACTTAATTGATTTTCCCGTTGAACGTTTCGAAATAATAATGGATACGCAGTGGTTTTGCACACAACACACCATTGACGTTGAAGCTCTCTTGTACACATAGTGGCCTTCACTTAGTACCACTCATGTGACCTAGCTCGATTGTACACATACTTCTGGCTCTCTTATACACATAGTGGCCTTCACTTAGCACCACTCATATGACCTAGCCATCTCGTAGCTCTCTTGTACACATAGTGGCTCACACTACATACCACATATGTGACCTAGCTACGTATAGCTTTCTTGTACACATGGAATACTCTCGGTACCATACATGTGACTTAGCTACATATATATATGTATTTTGTAGCTCTCTTGTGCATATAGTGGCCTGCACTTAGTACCACTCATGTGCCCTAACTACATACCATTTATATTTTTCGATTTCAAGGTTCAAACGGGAAGTATCTCACTTTCTAATACTTTATTCCATTCCTTCAAGAGTCAATTATGATTCAAAAATTAGCTACAATACATAAAATATGCTGAAATATAAAAACATCAATAAAAATAATGAATTATTTACATACAACTTACTTGTCGAAATCTCATCAGGTACAACCGTATAGCAACTCATACAACCCATGTAATATTAATTTAACATTCAATTCATGTAACATTAATTTTCCATTCAATTTCACATGACACAACAAACATCACATTTTCCATACCATACATACCATCCATCAACTTCTCCTAAACATATTATGTAACAGCCCGATTTAGGGCCTAGTAGGGATAGTGGTGCGAGCCCACGAACCCGAGGTGAATTTATGAGTTTTTCAAGTTTATGCCATGTTTACACGTTAGTATGAAAGTTTTGTAAAGCAATTTTATTAAGTTGAGGTTAATTGATCCAAAAAGGACTAAATTGCAAAAGTTGCAATTTATGAGTTTCTAGAAGCTTTTTGCATGAAATACCTTTAGAATAATAATTATGAGCCCTTAAATAGCAATTTGCCCAAAAATAAAATTTTGGACAAAATTGACCTTGAGATGGTGTTAAATAGAATTTTTATGAGGAAGGGCATTTTGGTCATTTGCCTATTAAGTGTTTTAAGTGGGAAAAAGATGAGAAAAAAATTCACTTATCTTCTTCCTTGTGCTGCCGAAAATTTGAAGACACCATAGCTAGGGTTCTTCATTTTTTTCAAGCTCATAGTAAGTTCATCTTAGCCCCGTTTTTAATATTCTTCGTATTTTTGAAGTTCTCGTATTATGAGTTAGCTAATTTTAGCTATGAAATGAGCTAAGATGCATGTTCAAAAATTTACCCTTGAATGATATGTTTGTTAAATGATGTTTTATGGAAGTTTAAGAGAGTTTGATGTTAGATAAACATATTTTCCTTAATGAGTTTCATGAAAAAATGGTAGTAGGGACCATTTTGTAATAGTTATAAAATTTGGTCAAACCTACTAAAAATAGTGAGATTTAATGATTGTTATAGAAGAGAAAATGATTCTGCTAAGCATGAAGTTTAAGAAAGTTGCATGAAAACCAGTTTACGAGAATTGGGGCAAAAGTATAAATATTAGATAGTATAAGGGTAAAATAGTAATTTTGCCAGAAAATGAGTTATGTGTTAAATTAGTCAATATGATTATTAAATGATCTATTTATGATTATAGATAAAGAAAAACGAAGCCCGGATCGAAACTGAGGCAAGAACAAAGTTGTGGACTAAATTGCATATCTACATACATTTTGTACATTGAGGTAAGTTTGTATGATTTCTAAGTTTTATGATTTTCATCATTAATTTGCTTAGTATAATGTACAATAATTGTATGAAATGATCATGTTATGTTCAAGCAAGAAATCATGATAATATGTACAAGCAAGTCCCGATTGAAGATGAATTTCCCTAGGATACTCGATCCACCACACAAGATATCATGTAAGTCCAAGGAAAGCTTGGCATTGAGCAAGATATCATGTAAGTCCAAGGAAAGCTTGGCATTGAGCAAGATATTATGTAAGTCCAAGGCAAGCTTGGCATTGAGTAAGATATCATGTAAGTCCAATGCAAGCTTGGCATTGATCAAGTTAGCAAGCAAGTTATCATGTAAGTCCAAGACAAGCTTGACATTGATCAAGTTAGCAAGCAAGTTATTATGTAAGTCCAAGACAAGCTTGGCATTGGGTATGTTATCAAGAGTAAGACTTCATATAAGTCCATGTCAAGACATGGCCTTGAAACTAAGATGAGATATTTCATGTAAGACCATACCGAAGATATGACTTTAGTATCAAGTTATGTGGGTCGAGATTTTGTATCCTCGATTATTCGTAGAAATTCATCGGGCAAACGAGTAAGTCAAAAAGAAGATATCAAGAAAGCTAAGAAAGCAAAGTTAGTATCAAGATGAAATTGAGTATTATTTATGTTATGAATGAGGAAGTAAAGACTATGATTATTATTATTAAAGTATACTGATCAATGTGATCAAGTGATACAGGTACCATGTTTACCTTACAAGTATGAGAATGTTAAGTATCATAAGACATGTAAGAATCATGTAAGAATCAAGCATGAGTAAGTAAGTTTTATATCTGAAATTATGATACCATTGTAAGCTAGATGGATTATGTTAAGCAAGTATATTGACATGTGTTGTACATACAAACTTACTAAGCTATATGCTTACGTTATGACTCTTTCTTACTATGCAGTCCCGCCAAGCTAACTAGTGGATCATTAAAGTCGGAGCTCGCAGCACACTATCAACTCTTATTTTGGTATAGCCATGTTACTTTACTAAGTATGGCATGTATAGGAAGCATTCATTTTGTGTATATGCTTTAGGAAAGGCCATTGTATAGGCCATCAAGTTCATTATTCTTTTGTATTTGACTAAGTAGGTATGTTTATTGAGATCAATGAAGCATGTAGTATTATTCATGAAAGATGGGTTGTTATTGCATTGTTGATTTGAGTTTATGTATGATCTTCTTTTTAGGGTGGCCAATGGCTTAGTAAATAGCCTTTAAGTGTCGGCATGGTTGAACACACGGGTGTGTGTCAAGGCCGTGTTAACCCTGCATCTTAGTATTATTAATCAGAATAGGCCACGGGCAAATCCCACGGCCGTGTGTGTATGCCGTGTAAGACACACGGTTTGGATATGGGCGTATGCCCAGACCGTGTTAATTTAGTCAGTATATCAATGATTAGCACAAGGTCTAAGCCCACGGGTGTGTCATGGCCGTGTGAAATTAGTCAGTAACCTCTCACGGTTGGTAGACACGGACGTGTCTAAGCCGTGTGGAAATAGTCAGTAGCCCTACACGGTTTGAGGGCATAAGGCGTGTTAAGGGTACAGGCGTGTTCCAAGTCACACAGCGTGTGAACCTCGCTTCAAAATGAGTTATTTGATTTTAATTCGAAAGTTTTCAGATGAGTTAAAGGCCTCGTAGGCCCTTGTTATATGTGTTGACTAAGAAAGTGAAGTTTTTAAGTTGGATCGAAATTTTATAGCCCGTAAGTACATGTTTCAGTGAGTTCAAGCATAGTAATGTCTTGTATCCAGACCCAATATCAGTCTTGGGTGCAGGGTGTTACATATTAAATCATACAATTTATGTGATATCAATAGAGAATTACAATTCAAGCATGGTGTTGCATTATTATTAACACAAGAACTTACCTCGGATCCAAAAACGACAATTTACCATTTTAGTCCATAACGTTGTATTTTCTCGATTTAAGCCCGAATCTCAATTTCCTTGATCTATATCACATTTAGCCTACTAATTAGTCACATTATTCATATGGGTCCAAAAATCATATTTTTATAAATTTGTACTTTGACCCCTAAACTTTCACATATTTGTACTTTTTCCTCAATGCTCGTAAAATGATTTTTATTCAATTTCCTTCCATTTCCAGCCTAGCCGAATCATTTTCATAACTATGGCAGCCCCCAATTTCAACTAAATCACCCTTTTATGACTAATTTATAACTTTTACGATTTAGTCCTTCTTAAGCATTTTTACCGAAAATCACTTAGCAAAAGTCATTTATTACACACCGAGCCTTCATATTATACCATTAAACATAAAAATACATGCATATCATTCATGGGTAAATTTTTAAACATAAACCCTAGCTCAAAATAATGGTAGAAATGAGTAGAGCATGTTACCGGGATTTAAAAAATGTAAAGAACATAAAAAATGGGGCTTGAATGCACTTACTATTGAGCTTCGAAGCTTGAAAACCCTAACCATGTCTTCTCCCATGCAATATTCGGCCATAGTAGAAGATGGACAAGAAATTTGGCTTTTATTTTGTCTTTTAGTCCATTAATGACCAAATGACCAAAATGTCCTTTTAATCTTTCTTTGAAATTTTATCCATCCAAGCCTATTTTTGTCCAAAATTTTAGAACTTAGTCAAATTGGTATTTAAGACCCTCTAATTAAAAATCCAATTCAATTTCATATTAAAACTTCTAGAAATCATATTTTTTAATTTATTCAATGAAACACCCCAAACCCGGCCCACAAGCCCTGACCGGATCTGGCATGCTTCTAGGGAAAAACTATTCGAAACTTATTTGAACTTTGCCAAAATTTTTGTGTGTTTTTGAAAAAAACAATTGATTTGTGTTGGGTTCAAATTTTAAACGGTGCTGATTAGGTGTCAAAACATTTAACATTTATTTTTAATAAAAGCTACTTAAACTTTAAAGTGATAAAAATCGTATTCTACTAGAATAATTTAAAATGCATGCACAAACAGTTTCATACTAGTGGCCTTATTACATCAAAAGAATTTCGAAATAAATCCAAAACTTAAATATTAAAAACTAATAAAAATAAAACAATCTCTGAGTTGAGCATGGCCACCACTGAGCTCCTGCCGACCCAGTCCATCACTGAGTGTCACCTGAAAAATATCCCACAACGGGGTGAGTCAAATAGATTCAGTGTGTAACGACCAACACAAGTCTCAATCAATTTAGGCATGTCAAGTCATACATAATAAACATATATAATCAATGATGCAAACCCGAACCCAAACCTAGATAACCATCCGCTACACATCACCCGTACCAACCATCACACCGTGGGGACTACTAAGTCAACCCTCCATCCGCTACACATCATCGAAGGCGTCATTGCAGATTTACATGCTCATCGCCTTATATATATTGTGGCATAGTCACCAGATAATTATTTGTGACATAAGTCACCACATTCAGATTTTGTGACATGAGTCACCACATTCAGATATTGTGGTATAAACCACCAGATCACTTACCCTTTAAAATAATTTCCCGTATGCCCCATGTCATACAAATCATGCAAAGATTATGCCACATTCTTTATTTCACATTCTTACCAATATTCACATATGTGTCATAACAGGTATTCGTAACATTGTAAACATAGTTTTAGAGAATAACGCACTCAATCATTGTACCATTGAATGGTACCTTAAGCCATATCTTTCACATTCTTATTAACACATTTATCAAACATAACCATAAATCTATTAAGGCTTAGTGTGGGGTACACACCTGGCATTAACGCTTTACTGAAATCCCGAAAACCCGATCTAATGCTTTAGACCCTTAATTCCTACATTCGGCCAACACTACACATTTTAGCTAAAGGTCATTCGGCCAAATAATCAAATCCCGAAGGATTTATCACAACTTAAATCTTACCTTGTTGCCGATTTGATTACTAATCAAATCCCGAAACTTTGCTGTGTTTCCTTCTTTCAATCGGCTAGCACTAAATCACTTCACAGATTAGTTTTTGGCTTTTGAATAAATAAGAAATAGATCTAAGTCACTAAATAGGCCTTGGCCGAATATACATAGTCACCTACCTTGTGGATTTGAATCCCGAAATTGCTACTAGATTGGGTATCTGTCGAAATCACTATGGCATGTGTTAGATCCAATTCTAACATTTAATCAATACCATAAATGGCCTTTGGCCTGAAATCACACTTTACCTACCTTAGATCCCAAAATCCCGAAAGATCTCCTCTTTTAGTCGACAACAACCGAATCCCAAAATCTCCTTCTTAGATTCGGCCAAAGAATAGTAAAAGGGGTTAGATTCCAACTTTCGGCTATGAGAAATAAAAAGAAGGAAATCAAATAACGTTAGAGCTTACCCTTACTATAGAAATCGACTACACCCTTGCTTGCACCCACAGAGAGATTTGGCTATAGGCTATGTGTTTGATCAATCAGGTTTCGGCTTTTGGTGTTTGGTGAACAATCGACTATGGCTAGGAAAAGTCTTACTTTCGGCTTTTGGTGAGTTGTGGAAAGAAGAAGAGAAGAAAAGAGATATTCGGCCTTAACAAATGGAAGAAAAGATGAGAAAGAAAGATGGTAGATTTGGCTTTAAGGATCACAAGAAAAGAAAGGAGAAGTATGAGGCTTAAGGAGAATCGGCAATGATGGAACTTAGAGAGGGATATTTGGTTTTAACAATGGAAGAAAAGATGAGAGAAAAGAGTGAAGAGAGGGGGCTAAATTTTGGCAAAGGTGAGAAAAAGAAACCATAAAACCCTTTTACCAAATTCGACTACCCCTCCCCTACTACTTGGCCGAAAGTCACCTCATGAGAGTCCCTAGGCCGGCCACCTCTTTTCCCTCTCTACCTTATCCCTTGATCCCCTCCTCCTTAGCCGAATCCTCAACACTCCAACCCAATCTATACTTCCTTCCTTCAGAGTCCATATGCCGTCCACTACTGCTCATCCTTGCTGCAAAATAAAACTTTTATTTACTTCCCTTGTGACTCGAACCTAAGCCCTTTCCCCTTGCTTGTGGCGTCACACTCTAAGGCCCTAAGTGGCGCCTCTAAGCCACTTAAACAAGCCTATTTTTGTGTCATATTTCCCCTACTAATTTTCTTAAGGCCTCTTAGGCTTAGCTCTCTCTTTTAAACTTAAAATCGAATAATTTCTAAGGCATTTACTACACTTTAAAGTTTCCAAAATTCATGCCACACAATTTAGAACACATAGACATGCTTTCACACATACTTAAGCAAAAATGCATAAGACATAAATCCTGGATATTACATTCAATTTAGTCCTTAAAATCTAATCGAGCACCTTAGACATATAATTTCTTTATGAAATTTTCACATAAGCATGTAAACATATCATAGACCTTATAATAATCATAAAATAATTATTTCTACTTCGAATTCGTGGTCTCAAAACCATTGTTCTGACTAGGCCCTAATTTGGGATGTTACATTTCTCCCCCTTTAAGGATTTTCATCCTCAAAAATCTTACTAGAATAGTGGTTTAGTTCATCATAATCTTTACTATCTCATAATTACTGCTAAAGAACTTTTATTTTAGCCTTCATTAAAATCCAGGGTCTTATTTAGCTTTCCTAATAACTCATGATATATAAAAGTTCGGATCTCAATCCAATTAACCAGGACTAGCTTTCCGAGAAATCTGATAATCTCATAATAAATGATTCCATTAACCCGTTGGGCATATTTAACATTTACCGAAACGATTGGCGAATTTCATCATATGTCAACCAGAAATCCATATATCATTTTTCTCTTTCAAATATCAGAATAATCTTGACAAGAAATCCATAATCATCTCGTTTTCATTTCCATTCTAATATCACTACTGACGAAGATCGTTTTGATATTACCCGATGTTCAGCAGTAGTCCTAATAACCTTTCATGTATTCAATTACAAAGATTAGAAATGTTAAGTTCTAAATTCGATCATCAATGTATTACTTCTGTGATTTTTCTTGCAAACTCTGAAACACCCCAAACCCGGCCCATGAGCCTTGACCGGATCTGGTATGTTCCCCGGTGTAAACCGTTTCAAATTCTTTTGTTACTTAGGAAAGACTTGTGTGATTTGGAAGAAAGATCGTTTTGGGTTGGGCTTGAGATGAAAACAGGTTCATTTCATTATTAAAAATCCTTTACTTTAAGTGACAAAACATTTGGGCTTTGTTTTAAAAATAGATTTACTTAATCTTTTAATAAGTAAAAGTTTGTAAGCTCAATAAATAAAAACAGAATAAAATAATTCTACTAAGGCCTTATTACATCAAATAATTCCCAAAATTTAAATTCAAAATACTTAAAGTAAAATAGTCCAAATATATGAAATCTAAACTTCACATGGCCTCCACTAAGCATCAGCCGGCCCGGTCCATCAATGGTCATCACCTGAAAAGTAATCCCACAACGGGGTGAGTCAACAGACTCAATGTGTAACCAACACTAAAATTTAATATTTCGCATACAATATCATTCATGTTCATAAAATATTTAAACAATATGATGCAACCCAACCCAACCCAAACCTATATGCCATCTGCTACACTCCCCGTGCATCATCCTCGCACACCGTGGGACTACTAAGTCAACCTCCTTCGCTACACTCCATATCGCGGTCTTAGGTCACCGCATTCGTGGTCTTAGGTCACCACGCTTAGATTTCGTGGTCTTAGGTCACCACATCGATTACTATGGTCTTAGGTCACCACATTCGGATATCACGGTCTTAGGTCAACGTGTTTGTGGTCTTAGGTCACCACATTCACTTCCCCTTTCATATAACCCATATGCCCCATATTTCATACACAATATGCAAAATCATGCCTTAATTCACATTCTTATCACTTTTCACATGTTAAAATAACATATATTCATATTCCTAGTAGGAGTAGGAAACGTGCATTAGTACTTTGTACCATAGTATGGTACCTTAGCCATATTCACATTCTTAATAACACATTTAATTTAAAACATAGCCATGAACGTATTAAAACTTAGGGTAGGGTACACAAAGACCTTAGCCATATTCTTACACTTTCATATTAACACATATAATGAATTAAATACCGATGAATCTATTGAGATTTAGTGTAGGGTACACACCGATTCGCTTAAGGTTTCCAATCCAAATCCCAAAAGCTTGATCTAATGCCTTAGATCTTAAATCTCTACATTTAATCAATCATTTAATACTTAGTAAGCCATTCGGCCATAAATCTAAATCCTAGTAGGATTAGTACACTAAATCTTACCTTGGTGCCAAATCCCGAAATCTTCACTATACTCTTTCTTGTATTCGGCAAAGCTATAAATCACTTTAACAAATTAGTTTTGGCTTTTGAATAAATATGAACTAGATCTAAAACACCAAAAATAGGCCTTGGCGAATATTCGCATGTCTTACCTTGTGGATTTTAAATCCAAATTCACCGAATAACTAGGAACACGCTGCCTATGGTGTACCTTCGAGAAAAGAACTTCTCCTTCCTTATAGTCCTAGACACTTAGAAAATCCCGACCTTACCCTTAATCTTTGAGCCTTCTTTCCAAATTTTGAATAACACTATAATGGGGTTAGATTTCCTAGTTTTGGCTTTAATCTTAGAAGAAAAGAATGGAAATCGATAACTTTATCGACCTTACCCTTAATCTTTGTAATCGATTATTTATCTCCTTTTAGACTTGAGTCCTCAAAGATTGCGGCTTCCTCTTTAAGACCTTAAAGAGTAGTCACACAAAATTAAAACTATAAATGTTCACTTTCCTCTTTTTTAACTTATCATTTCTAAAGCATTTCTTACATTTCCAGGACATTTCCTATATTTCCTTACATTTCCTACATTTCCTTACATTTCCATACATTTCCTTACATTTCCATACATTTCCATACATTTTCTTATATTTCCATACATTTCTATACATTTCCTTACATTTCCATACATTTCCATACATTTCCTTATATTTCTATACATTTCCATACATTTCCATAACTTCACTTGATGCCATAACCCTTGCACCTTAGGTGGCGTCCCTTGCCACTTTTCCACATCACTTCTTGTTTTTAACTTAAAAACCAATAATTGTCCAAAGCTTTCTCTTCCATCAAAGGATTTTAAAAACCCTTAATTCACTTCCAAACACTGCCAAAACCTACTACTCATGAATTATGCACAAACGCATAACCCCTAATCTAGGATGTTACAGGTTCTACCTCCTTAAAATAATTTCGTCCTCGAAATTACTTACTAACGATTAATCGTGCATCTTAACTCATCGTGCTACGCTTATGTTGCGACTCGATCTTAATAGAGCCATCATACTTCCTAGGCACAATTTTTTTAAGTTCATGCTCCAAGAACTCATTTCTAACGATCGCTTTAATCGATTAAGAAATTTTTATGAATTAGCTTTTATTCCATTGATTATCCGTGAAGAAGTTTTATGAAAAGAATTTTAGGAGTGGTTCTTTTGTATTCATACATGCACACAGTCTTTACATTCATCCATCAATCAATTATGAACTTTCGTTCATTCAGAGAAATGTTATAGTTTTCATTGTTGTTGTTTTTCCACTACCTAGGGGTATTTTCGTAATTCATCCTACAGGGGTATTTTTCGTAATTTATCAAAACAAGGTTCCTTGGTGTTTTTGTCAATGAGGGTATATTGGAAAGTTTGCATTCCCGGGGGTATTTTGGAAAATTTTAGAATCCAAGGGTATTTTGGTAATTAATCCGGTGAATTTGTAAATCTTAAAAAATCACGGATATTTTGGAATTTACAAAACTTGAGGGTTATTTTGAGAATTTGTTTTCCAAATCGTGTTGTTGCAAAAATTTTTGAAGATCGAAATCGCTCGGTAATTTTGTAACTCGAGGGTATTTTGGGTAATTTGCAAGGTTGGGGTAACCGTAAAAAAAAAATCAAGGTATTTTGATATTTTGTAAATTTAGGGTTCCTTTAAGCAAAGTAGTGAATATTTGATAAGAACGTGGGTATCTTGAAAATTTCATAAACCAATGGCATTTTGTTAATTTTACCACTAGGGTATTTTAGTAAATTTGTAAATCAAAATATTTCAGAAAATTTATAAAATAATCTTTTCAAATCAAGAGGGTAATTTAGAAATTTTAAAACTAGGGTTTCCATAAAATACTGGCTAGTCCTTTTCGGGTTTTAGTTAGGGTTTAGCACTGTATAAGTTCTCTTGGTTAGGGTGAACAGAGGCTACGCACTGTAGGATTCGAGTAAAGAGGAAATGTTCACTTTCCTCTTTGAATTATTTCTAAATCATTTTCCTAGTTTCCATAAATGTTCACTTTCCTCTTTTTAACTTATCATTTCTAAAGCATTTCTTACATTTCAGGACATTTCCTATATTTCCTTACATTTCCTACATTTCCTTACATTTCCATACATTTCCTTACATTTCCATACATTTCCATACATTTCCTTATATTTCCATACATTTCTATACATTTCCTTACATTTCCATACATTTCCATACATTTCCTTATATTTCTATACATTTCCATACATTTCCATAACTTCACTTGATGCCATAACCCTTGCACCTTAGGTGGCGTCCTTGCCACTTTTCCACATCACTTCTTGTTTTTAACTTAAAACCAATAATTGTCCAAAGCTTTCTCTTCCATCAAAGGATTTTAAAACCCTTAATTCACTTCCAAACACCGCCAAAACCTACTACTCATGAATTATGCACAAACGCATAACCCCTAATCTAGGATGTTACAGTTCTACCCTCCTTAAAATAATTTCGTCCTCGAAATTACTTACTAACGATTAATCGTGCATCTTAACTCATCGTGCTACGCTTATGTTGCGCACTCTGATCTTAATAGAGCCATCATACTTCCTAGGCACAATTTTTTTTTAAGTTCATGCTCCCAAGAACTCATTTCTAACGATGCGCTTTAATCTGATTAAGAAATTTTTATGAATTAGCTTTTATTCCACTGATTATCCGTGAAGAAGTTTTATGAAAAGAATTTTAGGAGTGGTTCTTTTGTATTCATACATGCACACAGCCTTTACATTCATCCATCAATCAATTATGAACTTTCGCTCATTCGGAGAAATGTTATAGTTTTCATTGTTGTTGTTTTCCACTACCTGGGGTATTTTCGTAATTCATCCTCTGAGGGTATTTTTCGTAATTTATCAAAACAAGGTTCCTTGGTGTTTTTGTCAATGAGGGTATATTGGAAAGTTTGCATTCCGGGGTATTTTGGAAAATTTTAGAATCCAAGGGTATTTTGGTAATTAATCAGTGAATTTGTAAATCTTAAAAAATCACGGATATTTTGGAATTTACAAAACTTGAGGGTTATTTTTGAGAATTTGTTTTCCAAATCAGTGTTGTTGCAAAAATTTTTGAAGATCGGGGGTCGTTCTGGTAATTTTGTAACTCAGGGGTATTTTGGGTAATTTGCAAGGTTGGGGTAACTTCGTAAAAAAAAAATCAAGGTATTTTGATATTTTGTAAATTTAGGGTTCCTTTAAGCAAAGTAGTGAATATTTGATAAGAACTGTGGGTATCTTGAAAATTTCATAAACCAATGGCATTTTGTTAATTTTACCACTAGGGTATTTTAGTAAATTTGTAAATCAAAATATTTCGGAAAATTTATAAAATAATCTTTTCAAATCAAGAGGGTAATTTAGAAATTTTAAAACTAGGGTTTCCATAAAATACGGCTAGTCCTTTTCGGGTTTTAGTTAGGGTTTAGCACTGTATAAGTTCTCTTGGTTAGGGTGAGCAGAGGCTACGCACTGTAGGATTCGAGTAAAGAGGAGGTGAGTCACTAGGACTGCTTAAATACCAAGCTCTTCTGAATCCACTCCTAGACATGCGCTGCAGATTACCACACCCTAGCTCGATGACTTAATCACAGTGTTTGTCTAATGGTCCTTAAGTTTTATGTACTTGTGTTTTTGAGTAGACTAGTCCTAGGGTTCAACAGATCCTAGCTCACTATTCTACGTTTCCATAAAAGCCCATACATTTCACATATTCAAATCACTTCAGAAGTCAGAAGTACTTACCTGGTGGACTTCGGGTTGGAGACCTAGTGGGCCATGCCAGAAAAACCTGCTTAATTCACAAAATCCCTTTTGGCCTTAACTTTGAAAACGTTTTGGGCCTTAAACCCAAGGCCGAGAGTTTAAAATTGGGCTCTGATATCAAATTGAAACACCCCAAACCTGGCCCACGAGCCTTGACCAGATCTGGTATGTTCCTCGGTGTAAACCGTTTCAAATTCTTTTTGTTACTTAGGAAAAACTTGTGTATTTTGAAAGAAAGTTTGTTTTGGGTTGGGCTTGAGTTGAAAACAAGTTAATTTCGTTATTAAAAATCCTTTTGATTTAGGTGATAAAACGTTTGGGCTTTGTATTAAAATAATTTTACTTAATCTTTTAATAAATATAAAGATTGTAGGCTCAATAAATAAAAGTAAAGTAATGTAATGCTACTACGGCATTATTACATCAAATAATTTCCCAAAATTAAAACCAAAATAAACTTTAAAATACTTAAAATAAAATAAAAGTCCAAGTTGTAAATTTCTTGCTGTGCATGGCCATCCCTAAGCTTCTGCCAAACTCGATCCATCACTGATCGTCGCCTGAAAATAGTCCCACAGTGGGGTGAGTCAAACAGACTCAATGTGTAACCAACACTAAGAATTAACATTTCAGGCATGCATTATCATATCACATACATGTTCATATAACAGGTAAAAATAATGATGCAACCCAAACCCAAACCTAGTTAGCCATCCGCTACACTCCCCCGTACCAACCTGTACACCGTGGGGACTACTAAGTCAACCCTCATTCCACTACACTCTATATCACGGTCTTAGGTCACCGCATTCGTGGTCTTAGGTCATCACGTTCAGATTTTTGTGGTCTTAGGTCACCACATTTAGATTACTGTGGTCTTAGGTCACCATATTCAGATATCACGGTCTTAGGTCACCGTGTTTGTGGTCTTAGGTCACCACATTCACTTCCCCAAAAATAAACCCATATGCCCCATATAATAGTAATATGCATAATATGCCAGAGTTCACATTCTTATTCTTATTCTCATGTTACAATTAACATATTTCATAATCCTAGTAGGAGTAGGAAACGTACCTTAGTACTTTGTACCATAGTATGGTACCTTAGCCATATTCACATTCTTATAAACATGCACATTTAATTTAAAACATAGCCATGAACATATTAAAACTTAGGGTAGGGTACACACCTGATTCACTTAACAATTTCACTAAAATCCCAAAAATTCAATCTAAAGCCTTAGATCTCAAGTCCCTACATTCGGCCAACCTTAGTATGTTAGCATAAAGCCTATTCGGCTATAAAACCAAATCCTAGTAGGATTAGTACACTAAAACTTACCTTGGTGCCAAATCCCAAAACCTTCACTATACTCTTTATTGTATTCGGCAAAGCTTTAAATCACTTTAACAAATTAGTTTCGGCTTTTGAATAAATATGAACTAGATCTAAAACACCAAAAATAGGCCTTGGCGAATATTTGCATGTCTTACCTTGTGGATTTTAAATCTAAAATTCACCGAATAACTAGGGAACACGCCTATGGTGTACCTTCGGAAAAGAACTTCTCCTTCTTGTAGTTGTCTTAAACAAATCCGAAAAGATCTCTTCAAATTTTCGCAACAAGATATTAATGGGGTTAGTCCTAGATTTCGACAAATCTTAAAAGAAAAGAATGGAAATCGATAACTACCGACCTTACCCTTAATCTTTGTAATCGATGACCCTTTTCTTGAGTCCTCAAAGATTGACTTAAGACCTAGAGAGTAGTTACACAAGTTTCGCTTTTGGAATATTGAGAGGAGAAGAATGAAGAAGAAAAGAATAGTTGCTTAAGAGAATTCGAGAGGTTATCAAGGAAGAGAAAATAATCTTTGAATGGCCTCTTTTCCTTTTATAGCCAAATTTACTACTCGTAATCCCTTACTTGGCCACCACTCTTCTATTTTGATAACTTTATCCTTTGAATTATCACTTTATTAAAAGAATTAATCCAACAATTATCTCCTAAAAATAATGATAATTAAATCTATTATTTATCTCCTATTTAGACGAAATTTAAAGAGAATAAAACTCTTCCCTTAAGAGTCCCTATTACCGTCCATTGCTTCCTCTTTAAGTAATTAAATAAAAATCAATTAAAGTCTTAGCTAGATGCCGTCCACCCCTTCCCTTGATGAGTCGAATTTAAACTTATCCTATTGGACTCTTTGTGGCCATACGAGGCCCAACACCCTTGCATGTGGCGCCATTTCCAGAGGCCCTAAGTGGCATCTTCAGGCCACTTTTCCAAGCCTGTTTGTGTGTCAAATTTCACATACTTTTTCTCTTAAGGCCACCTTGCCTTAATTTCCTCTTTTAAACTTTAAAACTCGACATTTCTAAGTCATTTCTAAGTTTCCAAAAATTTTCGTTTGGCTCTTTAAACTTGACATTTCCTTACATTTCCTAGTTTCCAGAAATGTTCACTTTCCTCTTTTGAATCATTTCTAAATCATTTTCCTAGTTTCCATAAATGTTCACTTTCCTCTTTTGAATCATTTCTAAATCATTTTCCTAGTTTCCGTAAATGTTCACTTTCCTCTTTTTAACTTAGCATTTCCAAAATGTTCACTTTCCTCTTTTAACTTAACATTTCCAAGTTTCCAAAATGTTCACTTTCCTCTTTTTGAAACTTAACATTTCTAAATCATTTCTTACATTTCCAGGACATTTCCCTACATTTCCTTACATTTCCCTACATTTCCTTACATTTCCATACATTTCCTTACATTTCCTTACATTTCCATACATTTCCTTACATTTCCATACATTTCCATACATTTCCTTATATTTCCATACATTTCCATACATTTCCATACATTTCCATACATTTCCTTACATTTCCAAGGTTCTAAAAATGCACACCACATATCACAGTAAACATGCTATTTCATAAAATTAAGCAAAAATGCACACAATGGGATTCGAACCTCTTCCCTCAAAGTACTTCACTTGATGCCATAACCCTTACACCTTAGGTGGCGTCCCTTGCCACTTTTCCACATCACTTCTTGTTTTTAACTTAAAAACCAATAATTGTCCAAAGCTTTCTCTTCCATCCTAGGATTTTAAAAACCCTTAATTCACTTCCAAACACTGCCAAAACCTACTACTCATGAATTATGCACAAACGCATAACCCCTAATCTAGGATGTTACAAACTTTCTGCATAAGCCCAGATTTTTTTTTGTCCAGCGTATACCCCATCGGTTCAAAGACTTTGGTCAATAACGTTCTCGTTCATTAAAAGCTTTAGTGACATGTAATAGACCATTCAACTTTCACAAGATGAACACTGTAACACCCCATTCTCAGGTCCGATGCTTAGACTGGATGCGAGACATTACCGTGCTTGAACTCACTTAATCAAGTACTTACTGGCTAAAAAATTTTGTTTCCGCTTAAAACCTCTCTTTCTTGATCTAGACATATGTATCATGGTCATACAGGCCTTAAACACTTGTTCGGACTTTCGAAACTTATCAAAAATCCTCTCTCAAAATCAAAGGTTACACGCCCGTGGGGTTTGGGGCACGCCCGTGCACCCCTAAACATGCCCATGTTTCCCATCCGTGGAGAGCTACTGACTTATCTGACACGGCCTTGACACGCCTGTGTCCTCCAACCGTGTAGAGCTATTGACTTAACCAACACGGCCTAAGCACACGCCCATGCCCAAGGCGTGGGTCTTACACGGCTCATGCACACGGTCGTGGGATTTACTCGTGGCCTATTCTAACATTTAATAATAAGGTGCAGGGTTCGCACGGCCCAGACACACGCCCGTGTGTCTAACCGTGTGGACACTTAGAGGCTATATACCAAGCCTTTTTCCATCCTACATTTCATACATTAATATACTAATTCAATAAAGTCTCAAATCAATGACTAAAACACATGACTTTATACATTTGATTCATGAAATAAAGTGTTACTACCATACAATTACAACAACTTAGCCATCATCAACGGCTATACACAATTAAATTACAAACCCTTTTGGCCAACATAGTTTGGCTCATTAACAATAACTTAATCAACCTTAAATTCTAGTCCTATACATGCCATGACTCATAAGGACTTGATACCTCAAATCGAATGTCTGCTTGATAGTGTGAAAACATCTCCAGCAGCCTCCAACCCGTATTAGTGAACATAATCTATAAGAGATGAGAAAAGAAAAGGAGTAAGCACTAATGCTTAGTAAGTTCATCTGCATAATCTGGCAAATATTAATATTCATTAAATATAGATAGCCACAAGATATCATGCTGGGTCATTCCCATTAAGTCATGGTTGCTTACTCAACCACTCTAGAAGCTTACTCATTTTATCTCTTACCGTACCACGAACAAATTGCTTGTTTACAAAAGAATCCATTCCTGTACTGATTATCATGTAATCATATAAGACAACACATCAAGTCTTATTAATAAGCTACTCATCTTTCGGTGGTTTTGCACTTAGCCTACCATTATCATACATTCATAAATAGTCATCCACCTGTAATACTTTAATTCAATTGTTCATCCGAGAACACCCTCACATTACTACTTGTACTTAACTTTTCCACGATATTTATTCGCATTCACACAATATAACAATAAATCTAACTCATGCAACAAGGTGCATTAGTTTCCCATATCCCAATAGGGGTTCATTATATATATAAATTGAAATCGTCTCAATTCAATTCTAATACATACTTGTGCCTTTCGTAGCTCAACCGCATTCTTTCTTTACTTCAACATATACTCTGAAATACTCAAGTTATAAAATAACTCTCTTGAGTCTCATACTCATGAAATCACATAGAAATCCTACCCCAATAGGGTCTTACTTGAATTAACATATCAATTCCATGTCCTTGACACGGTCTTATACGAATCCTTATATCGAGGCCATAATCCAATATGGTCTTATACGGGATTTTAACTATCGTCTCAACATTCTTCATGCATTTCATCCAAGGGTATTTCATACATCCATAGAGTGAATATAAATTCCATACAACATCAGAATACTTATATGAACTCATACATAATTTCAATAACTGCATGTGAACTTACCTCGTTGTCGAAATAGCCGAAAATAACTATTAGCCCACATTTCTCTTTTCATCCGTTTAGGTCCGAAACTTGCTTTCCTTGATCTAGAACAATGAAATTTACCAATTTATTCATTTAATAACCATAAAATACCTTAATATACAATTTAGGTAAAATGACTATTTTCCCTACACTTTGGCAAGATTACGATTTTGCCCCTAGGCTCGTAAATAAATTTTCATCACATTTTCTTGCTAATCAAGCCTAGATGAACATTTAATTCTCTTACATCTACCCACAATTCCAACTATTTCATGCCTTAATGAACAATTTATAACTTTTGCATTTTAGTCCCAAATAGGTGTTTTCATGGCAACACCTTTCACAAAAGTTGTTTCTCATCTTTCTAACATTCATTTTCTTCCATAAAAACTCATCAAACAACATAGACTCTCTAATGGAAAGTCCTTAGACTCTCAACCATATTGTAAAATAGTCCCCTCAATAGCTAGCTCAAGCTTTGGGGATCATAAAAGTACAATTTTCTTCAAGAAAAATGATCAAAATCACTTACTAGGGAGGAGGATTGCTTGCTGAAATTTTAAGCTTCAAAACCCCCTTGTTGCTGCTCATTTTTGGTGGAGAAGAAGAGAGAAAAAGATGATATCTTTTTCCTTTATTTTATTATAAAACATCAATTTCAACCCACCAACTTGGACCAAAAATTAAAACTCTTGTCCCCTCTTGTCTACATGGCCGGCCATCATATTCAAGATGGTCTAATTGCCCTTTAAAACCCTCCAATTAATATTTCATGGCTATTTGGTACCTTTAGCCTATAGAATAGAACTTTTGCACTTTATGCGATTTAGTCTTTTTTTTCGTGATTTAGCATGAAATCGCTAAAATTAAAACACCAAAACTTTCATACATCTTTATAAACATGTTATAACACATAATATAACATGAAAATAATTTTCTCTTTTCTCGGTTTAGTGATTTCGAGATCACTATTCTGACTAGACCCTAAATCGGGCTGTTACAATTCTCCCCCCTTAAGGATTTTCGTCCTCGAAAATCTTATCAGGAGGAGTTGTTACCAACATTCTTAAAACATTTCCATAAATTCTTCAAAATCACAAATTCACATATCCATAAGTTTCCTCTGACAACAATCTTTATGCTATCATACATAAGGTCGAAGCACCACTTGCGACCTAGGTACTTATTCCTCCCGGGCATATACTCAATGATCTACTAATTTGGAACTCTTCACAAATCCGAATAATCATTCGGATCCTTATAGGTCGATTTATTAAAACTCGAATGTCATTTCCCCTTCTTGGGAATTTTGTCAAATCACACTGGAAATCTATAAGCCTTTACTTTACCTTCTCATTAAAGCATTCACCAGTTATAACAATCCTGACTTGAACGCTTTGAAAACTCAGCTTTTTGTGGTCAACTACTTCTGACTATAAGCTCATTCATCTCATGAAAGGTACTCTGTTGTCAAACATTTATGCACATAACTGCTTTTACTTATTCTTGCATTAGTAGATATGCTACTACTAAATCTCATGCCAAAACCTTCGTATAAGTTCTGGATTTCATCATCATTCTAGTTCTGTTTCGAGGAAATCTCAACAATAGAAAACTTATGCAACCTGTATGTTACCATCTTGAAATAAACTAACCCAGAGCTTATTCGAAAATACCATTTGCTATCTCACTCCTGAACTCTTCTGTTCTGAAAAGAAAACTTGCTCTTGACATTAATCTCACTGAAATTATGATATCACCGACTAGGTAACTCACATTGCTTAACATGAAGCTTTCCTTTAAACACCTGTACAATGACTATACCCACCATTGTAATAGCTCAAGCAATTTCCACTAATTCGTCTTCAAAATCTTTTGTAGTATAAGATACTCTCAATCATTAAAATTTAGAAATACACATCGATTTTCCCATGGATCATTACATAACATCTAATTCACAAGATGAGACACACAAAAGTGATCGCCTCGGATCACCAACTTGTTAACTCTTTTTCTCGATTCAGACTGAACTCAGTACTAGAACTTTCAATTGATAGTTCCCTCTATAGCTTTCAACTCAACCATCATGGGTTGAACATTTCGATGAGCATATCTTTATAATATATTCTCTACTCACGTACAAACATAATTTTATTCTCCTTATTGAATCAGATATGAATATACACAAAACTCAAATCATATCTCAATACGTTAATCAACTCTTTTCTCCATATTGAGAACTATACATTAAGCACACTCTCATCTGAGTTTCTCTTGCTATGCTAATCTAAAACTTTTACCATCGTCATTTCTCACGTTAACAGGGACATCTCTATCGAATTCATTAACTCTATTCAATTTACTCGAAATCCCATCACACAATGTGAAACTTGAAATTTCACTTCTTGTACGAGAATCATCACCAACTTCCTCCTCAAGATACCCGAATAAGGCTACGAGGAGACAAAGGAATGTCAATTCCAATTACTAACTCGACAATTGTTTGATCTATATTCACAATCGGCTAACATTCTCACATAATCTCAATTCATGAGATAAACAACTACATCGCCTGTGAGAGGCAAAAGACATTAACACTTAGTACTTAAGAAGAGCATTATGACCCATACAACTATGGTTGTCATAATTGAACACTCTCATCGTTCAAACATGGTTTCTTTAACCATTCTGTCCTCAAGCTCCTTAACCATTCCTTTCATTAATAAACATCAATTTATGAAGATCTCGATAAACATACATCTCCGGCTTTCTACTCACTTGAGTCAAATAACCTAGGCTAACTTTCTCTTGTTCATAACATTGTATAATCAATACAATCGTTAAAGCATTCGGACATACTTTCTTACAATTGCCTTTATTAAGCACCTACCATGCCGCACATCGTACTCTTTTCTTCATGACTTGTTCACAAATGCCTATTTTTACCCATTCACATGGCTTTGGTAAAATTTTCATTTCTACCCCTAGACTCATCTATGTGTTCCATTAATCACAAGGGATAATCAAAGACGCATATTCATCATCATTCATATGGGTACAAAACCAATGCCACATCCCCGAGGTGGTCTTATATGGAGCCAACTCTAAATGCCAATGCCATATCCCGGATATGGTCTTATATGGGCTTCATGTCGTGTATCGATGCCATATTTTAAATACAGCTTTATACGATTCTCATATCCATTTCCAAAGCCATTTTCTAGATGTGGTCTTATACGAAATCATAACTTGGTACCGAGGCCATGCCTCGAATATAGTCTCATACAGGACTTTATCTATTTCTTATCTAAATAGTAGCCCTTTTTAGCATAGTCCCCTAGGACTCCAACTTCATGTTCAACAATAATTACTCTACCTAGTAAAGTATCATGTATCAATGTGATACAAAGCATTTTCAAAATGCTAACACAAATACTGCATTAATTACATACAAATTTACTCAATTTGACTCTCATAACATCTCATCATAATTCAGCGGTGGTAAGGAGGGTGAGGTCACAGAGCCTCTTAACTTAACTCTCGTGACTACATGCATATGATTTATGATTCATCATTAATAAAATATCATCATAGTCATACAACTCATCTCAAGTGAGTTTTCACATTTATGACGCTACAATTGTTTCTATCACAAATACATTAGAATAATGTCTTCACTTACTCAAGTTCTACATTACTATCTACTTGAGTACTCAACATTTAACTCTACTTTCTTTTACAATCAATTATCAATCAATGAATGCCTTACGGGTCTGAGTTCGTCGTTTACCTGATTGCCATAGTCCAACTATGGTCTTACTCATATCACGACAATATAGTCCAACTATTTCTTTATATGTCATCACAATGCCATAGCCTCGCTATAGTCTTACATGAAATCTCATATCAATACCAATGCCATATGCCTGATATGGTCTTATATGAAACTTATCTTTGCCTTGAATCATTGGGTTTAGACATTACTTCGGTGATATTTAATCATTTCAAAAATGGCAGCAACATGCCCTTTTTTCTCTCTTTTTTTTCTATCAAAGAATCATATGAACGATTAATTCCCGCATGATACACTTTTGATTGAAAGAGTTTTACCAATTCCAACAACTTTTCTTTTTGATTTGAAAATAGTTTGAATCGGATCCTTTTGATTTCTATATCACAAATAGACTTACGAAGTTGTTCCAACTTATTGGTTAATGCCAATGCCATATCCCAGATATGGTCTTACACCGGCTTTTGTCTTAATGCCGATACCATGTTCCAAACACGGTCTTATACTGGCACTCATAATATGGCTGATGCCATGTCCCAGGCATGGTCTTACACTGACCCTCATAATATGGCCGATCCCATGTCCCAGACATGGTCTTACACTGGCTCTCATAATGTGGCCGATGCCATGTCCCAGACATGGTCTTACACTTGCTATCATAATGTGGCCGATGCCATATCCCAGATATGGTCTTACACTAGCACACATATTAACGCCGATGCCATGTCCCAAACATGGTCTTACACTAGCTCTCTCATTGCCATGGTCCAACCATGGTCTTATTTATCTTTTCATCGTTGAACGTCCGTACTCATCTCCTGCATTCTACTTAGTCAAACATCCAAATTTTAGCTTTCATACCACAATATGGGTGGTTTCTTGCTCTTACTATTTCTCACATACATCATGGTGCTTACTATTCTCATGTTTGTAAGGTAAATAAGGTACCTGTAACACTTGATCACAAAAATTAGTATGCTTTACTATAATAAACATAATCTCAGCATCATCATTCATAACATGAATTATACTTATCAGTCAGTTTTAACTAGCATGACATAATATCAACTTTACTACTACCTTTCTTGCCTCATTTTAATTTTACTCATTTGCCCGATGAATTTCTGTGAATTACCGAGGATACTAAATCTCTTGTCATAAACTTGATGCCAAAGCCATACTCTAGGCATGGACTTATATGAAAGGTCTCTTCTTGAATCAATGGCAAGCTTGCCTTGGTCTTACATGAAATATCTGTTCAATGCCAAGCTTGCCTTGGACTTACATGAAATATCTGTTCAATGCCAAGCTTGCCTTGGACTTACATGAAATATCTCTTCTTGAATCAATGCCAAGCTTGCCTTGGTCTTACATGAAATATTTGTTCAATGCCAAGCTTGCCTTGGACTTACATGAAATGTTTCTTCTTGATTGCTGATGCCATGCCTTGGCTTGTCTTATACGGGCTTTCTTGTCTCATGTGATGGATTGAGTATCCTGGGCAATTCTTATTCAATCGGGACTTGCTCATAATTAATCTCATTGATTTCTTTATTCAGCAAAACATTAAACATTTCATGATGACAATGTACATTATACTAAGCAATTCAAAGATAGAAATCATTAAGCTTAGAAATCATACAACTTACTGAATTTAACTCGAGTGGGATTCTCACTTTCTTAATAAAACAAATTCGTTACGACCAAGAGACATCACACTATCACGATCCACATATGGCATGTATAGCTAGACTCTTACTCTCGCTAGGTTAGTTCTAGAACCGACTAAACCATGGCTCTGATACCACTAAATGTAACACCCCGTACCTAGGTCCGATGCTAAGACTGGATGTGAGACATTACCGTGCTTAAACTCACTTAATCAAGTACTTACTGGCTAAAAAAATTTTGTTTCGGCTTAAAACCTCTCTTTCTTGATCTAGACATACGTATCATGGTCATACGAGGCCTTAAACACTTGTTCGGACTTTCGAAACTTATCAAAAATCCTCTCTCAAAATCAGAGGTTACACGCTCGTGGGGTTTGGGGCACGCCAGTGCACCCCTAAACACGCCCATGTTTCCCATCCGTGAGGAGCTACTGACTTATCTGACACGGCCTTAACACGCCCGTGTCTTCCAACCGTGTGGAGCTACTGACTTAACCGACACGGCCTAAGCACACGCCCATGCCCAAGGCGTGGGTCTTACATGACTCATGCACACGATCGTGGGATCTACCCGTGGCCTATTCTAACATTTAATAATAAGGTGCAGGGTTCGGATGGCCCAGACACACGTCTGTGTGTCTAACCGTGTGGACACTTAGAGGCTATATACCAAGCCCTTTTCCATCCTACATTTCATACATTAATATACTAATTCAATAAAGTTTCAAATCAACGACTAAAACACATGAATTTATACATTTTATTCATGAAATAAAGTGTTACTACCATACAATTACAACAACTTAGCCATCATCAACGGCTATACACAATTAAATTACAAACCCTTTTTGGCCGACATAGTTTGGCTCATTAATAATAACTTAATCAACCTTAAATTCTAGTCCTATACTTGCCATGACTCATAATGACTTGATACCTCAAATCGAATGTCTGCTTGATAGTGTGAAAACATCTCCAGCGGCCTCCAACCCGTATTAGTCAACACAATCTATAAGAGATGAGAAAAGAAAAAGGAGTAAGCACTAATGCTTAGTAAGTTCATTTGTATAATCTGGCAAATATTAATATTCATTAAATATAGATAACCGCAAGATATTATGCTGGGTCATTCCCATTAACTCATGGTTGCTTACTCAACCACTCTAGAAGCTTACTCATTTTATCTCTTACTGTACCACGAGCAAATTGCTCGTTTATAAAAGAATCCATTCCTGCACTGATTATCATGTAATTATATAAGACAACACATCAAGTCTTATTAATAAGCTACTCATCTTTCGGTGGTTTCACACTTAGCCCACCATTATCATACATTCATAAATAGTCATCCACCTATAATACTTTAATTCAGTTGTTCATCCGAGAACACCCTCACATTACTACTCTTACTTAACTTTTCCACGATATTTATTCGCATTCACACAATATAACAATAAATCTAACTCACGCAACAAGGTGCATTAGTTTCCTATATCCTAATAGGGGTTCATCATATATATATAAATTGAAATCGTCTCAATTCAATTCTAATACATACTTGTGCCTTTCGTAGCTCAACCGCATTCTTTCTTTGCTTCAACATATACTCTGAAATACTCAAGTTATAAAATAACTCTATTGAGTCTCATACTCATGAAATCACATAGAAATCCTACCCCAATAGGGTCTTACTTGAATTAACATATCGATGCCATGTCCTTGACACGGTCTTATACGAATCCTTACATGGATGCCATAATCCAATATGGTCTTATACGGGACTTTAACTATCGTCTCAACATTCTTCATGCATTTCATCCAAGGGTATTTCATACATCCATAGAGTGAATATACATTCCATACAACATCAGAATACTTACATGAACTCATACATAATTTCAATAACTGCATGTGAACTTACCTCGTTGCCGAAATAGCCGAAAATAACTATTAGCCCACATTTCTCTTTTCATCCGTTCTAGTCTGAAACTTACTTTCCTTGATCTAGAACAATGAAATTTACTGATTTATTCATTTAATAACCATAAAATACCTTAATCTACAATTTAGGCAAAATAACTATTTTGCCCTACACTTTGGCAAAATATGATTTTGCCCCTAGGCTCGTAAATAAATTTTCATCACATTTTCTTGTTAATCAAGCCTAGCTGAACATTTAATTCTCTTACATCTATCCACAATTCCAACTATTTCACGCCTTAATGAATAATTTACAACTTTTGCATTTTAGTCCCAAATAGGTGTTTTCATGGCAACACCTTTCACAAAAGTTGTTTCTCATCTTTCTAACATTCATTTTCTTCCATAAAAACTCGTCAAACAACATAGACTCTCTAATGAAAAGTCTCTAGACTCTCAACCATATTGTAAAATAGTCCCCTCAATAGCTAGCTTAAGCTTTGGTGATCACAAAAGTACAATTTTACTCAAGAAAAATGATCAAAATCACTTACTAGGGAGGAGGATTGCTTGCTGAAATTTTAAGCTTCAAAACCCCCTTGTTGCTGCTCATTTTCGATGGAGAAGAAGAGAGAAAAAAATGATATCTTTTTCCTTTCTTTATTTTATTATAAAACATCAAGTTCAACCCACCAACTTTGACCAAAAATTAAAACTCTTGTCCCCTCTTGTCTACATGGCCGGCCATCGTATTCAAGATGGTCTAATTGCCCTTTAAAACCCTCCAATTAATATTTCATGGCTATTTGGTACCGTTAGCCTATAGAATGGAACTTTCGCACTTTATGCGATTTAGTCTTTTTTTCGCGATTTAGCATGAAATCGCTAAAATTAAAACACCCAAACTTTCATACATCTTTATAAACATGTTATAACACATAATATAACATGAAAATAATTTTATCTTTTCTCGGTTTAGTGATTTCGAGATCACTATTCTGACTGGACCCTAAATGGGACTGTTACAAAAACTTTATCATTCAGAACAACTTTAAATCGTATCAGGGTCTTCTATGATATATGCACTTTTCATTCAGATTATCTATCTTTTACCGGAAGAGAGGTAAAATCTTGTTCCCAGACACGAATACCTTATTTAATCTTTCAAATAATAATCAATACCACTTGAACCACTGAGTCAATATTATTCATCAATAAATGACATTTTAAGAGATCCTCATTTTCAGTTGATAGGACGGTTTGACATGAAATCTTTCAAAACTCACATATCATACTAACCAAAGTCCATTTCAATTGCATTAGCTCAAGATAACAAAAATGCCTCAATTGAATGCATTAATTTTGATTAACTTACTCGAGGAAAGGAATCCACCATACATATTGAAACTTTAATTTCATCATTTATGCTTTTATTGATATCAGTTCTTCACACGAAGGTTTAGAGAAATCTAGATACGGGGGTCATTGTGTTACTATAATCAAGCCAGAAACACGTTCATAATCGGCATAGTCATCATAAATTGAAGAAAATACCTTGAGATACGAGCGATCATTGGTAATTTATGAGATAAAGATAACAAGAAAACTAGAATAAAGAAATCCAATACAGAGGAATCCAAGATAAAGATATCCAAGGTACAGAAATCCAAGATACCATATCATAAAGAAAGACCCAGAAAAATATTCATAAGAAAAATATGAAGGATCTTGATAATTCTTTAGAGAAAAGAAGTCCAGAAGAATACATCAATCCAAGCCACTAGGTTTAAATGCAATAAGGATAATATACCTTACCATATATGTTTTTTGAATAGAGCATCAATTAGGAGAAATAGATTTATATCATCATGCATATAATTTCATAAAGTCCCATTAGATGGAATGTAATGGAATACCAAAGAGACATAGTACCAGTCGGGCTATCAATACTTTCGTCTATATATCGTGATTAGAAAGCACTCCCATAAAACAAGGATTTTATCAGTGGGGCAGTAACCAAAAAAAATATTTTTGAGAACAGTTAAACATAAAGAATACCTCGGAAAAGACTGCCATAATCTGGTATCTTACCTTTCAACATTATTCCTTCAATTATTTCTGCCATCGTAAATCCCACTTATGTTTTTCATAAAAGAAGTTCAGCTCTGAAGAAATTTCTAGTTAATACATTTCCAACATCTTACCTTACTAGTCCTGTCGTTACTTATCAATCCAATTTAATCTCTGATCATGTTCATAATCATTCTATAGCTGAACCCTTTGGTATCATACTTGTGAACTTATTCAATACGAATCTCATGAAATTCCTTCACAAAACACTACTCTGGTAAGGGGGTGGGGTTGTAAGATCCCTGAATCGTCTCTCATACACATGTACATGTGACACTATTTCATCATTATAGTCATATAACTCAGTTTAATCAATTTAGCACATTTATTTAAGCTATGCGAGTTTTCTAATCATACTTATTCAAACAAGCATACGTGGACATTTGTTCTATCAATATTTGTGATAAGTCACCCAAACATATGCCTTCATTCAAGTAAATCAATTATATGCATCATGGAATCATCGTTTAAACATATGTATGCTCATCATAGTATAATCCTTTATTCACACCTTTATGGATTTCTATTTATCACATTCACTTAATCAAGTAAGTCAAGTGTACCCAACGCAACATGAATTTCCATCTCACATGTTATCACATATATCATGAACTTTTATTCATAATTTTCTGAATCCAGGCTTATCATGACTATACTTTACCCGAATACCTTAGCATTGCATTTAACATGGTTGGTGTAGCTTAGTTGGAAAGTACCTCTTTCCAAACAAGATGATTCTTATTTGCGTCCGGAGACATCACACTATCATGGATTGATGGCATGTATATCTAGACTCTTATTCATGCTAGGTTAGCCTAAGAACCAACTAAACTATAGCTCTGATACCACTAAATGTAACACCCCTCACCCGTATCCAACTCTGGGACAGGGTTCGAGGCATTACTGGACTTAAACATTCACAATAATACAAAATCGGGTTACCAAATTTTGCCCAAAATTAAAACTTTTCAAACACATGCATTTGACCTTGTCATCGATTTAATCACTTATACCACATAACAAGACATTAACACATACCATGGACAAATAGACTTACAAGCCAAAATCATTATAAGCCATTTCTCATAGCTATAATCAACAAATCAATATAAGCGAATACATTTGGCTAATCACAACAACATCCATCATAGAAAAAGTAAGTCCCTATACATACCACTCACTTGAAAACATTTAACATACACATGCCAATACTCCAAGATAATGGCTCGATAGTGTGATGCTGCCTCTGACGATCTCCAACCCTGAGCTAACCTGACAAAACTAAAAGAAATGGAAAGGAGGGAGTAAGCTTTATGCTTAGTAAGCTCGCATGAAAATAATAAGCAATGCGATAACATGCTATTTTCATATTCTTTATATTTATTCAAATTCTAGTTAAGCTGTTTTCACGAGTCACAGTCATTAAATTATTTATATCTAGAGCTACAAAACTCCAAATTAAGATCCATCAATTTTCCCTAAAACTAGTCTCATTTATCTTCTTATCATAAAATTTTTAGAATTTCTTATTTAGCCAATAAGTATAGTTTATTCATTAAATTTACCCCTGTTTCACTATTCGACTATTCTAACCACTTTTCACTACGAATCAATTTTCTACTTGTACAGAATTCAGATGATGTTATAATTTATTTCATTTGAAACTAGACTCATTAATAATTTCAAGAATATAACTTATATCCAATAATTATTTTTGTACAATTTTTAATTATTTTTCCAAGGCAGAATAGGGGATCACATAATCATTCTAAACCAGTCTCACAAAAATTTAAATATCTTAAAATATAAAAATATTTGCTCTGTTTCTTTTATATGAAAATAGGCTCAATAAGATTTAAATCAATATCTCATCCAAATTATAATTAAATTTCTACTATTTTTTGTGATTTTTCAAATTCACGTCACTGCTGCTGTCCAAAACAGTTTTATTGTAAATTTTTGCTCTCTCACACTTTAGTTGTATTCATTACTTACCTATAACAATCTTTCCAATTTCTGACTACATATCTA
The DNA here is from genome assembly GCA_025506655.1 of Gossypium rotundifolium. Lineage (NCBI taxonomy): Eukaryota > Viridiplantae > Streptophyta > Magnoliopsida > Malvales > Malvaceae > Gossypium > Gossypium rotundifolium. The sequence continues at coordinate 56,001,733 of CP106733.1, read as the reverse complement.
GCATATTGCTTATACGTTACACATGCATATACCTACATTTATCACTATAAAGTCACACATAATTTCACTTAATTGATTTTCCCATTGAACACTTCGAAATAATAACGGATACGTAGTGGTTTCGCACACAGCCCACAATAGAAATTGAAGCTCTCTTGTACACATAGTGTCCTTCATTTAGTACCACTCATGTGACCTAGCTCGATTGTACACATAATTTTGGCTCTCTTGTACACATAGCGGCCTTCACTTAGCACCACTCAAATGACCTAGCCATCTCATAGCTCTCTTGTACACATAGTGGCTCACACTACATACCACACATGTGACCTAGCTACGTATAGCTTTCTTGTACACATGGCGTACTCTCGGTACCACACATGTGACCTAGCTACGTATATATATGTATCTTGTAGCTCTCTTGTGCACATAGTGGCCTACACTTAGTACCACTCATGTGACCTAGCTACATACCATTTACATCTTTCGATTCCGAAGGTTCAAATGGGAAGTATCTCACTTTCTAATACTTTATTCCATTCCTTCAATAGTCAATTATGATTAAAAAATCAGCTACAATACATAAAATATGCTGAAATATAAAAACATCAATAAAAATAATGAATTATTTACATACAACTTACTTGTCGAAATCTCATCAGGTACAACCGTGTAGCAACTCATACAACCCATGTAATATTAATTTAACATTCAATTCATGTAACATTAATTTGCCATTCAATTTCACATGACACAACAAACATCACATTTTCCATACCATACATACCATCCATCAACTTCTCGTAAACATATTAAATCATACAATTTATGCCATATCAATAGAGAATTACAATTCAAGCATGGTGTTGCATTATTATTAACACACGAACTTACCTCGGATCGAGAAACGACAGTTTACCATTTTAATCCATAACATTGTATTTCCCGATTTAAGCCCGAATCTCGATTTCCTTGATCTATATCACATTTAGCCTACTAATTAGTCACATTATTCATATGGGTCCAAAAATCATATTTTTACAAATTTGCACTTGGACCCTTAAACTTTCACATATTTGCACTTTTGCCCCAATGCTCGTAAAATGATTTTTATTCAATTTCCTTGCATTTCCATTCTAGCTGAATCATTTTAATAACTATGGTAGCCCCCAATTTCCACTAAATCACCCTTTTATGACTAATTTATAACTTTTACAATTTAGTCCTTTTTAAGCATTTTTACCGAAAATCACTTAGCAAAAGTTGTCTATTACACACCGAGCCTTCATATTATACCATTAAACATCAAAATAAATGCATACCATTCATGGGTAAATTTTTAAACATAAACCCTAGCTCAAAATAATGGTAGAAATGAGTAGAGCTTGTTACTAGGATTTCAAAAATGTAAAGAACATAAAAAATGGGGCTTGAATGCACTTACTTTTGAGCTTGGAAGCTTGAAAACCCTAACCATATCTTCTCCCATGCAATATTCGGCCATAGATAGAAGATGGACAAGAAATTTGGCTTTTATTTTGTCTTTTAGTCCATTAATGACCAAATGACCAAAATGCCCTTTTAATCTTTCTTTGAAATTTTAACCATCCAAGCCCATTTTTATCCAAAATTTTAGAACTTGGTCAAATTGGTATTTAAGACCCTCTAATTAAAAATCCAATTCAATTTCATACTAAAACTTCTTGAACTCATATTTTGTAATTTATTCAATTTAGTCCTTAAAGTCTAATCGAGCACCTTAGACATATAATTTCTTTATGAAATTTTCACACAAGCATGTAAACATATCATAGACCTTATAATAATCATAAAATAATTATTTCTACTTCAAATTCGTGGTGTCAAAACCACTGTTTCAACTAGGTTCTAATTCGGGATGTTACATTGAGTCTAGGCACACGCCCGTGTGGCTAGCCCGTGGCCTACACTACTCAATTCTTCCAAAGTGACACGACCAACTCACATAGCTGTGGAATGGCCGTGTGTCACACATGGCCCAGACACATGCCCGTGTGTATATCCACATGAATAAGATTTAAGTTATTTGCCAAGTTCTTTTCACCCCTCAATCATACACAACATGCACTCATCCAATCCATCTATAATCAACACATATTGAAGAACAATCTCACATGGGTAACTACATCTTTTCATATAATAAAATAGCCAACAACTATGGCATTATACAAAATAGATTATCCATCTAAAGGCCAACACATCTTAGCCATTTACAACAAAATTCACTAACTTGTCTAGCCTCTATACATGCCATATACAAAAATTGAGTCTCTTGTACCAGAGTGTGCTGATAGTGTGGGCGATCCTCCAATTGATTCACGTATCTCAATTCAACTCTTTTGCTTTATAAGAAAAGGGAAAAGAAAAGGAGTAAGCTTTGAGCTTAGTAAGTTTACACATAAACAATTTAAGCATTCTAGTATAAGCTAAACAACAATTAGCATTATACTACCAAATAAATTGACATCCACAACTATGCTTACTCTTTCTATTCCTTACCACATTTCCAACACATCATGAGTCACATACTCATAATCATCGATATGCACCCCTGCACTCAATACCATATTTACTCAAAAGCACAACACATCATTTGATCACATTAATACATCCATACAGCTAAATTACTCGGTAGTTTCACATTCAGCCCACCACAATCAGATAATAAGGTAGTATCGCACATAGCTTACCAAGAGGAAATCATAGTGGTTTCGCACATAGCCCACTAAATAATATACTTAACTATGGTATCACACACAGCCCATTGTTGTTAAGTATTAAGGTGGTATCGCACTTAGCCCACCATAAAATATTGTCACTACACATCCACATATCTACTTACTCATTCATTCATTCATGATCTCTACCACATTCATTCCACTTGAACCACATAGGTTCTCAATCATTCTTAATCATTCCCATTCATGCTACACACTAGTTAGCATTAAGAATGTATAAGTATAATCGCATTGATTACGCATAAACTTACCTCGACACTCAAAAGTATAGAGACGTGCAATTTAGTCCACCACCTTGCTCTTGCCTCGATTTCGATCCGGGCTTCGTCTTTCTTGATCTATAATGATGAATCAACTCATTCAATACACACATTGACTAAATTGACCCTTATCTCATGCTTTAGCAAAATTATTATTTTGCCTCTAATCTTTCTCATATTTATACTTTTGCCCCAAGGCTCGTAAAGTGATTTTCATTCAACTTTCTAGCCTTTCATGCTTAGCCGAACCATTTACTCAACTAAAGAAATCATCAATTCTCACTAAATCACACATGTATGACCAAACTCGAGACTTTCACAAACACGACCTTACATGCATTTTTCATGGAAATCACTTAAAAAGATATTTCTACTACATCAAGATATATTCTTCCATAAAACATCAGAATACATGCATGTCATACATGGGTACATTTTTGAACATCCATCTTAGCTCAACATATAGCTAAAAATAGCTTTCTCATGTTACTAGGATTTCAAAAATACGTAAAAATATCAAAAACAGGGCTTGGATGCACATACTAGCAAGCTTGAAAAGTTGAAGAGCCCTAACAATGGCTTCTTGAAATTTTTGGCAGCTTGGAGACAAAGATGAATGTAATTTTATCATCTTTCCAATTTTAATCATTTAATTGCCAAATGACCAAAATGCCCTTTTTGACAAACTTTCTATTTTAACTCATCCATGCCCAATTTTGTCCAAAAATTAGAAATTGGGAAAATTGCTCTTTAAGGATCTCTAATTGATATTCTAAAGCTATTTCATACAAATAACAGCTAGAGTTTCACATTTTGCAACTTTTGCAATTTAGTCCTTTTGGACAATTCAACCGTAATTTCACAAAATTACTTCGTGAAACTTCCACAGTAACATGCAAACATGGCATAAACCTCAAAAACTCATACATATAACTCAAGTTTGTGGTCTTGCACCACTATTTCGACTAGGCCCTAAATCGGGATGTTACAACTCTCCTCCCTTTTAGAGATTTTTGCCCTCGAAAATCTTACCAGAAAGAGGTTTGGATGTTGCTCTCTCATAGCTTCTTTCGGTTCCCATGTAACCTCTTCCACACCGTGTTTTTGCCATAACACTTTTACTAGGGCTATATTCTTATTCCTTAACTATTTCACTTTCGAGCTAAGATCTTAATCGGCTCTTCTTCATAAGATATGTCCGGTCTTATCTCAATTTCTGTTGAAGGAATCACATGTGAAGGACCGGAGCGATACCGTCGCAACATCGACACATGAAACTTATTATGTATCTTTTCCAACTCTACTGGCAAAGCCAACTGGTAAGCTACTGGCCCAACTCTATCTATAATCTCATAAGGTCATATGAATCTTGGACTCGATTTCCCCTTTTGGTCCATATCTCATGATCTTCTTTCACGGGGACATTTTCAAAAACACTTTGTCACCCACCTTAAACTCAATTTCTTTTCTTTTCAAATCACAGACGACTTACATCCGGTCAAGCGACTTTCGACCATCACGGATCACTTTCACTTTCTCTTCAGTTTCTTTCACTAGATCGACCCCATGGATTCACTTCTCACCAAGCTCGGTCAAATACAAAGGAGTCCGATACTTACGACCATACAAGGCATCATACGGAGCCATCCGTGTACTCAACTGATAACTGTTGCTGTAGGCAAACTCAACCAAAGGTAGATATCTCTCCCAACTACCTTAGAATTCTAACACACAGCATCAAAGCATATCTTCAAGAATTTGAATCACTCTTTCAGACTGACCATCAGTTTGAGGATGGAACGCAGTACTGAAATCTAATCTCGTACCCATGGCTTCTTGTAATTTTTCCTAAACCTCAAAGTAAATCTTGTATCTCTATCCGATATTATAGACACAAGCATACCATGTAAACTCACTATCTCTGCCACAATCAATTCGACTATCTTATCCAGTGAGTAATCAACACGTACTGGAATAAAATGAGTCGACATTCATCAATCTGTCCACAACCACCCATACAACATCTTTCCTTTTCGGAGTCAAAGGTAACCCCGTCACAACATCCATGGTAACCAAATCTATTTCAATTCGGGTACCATCACTGGCTGAAGTAATCCCGAAGGTACTTGATGCTCAGCTTTCACCTGATTACAAATCAAATATTTTGCCATAAACTCTAAAATGTCTCTTTTCATACTCGGCCACCAATAAAACTTTCTCAAGCCATTGTACATTTTCGTACTGCCCGGGTGTGCAAACAAATAACCACTAATATGCCTCAAGCAAAACCTTTCGGTTACTCTTCATCTCTTGGTACACAAATTCTATCATGGTACAACAAACAATTGTTCGAGCCCACTCGAAATTTAGAATCACTTCTTGATCCGCACTTAACTCTCTTAGCTTACATCTCACTATCATTTCTCTGAGCCTCACATAGCTGTTGAAAAAATAGTGGCTTAGCTCTCAGCTCTGCCAAAATAGCACCATCATCAGACAATGCTAAACTCGTGCTCATAACTCTTAGAGCACACAATGATTTCCTACTCAGGGATCCACAACCACATTTGTTAAGCCTAACAAACTCGCGCTTATATCCTGCTACTGACATTCTTCCTTCGTTCAACTCAAGGAATTCCTTCCTTTTCGATCAGTAAATCACTGGCTTATATACTTCTTCTGGAACTCTTTCAGAAAGAAGTCCCATGTCACACACACTTTCAGGACCACTGACGTCAATGTCTTCCACCAAAGGTATGCCGAATCCCTTAGCAAAGATACGATACACTTTAGGTTCTCTTCGGGTGTACATGAGAGTTCATCGAATACTCTCATTGAGTTCTCCAACCAGAACTCTGCTCTCTCAGGGTCATCATCTACCTTAGCTCTAAACTCCTCAGCCCTGTGTTTCCTAATCTTATCCACCAGGGGCTTCGTTACTCTCACTACTTCTATACCTTGAGGACCCACTTGGACTGATTGAGGTATAGGAAGAGGTGGAGGAGGTTGAGCATTAGGGTTTGCTCGAACATACTCTGAGTACCAGTTACTCATCATCTGGAGAAAGGCTTCCCGAGCCTCTTCCCCTTGACCCCTAGTCTTGGGTCCACTTTACACAGGCACGGTCCCTTGTGCAGGAGCTGGCGCATTACTAACTACTTCATCAGCAGTCGATGGATTAGAATCCATATACTATATCAAATGAAATTTAAAATCATCAGAAACCACCACACTATCCTTGTACACTTATGGCATGTATAGCTAGACTCTTACACCCGCTACGGTAGTCCTAGAACCGACCAAACCATAGCTTTGATACCACTAAATGTAACACCCCTTAACCATAATTCCCGTCAAAATTAGGCCTGAGGCATTACTAAATAAAAACCACATGATCGCCACTTAGGCTCATCGTGACTACTCACTCTTAAGTCACCTCATCAACCTCATTCTTGACATACGAGGCCTCACTCAACACACGAGGCTCTCGAGACTATATCAGAACTTTTTTGAATCTTAAAATTTTCTCCATCTAAACAGGGACTACACGCCCGTGTTAGATGGCATACGCCCGTGTGTAGACACACACGTCCATGTCCACCAACAGTGCATGAAAACTTAAGCATTCTGCCAATTCCCCACGGCTAGAGCACACACCCGTGCCCACCACCCATGGTGAACATTAACCACTTCACACGGCCTTGAGTCTAGGCACACGCCTGTGTGGCTAGCTTGTGGCCTACATTACTCAATTATGCCAAAGTGACACGGCTAAGGCACACGCCCGTAGACTGGCCGTGTGTCACACATGGCTAGACACATGCCCGTTTGTCTATCCACATGAACAAGAACTAAGCTATTTGCCAAGTTTTTTTTCACTCCTCAATCATTCACAACATGCACTCATCCAATCCATCTATAATCAACTCATATTGAAGTACAATCTCACATGGATAACTACATCTTTTCATATAATAAAATAGCCAACATCTATGGCATTATACAAAATAGATTATCCATCTAAAGGCCAACACATATTAGCCATTTACAACAAAATTCACTAACTTGTCTAGCCTCTATACATGCAATATACAAAACATTGATTCTCATGTACCAGAGTGTGATGATAGTGTGGGCAATCCTCTAATTGATTCACGTATCTTAATTCAACTCTTTTGCTCTATAAGACAAGGGAAAAGAAAAAGAGTAAGCTTTGAGCTTAGTAAGTTTACACATAAACAATTTAAGCATTCTAGTATAAGCTAAACAACAATTAGCATTATACTACCAAATAAATTGGCATCCACAACTATGCTTACTCTTTCTATTCCTTACCACATTTCCAACACATCATGAGTCACATACTCATAATCATCGACATGCACCCCTGCACTCAATTCCACATTTACTTAAAAGCACAACACATCATTTTATCACACTAATACATCCACACAAATTAAATTACTCGGTGGTTTCAGATTCACCCACCACAATCAGATAATAAGGTAGTATCGCATATAGCCTACCAAGAGGAAATCATAGTGGTTTCGCACATAGCCCACTAAATAATATACTTAACTATGGTATCGCACACAGCCCATTGTTGTTAAGTATTAAGGTGGTATCGCACTTAGCCCACCATCAAATATTATCACTACACATCCACATATCTATTTACTCATTCATTCATTCATTCATTCATGATTTCTACCATATTCATTCCACTTGAACCACATAGGTTCTCAATCATTCTCAATCATTCTCATTCATGCTACACACTAGCTAGCATTAAGAATGTATAAGTATAATCGCATTGATTACGCATAAACTTACCTCAGCACTCAAAAGTATAGAGACGTGCAATTTTGTCCACCACCTTGCTCTTGCCTTGGTTTTGATCCGGGCTTCGTCTTTCTTGATCTATAATGATGACTCAACTCATTCAATACACACATTGACTAAATTGACCCTTATCTCATACTTTAGTAAAATTACTATTTTACCCCCTAATCTTTCTCATATTTACACTTTTGCCCTAAGGCTCGTAAAGTGATTTTCATTCAACTTTCTAGCCTTTCATGCTTAGCCAAACCATTTACTTAACTAAAGCATCATCAATTCTCACTAAATCATACATGTATGACCAAACTCGAGACTTTCACAAACACGTCCTTATAAGCATTTTTCATGGAAATCACTTAGCAAAAGATGTTTCTACTACACAAAGATTTCATATTCTTCCATAAAAAATCAAAATACATGCATGCCATACATGGGTACATTTTTGATCATCCATCTTAGCTCAACATATAGCTAAAAATAGCTTTCTCATGTTACTAGGACTCCAAAAATACGAAAAATATCAAGACGGGGCTTGGATGCACTTACTAGCAAGTTTGAATAGTTAAAGAGCCCTAACAATGGCTTCTTGAAATTTTTGGAAGCTTGGAGAAGAAGATGAATGAAATTTTATCATCTTTTCCATTTAATCATTTAATTGCCCAATGACAAAAATGCCCTTTTTGACAAACTTTCTATTTTAACTCATCCATGCCCAATTTTGTCCAAAAATTAGAAATTGGGAAAATTGCTCTTGAAGGATCTCTAATTGATATTCTAAATCTATTTCATACAAATAAGTTCTAGAATTTCACATTTATTAACTTTTGCAATTTAGTCCTTTTGGACAATTCAATCGTAATTTCACAAAATTGCTTCATGAAACTTTCACACTAACATGAAAACATGGAATAAACCTCAAAAATCATACATATAACTCAAATTTGTGGTCTCGCACCACTATTCTGACTAGGCCCTAAATCGAAATATTACATTACTTCTCTAGAGTTTAGGTATGGCTCAACGCAATTCCTATTCCTTATTGAGAGCTTTCTTTTGAAGTTAATATAAGTTTAAGATTCCTTTCCATAGTTTTTCGGAGAATCCACATGTGAGTAAATGATCTTATATTTCTTTCTCTTATTTACAAAGAAGACATTCTTTATCCATAGCCATTGTAACACCTCTTACCCGTATCCGACACCGAGACATGGTACGAGGCGTTACCTAACTTAAACACATGCATACACACAATTTTGAATCATAAAAGTCCAATCAAATTTAAAAATTTTCAAACTTCCTCTTAACATCCTTAGTATGGGCCTGCAAGGCCCAAAACACATATTAGAAATGTTTCGAGATCAAATCGAGTCTTTTGGAAAACCTTGGAAAATATCATTAGAAATAGGGGCACACATTCGTGTGGAATTGTGACATGCCTGTGTGACTTGATAACATGACCATGTTGACGGATCGTGTGATTTATTATCTCAATTTGAACCTACAGGGGTTTTCACATGGCCTGACACACGTCCATGTCCATGGACGTGTCCCTCACACTGCCAAGACACGCCTGTACAGAAACCTTGACATTCTATTTTTTACGTCATCAACCTAATAAGTTTACATGACTAAGGCACAGGCCTGTGTTCTTAGACAGTATGGTGAATTCAATTCCTAAACTCAGGTGTAGACTTCACATAGCCTGGGCATATTCCTATGTCCTATGGCCGTATCCTCTATACAGTTGAGACACACGGCCGTGCCTCAGCCTGTGTGGTTACTACTGGGCATTTTGTTTTGCCAACTTAGGATGCAGGGGAACACACGACCAAACCACACACCCATGAGGTAGACCGTGTGTCACATATGACCTAGACACACGCTCGAGTGTCTACCCGTGTGGGAAAAAACAAGGCTATTTACCAAGCCCTTTCTGCCACCCCTACTTGAACCAACATAAGCCACTTCAATCAACCTACACATTCATGCATAAACATACCAATTTCTCAACCATGCCATTTGCATATTTATGATAAACATCATCCTTTTCATAAATCAATAACAAGTATTAACCATCATTCATGGCCTTATACAAAATGAATTCATCTTTATGACAGGCCAACACATTTGGCCAAATCAATTTGACACTTGACAAAGACTAAGTACTTATACATGCCATACTCAAAATAGATGAAACTAACTATACCAAATGTTCAGTTTGATAGTGTGATCGAGCCTCCGACGTCCTTTGAATTCTCGAGCTAACTTGGCGGCTCTATAATAAAATGGAAAGGAGAGGGAGTAAGCATAAATCCTAGTAAGTTATAGGTAAATAATTAACAACAATTACCAAAAATTTACAAATTCATAACAATTTTTAAAATTGCACATGATCCTCAAATAAACAAAGGTATAACTTATTCATTTCACCTTTACTAATAATACAATATAATTCGAACTCATTTCTCAAAAATCTCACGTGGGTATCTGTACCACTTACAACATAATCATAACTTTTCTCACTTTTGTCACAAGCTTTAATTTAGCAGTTGAACCAATTAGAATATCAAAGGATACCCGATATGTAACATCCTGATTTAGGGCCTAGTCAGAATAGTGGTGCGAGACCAAAAATTTGAGGTATATGTATGAGTTTTTAAGGTTTATGCCATGTTTACATGTTAGTGTGAAAGTTTCATGAAGCAATTTTATTAAATTGCGATTGAATTTTCTAAAAGGACTAAATTGCAAAAGTTACAAAATATGAGATTCTAGAAGCTATTTGTGTGAAATATTTTGAATTATCAATTAGAGGTCCTTAAATAGTAATTTTCCCAAATTCTAATTTTTGGACAAAATTGGGCAAGAATGGGTTAAAGTTTGAAAGTTTGACAAAAAGTGAATTTTGGTCATTTGTCAATTAAATGATTACAATGGGAAAAGATGATAGAATTTCATCCATCTTCTTCTCCAAGCTGCTGAAAATTGAGAGAAGCCATTGTTAGGGCTCATCAACTTTTCAAGCTAGCTAGTAAGTGTATTCTACCTCCGTTTTTGATATTTTTCGTATTTTTGAAGGCCTAGTAGCATGAGTAAGCTATTTTTAGCTATATATTGAGCTAAGATGGATGTTCAAAAATATATCCATGTATGACATGCATGTATTTTGATATTTTATGGAAGAATATGAAAGCTTGATGTAGTAGAAACATCTTTTGCTAAGTGAATTCCATAAATAAATGCATGTAGGGACTAGTTTGTGAAAGTCTTGAGATTGGTCATACATGTGTGATTTAGTGAGAATTAATGATTGATTTAGTTGAGTAAATGGTTCGGTTATGCATGAAAGGCTAGAAAGTTGAATGAAAATCACTTTACGAGCCTTGGGCCAAAAGTGTAAATATGAGAAAGTTTTGGGGCAAAATGATAATTTTGCTAAAGTATGAGATAAGGGCCAATTTAGTCAATGTGTAGTGATAATATTTGATGGTGGACTAAGTGCGATACCACCCTAATACTTAACGACAATGAGCTGGGCTATGTGCGATGCTAACGTTAAGTATATTATCTAGTGGCTAAGTGTGGAACCACTATGATTACTTTGTTGGTAGGCTAAGTGCGATACTATCCTATAATTTGATTGTGGTGGGCTAAGTGCAAAACCATCGAGAATTTAACGGTGTGGTTTAGCTGTGTGGATGTATTATTGAGTAAATTAGCCGTGTGGATGTATTATTGAGAAATAACGGTGTGATGTATTACGAGTAAATGTGATATTAAATGTAGGGGTGCATGTCAATAATTATGAGTATGCGACTCATGATGTGTTGGAAGTATGGTAAGGGATGGAAAGAATAAGCATAGTTGTGATGTGAATTTATTTTATAGTACAATGCTAACTGTTGTTTAGCTTATACTGGAATGCTTAAATTGTTATGTGTAAACTTACTAAGCTCAAAGCTTACTCCCTTTCTTTTCCCTTGTCTTATGGTGAAAAAAGGGTTGATTCGAAATATGTCGATCAAACGGAAGATCGTCCACACTATCAACACACTCTGGTACATTAGACTCAATATTTTGTATATGGCATGTATAGGGGCTAGACAAGTTAGTGAATTTTGTTGTAATGGCTAAGATGTGTTGGCCTTTAGATGGATAATATATTTTGTGTAATGCTATGGTTATTGGCTATCTTATTATATGAAAAGATGTAGATAACCATGTGAGATTATGTTTTAATATGAATTGTTTATGGATGAGTTGAATGAGTATATGTTGTATGAACTTGAGGGGTGAGAAGAGCTTAGCATATAGCTTTGTTCTTGTTTATGTGGATAGACACACGGGCATATGTCTAGGCCATATGTGACACACGGCTAGACCACGGGCGTGTGCCTTGGCCGTGTCTCTTTGGCAGTTTCAAGTAGTATAGGCCACGGGCTAGCCACAGGCGTGTGTCTAGACTCTAGGCCGTGTAAGGTAGTCAGTGTTCACCACGGGTGGTGAGCACGGGCGTGTGCCCTATCTGTGGGGCATTAGTAGTATACTTGGGATTTCATGAATGGGTTGAGGGCATGGGTGTGGGTGACCTCCACAGGCGTGTCTCACCTTACACGGGCGTGTAGTCCCTGTCTAGGTGGAGAAATTTTTAAATCATAGAAGTTTTTGATAAGGCCTTGAGAGCCCTCGTGAGTTGAGTGAGGTCTCGTAAGCAGAGAATGAGGTTGTTGAGGTTAATTAAGAGAGTGGTCACGATGAGCCTAAGTGGCGACCATGTGATTTTAATATAGTAACGCCTCGGGCCCGATTTTGGCACGTATTAGGGGTAAAGGGTGTTACATTTAGTGGTATCAGAGCTATGGTTTAGTTAGTTCTAGGACTACCATAGCGGATGTAAGAGTCTAGCTATACATGCCATAAGTGTATAATGAGAGTGTGGTGGCTTCTGATGATTTTAAACTTATTTTTATATAGTGTATAGATCTCGATCAATCGGCTGCTGATGACGCAGCTAGTAATGTGCTGGTTCCCGTGCAAGGGACCGCGCCTGTGCAGAGTGAACCCGAGAATGAGGGTCAAAGAACGAGGCTTGGGAAGCCTTTCTCCAGATGATGAGTAACTGGTATTTGGAGTATGTTCGAGCAAATCCTAATGCTCAACCTCCTCCACCTCTTCCTATACCTCAGCTAGTTCCAGCGGCTCCTAAAGGTATAGAAGTAGTGAGAGTAACGAAGCCCCAGGTGGATAAGTTTAGGAAACATGGGGCTGAGGAGTTTAAAGCTAAAGTAGATGATGACCCTGAGAGGGCAGAGTTCTGGTTAGAGAACTCAATGAGGGAGTTCAATGAACTTTCATGTACACCCAAAGAGAGCTTGAAGTGTGCCGTATCTTTGCTGAGGGACTCGGCATACCATTGGTGGAAAATGTTGACGTCAGTGGTCCCGAGAGAGCAAGTGACGTGGGACTTCTTTCTGGAAGAGTTCTGAAAAAAGTATATAAGCCAACGATTCACTGATCAAAAATGAAAGAATTCTTTGAGTTGATGCAAGGAAGAATGTCAGTAGCAGAATATGAGCGCGAGTTTGTTAGGCTTAGTAAATACGCCCAAGAATGTGTGTTGACGGAGACCATTTTATGTAAAAGGTTCGAAGATGGACTGAATGAGGATATCAAACTCCTGGTTGGTATTTTGGAATTGAAAGATTTTGTAGTGTTAGTTGATAGGGCAAGTAAGGCCGAAGAACTGAGTAAGGAAAAGAGGAGAGCGATGAATGAGGCGCGAGATGCTAGAAAATAGCCTATGGGCAAATCACACCAAGCTCAATTGAAATGATCCAAAGAGGTGAATCCTTGGACTACTACATCAGTGGGATATTCACCTCGAGATCAAGACAACACTCGTTCAGGTTCAAGAGTCCAAGCCACCTAGATGGAAAGTGTGGGCAATCTGAAGAACAAATCGGAGTGTCCAAGTTGTGGTAGATATCACACTAGAGAGTGTTGGAGTAACAGTCGAAACTGTTATAAGTGTGGTTCCCCTGACCATTTTATCTAAAATTTCCCCGAGAGGGAAGACAAGGAAGAGAAGCAAGAGATAAGATCTAGTAATGTACCTACGAGGGGTAGGCCACCAAAGAACCTAGGAGGGGGAACTAGTGGTAGATGTGTGTCACGAAATTCTACTATGAGACCAAAAGGTCAGGCACCTACAAGGACGTATGCCATTTGCACTCGCGAAGAGGCATCCTCCCCAGATGTGATAACGGATACTTTTTCTCTCTATAACACCTTTGTTATTGCTTTAATTGACCTAAGGTCTACCCATTCCTATATTTGCATGAGACTGACATCTAGTTTGAGTATGACCATTGAGTCTATGGACATTGTGGTTAAGGTGTCAAACCCGTTAGGTAAGCATGTGTTAGTGGACAAGGTGTGTAAGAATTGTCCTTTGATGAGTGAGAGTCACTGTTTTTCGGCAAACCTGATGTTGTTACCATTTGATGAGTTTGATTTAATCCTTGGCATGGATTGGTTGACTACACATAGTGTCTTAGTGAACTGTGGTAGTAAGTTTATTGAGCTAAAATGTGAGGGTGGAGATATTATTCGAGTTGAATCAAGTGGATCGGATAGTCTACCAGTGATGATTTCTTCCTTAGTGGCTGAGAAATGCTTGAGAAAGGGATGGGAGTCCTATCTCGTGTTTCTATTGAATACTTAAGAGTATGAGGTGAAGATTGAATCAGTACCGGTGGTATGTGAGTATCTGGATGTATTTTTGGAAGAGTTACTCGGATTACCTCCAGTGAGAGAGATCGAGTTTGGAATTGAGTTAATTTCGGGAATGACACCTATTTCAATTGCTTCGTATAGGATGACACCTTTAGAGTTGAAAGAACTAAAGGTTTAGTTGCAAGAGTTGACGGATAAATGTTTTGTGAGACCGAGCTACTCACCGTGGGGTACTCCGGTATTATTTATGAAGAAGAAAGATGGGTTGATGAGATTGTGCATAGATTACAGACAACTTAGCAAGGTGACGGTGAAGAATAAGTATCCTTTACCAAGGATTGATGATCTTTTTGATAAACTGAAGGGAGCTTCAGTGTTCTCTAAGATAGACCTAAGGTTTGGTTATTATCTGTTAAAAGTGAAAGAGTAAGATGTGTTGGAAACTGCATTCAGAGCAAGGTATGACCATTACGAGTTTCTGGTCATGCCATTTGGTTTAATGAATGCACCTGCAATTTTTATGGATCTGATGAACCGTGTCTTCAGACCGTATGTGGACAAGTTTGTAGTTGTCTTCATTGACGACATATTGATCTATTCTCGGAATGAGAACGATCATGAAGAACATTTGAGAATTATCTTGCAAACTTTGAGAGATAACCAATTGTATGCTAAGTTTAGCAAGAGTGAGTTTTGGCTTCGAGAGGTCGATTCCTAGGACACGTTGTGTCAGGTGATGGCATTCGAGTTGACCCGAGCAAGATTTTGGCTATTATGGATTGGAAATCGCCAAGGAACGTGTCGAAAGTTAGAAGCTTTTTGGGACTAGCAGGGTACTACTGACATTTTGTAAAGGGATTTTCTGTGATTGCTTCCTCGATAACGAAACTGTTACATAAGGACGTAAAGTTTGATTGGTCTGAGATTTGTCAATAGAGTTTTAAGAGGTTGAAAACATTTTTAACTGAGGCACTAATTTTGGTTCAACCAGAATTGGGAAAAGAGTTCGTGGTTTACAGTGATGCATCATTTAATGGTTTTGGTTGCGTGTTGATGCAAGAGGGTAAGGTAGTCGCTTACGCCTCAAGACAATTAAAGCCGCATGAGAAGAATTACCCGACTCACGATTTGGAGTTGGCTGCAATTGTTTTCACGTTAAAGATTTGGCGACATTACTTGTATGGGAAAAAGTGTCGAATCTTTATGGATCACAAGAGTTTAAAGTATTTGATGGATCAAAAGGATCTTAATTTACGACAGAGGCGGTGGCTTGAGTTGTTGAAAGATTATTAGTTAGTCATTGATTACCACTCGGGAAAAGCGAATGTGGTTATGGATGCCCTGAGTAGGAAATCCTTGTGTGCTCTAAGAGTTATGAACACGAGTTTGACATTATCTGATGATGGGACTATTTTGGCTGAGTTGAGAGCTAGACTACTATTCATCCAACAGATTAGTGAGGCTCAGAGAAATGACAGTGAGATAAGAGCTAAGAGAGTTAAGTGTGGATCGAGAAGTGATTCTGATTTTTGAGTGGGTTCGAATAATTGTTTGATGTACCCTGACAGAATTTGTGTACCAAGAGATGAAGAGTTAATCCGAAAAGTTTTGCATGAGGTGCATAGTGGTTATTTGTCAGTACACTCGGGCAGTACAAAAATGTACAATGATTTGAAAAAGTTTTATTGGTGGCCGGGTATAAAAGAGACATTTTAGAGTTTGTGGCAAAATGTCTGATTTGTCAGCAGGTAAAAGATGAGCATCAAGTGCCTTCGGGATTGCTGCAGCCTCAACAGGTAAAAGATGAGCATCTAGTGCCTTGAGATTGCTGCAGCCAGTGATGGTTCTCGAATGGAAATAGGATCTGGTTACCATGGATTTTGTGACGGGATTGCCGATGACTCTAAAAAGGAAAGATGCTGTGTGGGTTGTTGTGGATAGGTTGACGAATTCGGCTCACTTTATTCCAGTATGTGTTGATTATTCACCGGATAAGTTAGTTGAGTTGTATGTGACAAAATAGTGAGATTACGTGGTGTGCCCATGTCTATAATATCGGATAGAGATCCGAGGTTTATTTCGAAGCTCTAGAAGAAGTTACAAGAAGCCATGGTTACGAGGATAAATTTCAGTACTGCGTTCCATCCATAAACTGATGGTCAGTCTAAAAGAGTAAATCAAGTTCTTGAAGACATGCTTCGATGCTGTGTGTTAGAATTCGAAGGTATTGGGAAAGATATCTACCTTTGGTCAAATTTGCTTACACTAACAGTTATCAGTATACGGATGTCTCCGTATGAGGCCTTATATGGTCATAAATGTCGAGACTCCTTTGTATTGGACCAAGCTTGGGGAGAAGATAATCCATGGGGTTGATCTAGTGAAAGAAACTGAAGAGAAAGTGATACGTGATGGTCTAAAAGTTACTTCGAGCCGATCAAGTAGTATACAAATTTGAAAAGAAAAGAAATTGAGTTTGATGTGGGTGAGAAAGTGTTTTTGAAAGTATCCTCATGGAAGAAGATCATGAGATTTGGACGAAAAGGGAAATTGAGCCCAAGATTCATAGGGCCGTATGAAATTATCGACAGAATTGGACTAGTAGCTTACCGTTTGGCCTTACCGGTGGAATTAGAAAAGATTCATAATGTGTTCTATGTGTCGATGCTGCGACGATATCGCTTCGATCCTTCGCATGTGATTCCTTCAACAGAAATTGAAATAAGACCGGATATGTCTTATGAAGAGGAGCCGATTAAGATCATGGCTCGAGAAGTGAAATAATTGAGGAATAAGAACATAGCCCTAGTGAAAGCGTTGTGGCAAAAACACGGTGTGGAAGACGCTACATGGGAGATAGAAGAAGCTATGGGAGGGCAACATCCAAACCTCTTTACTGGTAAAATTTTTGGGGGGCGAAAATCTGTAAAGGGGGAGAGTTGTAACATCTTGATTTAGGGCCTAATCAGAATAGTGGTGCGAGACCACAAATCTGAGGTATAGGTATGAGTTTTTAAGGTTTATGACATGTTTGCATGTTAGTGTGAAAGTTTAATGAAGCAATTTTATTAAATTGCAGTTGAATTTTCCAAAAGGACTAAATTGTAAAAGTTGCAAAATGTGAGATTCTAGAAGCTATTTGTGTGAAATAGTTTTGAATTATCAATTAGAGGTCTTTAAATAGTAATTTTCCCAAATTCTAATTTTTGGACAAAATTGGGCATGAATGGGTTAAAGTTTGAAAGTTTGAAAAAAAGGGCATTTTGGTCATTTGTAAATTAAATGATTAAAATGGGAAAAGATGATAGAATTTCATCCATCTTCTTCTCCAAGCTGCCGAAAATTGAGAGAAGCCATTGTTAGGGATCTTCAACTTTTCAAGCTAGCTAGTAAGTGTATTCTAGCTCCGTTTTTTATATTCTTCGTATTTTTGATGTCCTAGTAGATGAGTAAGCTATTTTTAGCTATATATTGAGCTAAGATGGATGTTCAAAAATATACATGCATGTTAAGATGGATGTTCAAAAATATACTCATGTATGACATGCATGTATTTTGATGTTTTATGGAAGAATATGAAAGCTTGATGCAGTTGAAACATCTTTTGCTAAGTGAAATTCATAAAAAAATGCATGTAGGGACTAGTTTGTGAAAGTCTTGAGATTGGTCATACATGTGTGATTTAGTGAGAATTGATGATTGATTTAGTTGAGTAAATGGTTCAGTTATGCATGAAAGGCTAGAAAGTTGAATGAAAATCACTTTACGAGCCTTGGGCCAAAAGTGTAAATATGAGAAAGTTTTAGGGCAAAATGGTAATTTTGCTAAAATATGAGATAATGGCCAATTTAGTTAATGTATTTATTGAATAAGTTGATTTATTAATTATAGATCAAGAAAGACGAAGCTCGGATCAAAACTGAGGCAAAAGCAATGTGGTGGACAAAATTTCACATCTCTATACTTTTGAGTGCCAAGGTAAGTTTATACGTAAATAATGCATTCATACTTACAATTTGTTGATGCTAGTTAGTGTATAGCATGACTGAGAATGATTGAGAACCGATGTGGTTCAAGTGGAATGGATGTAGTAGATATTGTGAATGGATAAATGAATTGTAAAATAGACAAGTGAATGTGTAGTGATAATACTTGATGGTGGGCTAAGTGCGAGACCACCCTAATACTTAACGAAAATGAGCTGGGCTATGTGTGATGCTAACGTTAAGTATATTATCTAGTGGCTAAGTGTGGAACCACTATTATTACTTTGTTGGTAGGCTAAGTGCGATACTATCCTATAATTTGATGGTGGTGGGCTAAATGCGATACTACCCTATAATTTGATTGTGGTGGACTAAGTGCGAAACCACCGAGAATTTAGCGGTGTGATTTAGCTGTGTGGATGTGTTATTAAGTAAATTAGCTACGTGGATGTATTATTGAGAAATAATGGTGTGATGTATTACGAGTAAATGTGATATTGAATGCAGGGGTGCATGTTAATAATTATGAGTATGCGACTCATGATGTGTTGAAAATGTGGTAAGGGATAGAAAGAATAAGCATAGTTGTGATGTGAATTTATTTGATTGTACAATGCTAATTGTTGTTTAGCTTATACTAGAATGCTTAAATTGTTATGTGTAAACTTACTAAGCTCAAAGCTTACTCCCTTTCTTTTCCCTTGTCTTATAGAGAAAAAGGGTTGATTCAAAATACGTGGATCAAACGGAAGATCGTCCACACTATCAACACATTTCAGTGCATTAGACTCAATGTTTTGTATATGGCATGTATAGGGGCTAGACAAGTTAGTGAATTTTTTTGTAATGGCTAAGATGTGTTGGCCTTTAGATGGATAATCTATTTTGTGTAATGCCATGGTTATTGGCTATCTTATTATATGAAAAGATGTAGATAACCATGTGAGATTATGTTTTAATATGAATTATTTATGGATGAGTTGAATGAGTATATGTTGTACGAACTTGAGGGGTTAGAAGAGCTTAGCACATAGCTTTGTTCTTGTTCATGTGGATAGACACACGGGCATGTGTCTAGACCATGTGTGACAAACGGCTAGACCACGGGTGTGTGCCTTGGCCATGTCTCTTTGGCAGTTTTAAGTAGTATAGGCCACGGGTTAGCCACACGGGCTTGTGTCTAGACTCTAGGCCATGTAAGGTAGTCAGTGTTCACCACGGGTGGTAAGCACGGGCGTGTGCCCTAGCCGTGGTACTTGGGTTTTCATGCACGATTGAGGGCATGGGCGTGGGTGATGTCGACGGGTGTGTCTCACCTTACACAGGCGTGTAGTCCCTGTTTAGGTGGAAAAATTTTAAAATCGTAGGAGATTTCGATAAGGCCTCGAGAGCCCTCGTGAGTTTGAGTGAAGCCTCGTAAGTAGAGAATAAGGTTGTTGAGGTGACTTAAGCGAGTGGTCACGATGAGCCTAAGTGGCGAACATGTGGTTTTCATATAGTAACGCCTCGGGCCCAGTTCTGGTAGGATTTACGGATAAGGGGTGTTACACGATAAGCCTCACACAATAGGGTAAAATGCCGATACCATGACATTGTCTTACATTGGCTCTCACATATCAACGCCGATGCCATGTCCCAGACATGGTCTTGGCTCTCATAATGTGGCCGATGCCTTGTCCCAGACATGGTCTTACACTAGCACACATGTTACCACCGATGCCATGTCCCAGACATGGTCTTACACTGGCTTATGTGTTGAGGCTGATGCCATGTCCCAGACATGGTCTTACACTATCTCTTGTCACGATGCCGATGCCATGTCCTAGACTTGGTCTTACACTGGCATACTTATCAACCAAGTGTCATGGCTTGGATATCCAATCTATTCCTAAGGTTTAACCGGGAGTATACCACATCGAATTTAGTCATGTATATTCATATCAATGACTAAACATTTTATGCAATATCAATTTTTTAATGCATAATAGTAATAGAGTTGTATTATTTACATACAACTTACCTTGGTATACAAAAAGTGAGCGGCTAAATTGAATTTAATCGACTAGCTTGGCTTTCCCCTGGTCTAAGTCCGGACTCCATTTTCTTGATTTGCAAGGATTAAAGATTGCTGAAATTTTCAAGCTTCCATAGCCCTTTCTCGAGTGTAAAAATCGGTGGAGAGAATAGTCAATGAAAAAGATGACAATTTTTTCTTATTTTATTCTATTTCTCCAATTAAGTCACCTAATCCACCAACTTTGACCAATTTTGAAATTTCTTGTCCCCTATGGCCGGCCAACACTTTCTAAGGGCCTAATTGCAGTTTAAGGACCTCCAATTTAATATTCTATAGCTATTTGACATCCTTAGCTTGTAGAATAAAACTTTCGCACTTTATGCGATTTAAATTAAGCATGAAATCACTAAAATTAATGCACCAAAATTTTCATGCACTCCTACAATCATGTTATAATCCATAAAATAATATTAAAATAATTTTCTTTGACCTTGGATTAGTAGTTCCGATGAAACACCCCAAACCCGGCCCACAAGAATGGACTGGATCTGGTATGTTCCTCGAAGTAACCCGGTTCAAATTCATTCGAATGTTTTGAAAACTATGAGTTTTGGAAGATAGTTTGTTGTGGGTTGGGCTTGAGTTGAAAACAAATTTATTTATATAACAAAACCCATTTGTTTCAAGTGACAAAATATTTAAACTTATTTTAAATTAAATGGGCTTACTCTTTATAAAGCCCTAAATTCATAACATAGTAATTATAGCGAAATAAAAATTAAATCACGGTGGCATTATTACATAAAATGAAACCCAAAATAATAAATTGTACAAGATTTAAAATAAAATAAATATTCAAATTAAATTGAACTTCAAGTCAAACATGGCCACTACAAGTTCTGTCCGTCTGGTCCATTCTTGCTCATCACCAAACATATTCCCTACAACGGGTGAGTCGATAGACTCAATGTGTAACCAACACTAAGCGTAATAGAAATAGGCACATCATACATATCATATATAAAATTTCAAGGTAATGATGCAAACCCAACCCAAACCTATATGCCATCCGCTACACTCTACCCGTACCAACTTTGTACAACCGTGGGGACTACTAAGTCAACCCTCCATCCGCTACACTCCATCGAAGGCAGTCGCTGCAGTCGACGTGCTCATCGCCCACTGATAATATTGTGGCATAGCCACCACTTTAATGTAACCGAAGTTACCACTTGATGTGACCGAAGTCACCACTTTCACTTAGTGAGACCGAAGTCATCACATTCACTTAGTGAGACCGAAGTCATCACTTTCACTTAGTGAGACCGAAGTCATCACATTCACTTAGTGAGACCGAAGTCATCACATTCACTTCCCCTTCTTCAATTGACCCGAATGCCCCAAATTATACATATCATGCATATCATATTTTATTTCACTTTCACATCACTTTTCACATGTTAAATATAACATATTTCGAAATCCTAGTAGGAGTAGGAAAAACGTACCTGAGTACTTTGTACCATAATATGGTACTTTAGCCATATTCTTTCACTTTCACATTAATCATATATATCATATTTAAGCCATAAATCTATTAAGATTAGTGTGGGGTACACACGGTACCTTAGCCATATTCTTACACTTTCATATTAACACATATAATGAATTAAAGTAGTAATCTATCAAGATTTAGTGTAGGTACACACGATTTGTTTAACGATTCCTTGAGATTCCAAAAGCTAGATCTAAAGTTTTAGATCCTTAGTCCCTACATTTGATTCATCATTTATTACTTAGCATAAATTCTATTTGGCTATGATATCCAAATCCTAGTAGGATTTGTAAAAGACTTACCTTTGATGCCGATTTGGTGTTTATTCAAATCCCGAAAACTTGGTTTTCCTTCACTTGTTATTCGGCTAACCTTGAATCTCAATATGGGTTAGTTTTCGGCTTTTTAATAATTAAAGAACTGATCTAGATAATCATACAAGCCTTGGCCGAATACTTTTAGGTGCTTACCTTGTGGATTTTAAATCCAAAATTCACCGAATAACTAGGGAACACGTGGCCTATGGTGTACCTTCGGGAAAAGAACTTCTCCTTCCATGATTCGGCCAAGATTAATAATCGAAATTAGTCCCTAAATTTTGATAAGTCTAAAATATAAAAGAATGGAAACTAAACTTGGATCTTACCCTTATTTAAAGGAATCGATTGCACCTTCACTTCAACCTTGAGATTAGACTTAGAGACTTGATGAACAATCGGCTATGATTCCCTTATGTATTGACTTCAAAGATGAAAGAAGAGAGGAATAATAGGCTTAGAAGGAAATCGGCTAGGAGGCTTAAAAGAAAAGAAGAAAAGAATGGATGCTCGAGAAGAATATTCTACAGAGGAAAGAGAGGAGAATGCATAATGAATGGCCCTAGTCCCTCCTTTTATAGCCGAATTTACTAGGCCAACAATCCTTTGCTTGGCCACCACTCTTCCTCATTCTCCTAATTAAAGAATAATTCTTCATTTATCCACCTATTTAGCCGAAATTCTAAAGGGAATAAAACTCTTCTCCTAAGAGTCCCTATTGTAGTCCATTGCTTCCTCTCTAAGTAATTAAATAAAAATCACTTAAAGCTTTAGCTAGGTGTCGTCAACTTTCTTCTTATGGAAGCAAAATAAAACTTCTTTTATTTGCTTCCTAGATGACTTCGAACTCAGCCCAAAACCTTTTGCACGTGGGCCATTTCCTAAGGCCTTATGTGGCATCTTGAATACATTTCCAAGCCCGTTATTGGGTCAAATTTCATGTACTTTATATCTTTAGGGTCACTTGGCCCTAAGTTCCCTTTGGGCTCTAAAATTCGACATTAGGGTCATTTTAAGTTTCCAAAAATTTTAGCATGGCTCTGTAAACTTGACATTTCCTAGGTTTCCAAATGTTTACTTTCCTATTTTGGCTTAGTTTCCAAAATGTTTACTTTCCTCTTTTAGCTTGGGTTTCCAAAATGTTCACTTTCCTCTTTTAACTAATCGTTCCATACATTTCCATACATTTCCATACATTTCCATACATTTCCATACATTTCCATTCATTTCCTTACATCTCCATACATTTCCATACATTTCCATACATTTCCATACATTTCCATACATTTCCTTACATTTCCATACATTTCCATACCTTTCCATACATTTCCTTACATTTCCTTACATTTCCATACATTTCCATACATTTCCATACATTTCCATACATTTCCATACATTTCCTTTCATTTCTTTTCATTTCTTTACATTTCCTTACATTTCCTTATATTTCCTTTTATTTCCTTACATTTCCTTATATTTCCTTACATTTCCTTACATTTCCAAGGTTCTAAAGATGCACACCACACATCCATATCACAAGAACATGCTATTTCATTAAAAATGCACACAATGGGATCCGAACCTCTTCCCTCAAAGTACTTCACTTGATGCCATAACCCTTGCCCCTTAGGTGGCGTCCCTTGCCACTTTTCCACATCACTTCTTGTTTTTAACTTAAAAACCAATAATTGTCCAAAGCTTTCTCTTCCATCCTAGGATTTTAAAAACCCTTAATTCACTTCCAACCACCGCTAAAACCTACTACACATGAATTATGCACAAACGCATAACCCCTAATCTAGGATGTTACGCTTCTACCTCCTTAAAAATAATTTAGTCCTCGAAATTACTTATCGACAACAGACAATCCTTCTCACCGCACTATGCTTACGCACAGCGCTTCGATCTTACCATCATACTTTCCAGCACAATCTCTAAATTCAAGTCCCTTAGAACTCATTTCTAGCGTCGTGATTTAATCGATTAAGAAGTTTTATGTATAAAAAATTTTGTTTCACCGATTAACGCGAAGAAATTTTATGAAAAGGATTTTAGGAGTGGTTCTTTCAGTATTCATCCAAACACACATAAAAGGATTTTAGGAGTGGTTCTTTCGTATTCATCCAAACACACGCTCTTTTCCATTCATTCATTCATCCATCAAACAAGTATGAACTTTCGTTCATTCAGAGAAATGTTGTAGTTTTTGTTGTTGTTGTTATTTTCTCTGCCGGGGTATTTTCGTAATTTTGTCCTCTGAGGCATTTTCGTAATTTTTCGGAAGAAACACGTTCCTTGGTGTTTTGTCAAAATTATTTTGAAAATTTTGAAGTCTAGGGTAATTTGGAAAAAGTTTTAAATCTGGGGTTATTTTGGTAGTTTTAATCTCAAATGGTATTTTGGTAATTTTTCATATATCGTGGTAAATTTGTAAAATTTAATAAATCAATGGTATTTCAAAAGTTGTAAAACTCGAGGTTCTTTTCAAAATTGTTCCTTCAAAATGGGAATGTTGCAAAAATTTTGAAATTGAGGTCATGTTGGTAATTTTAGTGAGTTAGGGGCAATTTTATAATTTTCATAAATCAAGGTATATTGATATTTTGCAAGTTAGGGCTTTTGGAATGTTTATAAAATAATAAAATTTTGATAAAACTGTTGAGTAGTTGAATCATTTTATAAACTAAGGGCATTTTGGTAATTTTACCACTAAGGGCATTTTGTAATTTGTATGGATCAAAATTTTTTTCAAAATAAATGTGTCTTGTAATAGTTTTTCGTGAATTAAGGATAAGAGAAAGAGTGATTTAAGAATTTTAATATCAAGTGTTAAAAAATGGCTAATTCCCTTTGGGTTTTAATTCTTGAGTTTAGCCTATGACCGAGCCTTCTTGGTCGGGGTGAACCAAAGCTACGCACTGTGGCGGGATTCGAGTGGAGAGGAGGTGAGTCACGCGATCGCTTAAATACCAAGCTCCCACTGAAACCATTCCTAGACATGCGTCTGAGGGTTGCCACACCGTTAAGTCCTCTAGGTTAGGGTGAACCAAGCTACGCACTGGTAGGATTCAAGAAGAGGAGGTGAGTCACTAGGACCGCTTAAATACCAAGCTCTTGGATCCACTCCTAGACATGCGTACCATGGTTGCCACACCTAAGCTTAATTGACTTAGTCATAGGTTGGTTTAGTGCCTTAAATCTTATGTGTTTGTGTTTGAGTAGTCTAACCCTAGGGTTCAAGTTCCTATCATGCTATTCTACGTTCCATGCCTTTTCTACCCTTATATAAATCATGAATCACACATAGAGTTAGGGGTACTTACCGGTGGATCATGGGTTTGAGACTTAGGGGCCATGTCTTGATACTGCCCATTTGTAAAAATACTTTAAAAAAACTCATTTGGCCTTATTTTAAAACGTTTTGGGCCTCGGGCCACAGTAGAGAGTTTGAACTGGCTCGATACCAAATGAAACACCCCAAACTCGCCCACGAGAATGGATTGGATCCGGTATGTTCCTCAAGTATCCGGTTCAAATTCATTGAATGTTTTGAAAACTATGAGTTTTGGAAGATAGTTTGTTGTGGGTTGGGCTTGAGTTGAAAACAAATTTATTTATATAACAAAAACCCATTTGTTTTAAGTGACAAAATATTTAAACTTATTTTAAATTAAATGGGCTTACTCTTTATAAAGCCCTAAATTCATAACATAGTAATTATAGCAGAAATAAAAATTCGTCACGGTGGCCTTATTACATAAAACGAAACCCAAAATAATAAATTGTACAAGACTTAAAATAAAATAAATATTCAAATTAAATTGAACTTCAAGTCAAACATGGCCACCACAAGTTCTCGCCAGTCCTGGTCCATTCTCGCTCATCACCAAACATATTCCCAGCGGGTGAGTCGATAGACTCAATGTGTAACCAACACTAAACGTAATAGAAATAGGCACATCATACATATCATATATAAAATTTCAAGGTAATGATGCAAACCCAACCCAAACCTATATGCCATCCGCTACACTCCACCCGTACCAACACAGCACATCGTAGGGACTACTAAGTCAACCCTCCATCCGCTACACTCCATCGAAGGCGTCATTGCGTTCGGCGTGCTCATCGCCCATCGATAATATTGTGGCATAGCCACCACTTTAATGTAACCGAAGTTACCACTTGATGTGACCAAGTCACCACTTTCACTTAGTGAGACCGAAGTCATCACATTCACTTAGTGAGACCAAGTCTTCACTTTCACTTAGTGAGACCAAGTCATCACATTCACTTAGTGAGACCAAGTCATCACATTCACTTCCCTTCTTCAATTGACCAATGCCCCAAATTATACATATCATGCATATCATATTTTATTTCACTTTCACATCACTTTTCACATGTTAAATATAACATATTTGAAATCCTAGTAGGAGTAGGAAAAGCGTGCACTGAGTACTTTGTACCATAATATGGTACTTTAGCCATATTCTTTCACTTTCACATTAATCATATATATCATATTTAAGCCATAAATCTATTAAGATTAGTGTAGGTACACACTGTACCTTAGCCATATTCTTACACTTTCATATTAACACATATAATGAATTAAAGTAGTAAATCTATCAAGATTTAGTGTAGGTACACACCGATTTGTTTAACGATTCCTTGAGATTCAAAAGCTAGATCTAAAGTTTTAGATCCTTAGTCCCTACATTTGATTCATCATTTATTACTTAGCATAAATTCTATTTGGCTATGATATCCAAATCCTAGTAGGATTTGTAAAAGACTTACCTTTGATCTTGATTTGGTGTTTATTCAAATCCAAAACTTGGTTTTCCTTCACTTGTTATTCGCTAACCTTGAATCTCAATATGGGTTAGTTTTCGCTTTTTAATAATTAAAGAACTGATCTAGATAATCATACAAGCCTTGGCGAATACTTTTAGGTGCTTACCTTGTGGATTTTAAATCCAAAATTCACCGAATAACTAGGAACACGTGGCCTATGGTGTACCTTCGGAAAAGAACTTCTCCTTCCATGATTCTATTAAGATTAATAATCAAATTAATCCCTAAATTTCGATAAGTCTAAAATATAAAAGAATGGAAACTAAACTTGGATCTTACCCTTATTTAAAGGAATCGGTTGCACCTTCACTTCAACCTTGAGAGATTCTACTTAGAGACTTAATGAACAATCGGCTATGATTCCCTTATGTATTCTGGCTTCAAAGATGAAAGAAGAGAGGAATAATAGGCTTAGAAGGAAATCGTAGGAGGCTTAAAAGAAAAGAAGAAAAGAATGGATGCTCAAGAAGAATATTCAAGAGGAAAAGAGAGGAGAATGCATAATGAATGGCCCTAGTCCCTCCTTTTATAGCCGAATTTACTAGGCCAAGAATCCTTTGCTTGGCCACCACTCTTCCCTCATTCTCCTAATTAAAGAATAATTCTTCATTTATCCACCTATTTAGCCAAAATTCTAAAGGAATAAAACTCTTCTCCTAAGAGTCCCTATTGTCGTCCATTGCTTCCTCTCTAAGTAATTAAATAAAAAATCACTTAAAGCTTTAGCTAGGTGCCGTCCAACTTTCTTCTTATGGAAGCAAAATAAAACTTCTTTTATTTGCTTCCTAGATGACTCGAACTCAGGCCCAAAACCTTTTGCATGTGGGCCATTTCCTAAGGCCTTATGTGGCATCTTCAGGCCACATTTCCAAGCCCGTTATTGGGTTAAATTTCATGTACTTTATATCTTTAGGGTCACTTGGCCCTAAGTTCCCCTTTGGGCTCTAAAATTCGATATTCCGGGGTCATTTTTAAGTTTCCAAAAATTTTCGCGCGGCTCTGTAAACTTGACATTTCCTAGGTTTCCAAAATGTTTACTTTCCTATTTTGGCTTAGTTTCCAAAATGTTTACTTTCCTCTTTTAGCTTGGGTTTCCAAAATGTTCACTTTCCTCTTTTAACTAATCGTTCCATACATTTCCATACATTTCCATACATTTCCTTACATTTCCATTCATTTCCTTACATCTCCATACATTTCCATACATTTCCATACATTTCCATACATTTCCTTACATTTCCATACATTTCCATACCTTTCCATACATTTCCTTACATTTCCTTACATTTCCATACATTTCCATACATTTCCATACATTTCCATACATTTCCATACATTTCCTTTCATTTCTTTTCATTTCTTTACATTTCCTTACATTTCCTTATATTTCCTTTTATTTCCTTACATTTCCTTATATTTCCTTACATTTCCTTACATTTCCAAGGTTCTAAAGATGCACACCACACATCCATATCACAGTAAACATGCTATTTCATTAAAAATGCACACAATGGGATTCAACCTCTTCCCTCAAAGTACTTCACTTGATGCCATAACCTTGCCCCTTAGGTGGCGTCCCTTGCCACTTTTCCACATCACTTCTTGTTTTTAACTTAAAACCAATAATTGTCCAAAGCTTTCTCTCCATCCTAGGATTTTAAAACCCTTAATTCACTTCCAACCACTGCCAAAACCTACTACACATGAATTATGCACAAACGCATAACCCCTAATCTAGGATGTTACATCCGAAACCACTGTTCTGACTAGCCCAAAAATCGGGCTGTTACAATTCTCCACCTTAGGGATTTTCGTCCCCGAAAATCTTACCAGCAAAAAGGTTCGGGTATTGGTCTCTCATGGTCTCCTCGGGCTCCCAAGTGGCCTCTTCAACCCCATGTCTATGCCATAGTACTTTCACGAGTGCTATACTTTTATTTCTCAATTTCTTGACCTCTCGATCTAAAATCTTAACCGATTCTTCACCATAGGTCATGTTTGAACAAATCTCAACCTCTGTTAGTGAAATCACATGTGATGGGTCAAAACGATAACGGCGCAACATAGACACGTGAAATACAT
Organism: Gossypium rotundifolium; assembly: GCA_025506655.1. NCBI lineage: Eukaryota > Viridiplantae > Streptophyta > Magnoliopsida > Malvales > Malvaceae > Gossypium > Gossypium rotundifolium. The sequence goes on along the minus strand of CP106733.1, from coordinate 55,972,302 downwards.
CGTGGATCTTTTCTAACTAGGATGGCAAGGGTAATCGATAAGCTACTGATCCAATCCTCTCAATCACCTCATAAGGTCCAATAAAACGTTGACTTAATTTGTCTTTCCTACTAAATCTGAGGACTTTCTTCCACGGGGATACTTTCAAGAACACCTTATCATTGACTTGGAACTCAATTTCTTTTTGTTTCAAATTCGTGTAGGATTTTTGTCTATCCGAACGGCCTTCAAACAACTGCGAACTACTTTTACTTTCTCATCTATTTCTTTAACTAAGTCAACCCCGTGTATCTAATTTTCTCTAAATTCGGTCCAATATAAGGGCGTTCGGCACTTACGTCCATATAAAGCCTCATAAGGCGCCATTTTCAAACTCGACTGATAGCTATTGTTGTAGGCAAATTCTACTAACGACAAGTACTTTTCCCAACTCTTTGAAACTTAAGAACACAACACCGCAACATATCTTCAAGAATCTAAATTACTCTTTTCGACTGACCGTCGGTTTGCGGGTGGAAAGCTGTGCTAAAATTTAACTTTGTCCCTAGAGCTTCTTGCAACCTTTTCCACAATATTGTTGTGAACCTCGGATCTCCATCCGAAATGATCGACAATGGTACTCCGTCAAGTCTCACAATTTCAGAAACATATAGATCGGCCAATTTCTCAAGTGGGTAGTTGGTACGCACTGGTATAAAATGAGCCGACTTAGTTAGCTTGTCAACCACAACCCATACAACATCTTTTTTCTTTGGCATCAACTGCAATCCAGACACAAAATCCATAGTTATGCAGTCCCATTTCCACTCGGGAACCATCACCGGCTAAAGTAAACCCAAAGGTACTTGGTGTTTAGATTTCACTTGTTGACAAATTAAACACTTAAAGACAAACTCCGAGATGTCTCTTTTCATTCCTGACCACCAATACGTTTTCTTCAAGTCATTGTACATTTTCACACTACCCGGGTGGATAGACAAACAACCACTATGGACTCTTGTAAAATTTTCTGAATAAGCTCTTCATCCTTGGGTAAACAGATCCTCTCTCGGAACATCAAATAAACATCGGCACCTATCCGAAAATCTAATTCAATACCCGCCTCACACTGAGTTATATTGGCTTGCAATTCTTTATCGCCTTTTGAGCTTCGTAGATCTATTGCAGAAACGTTGGTTTCGCTCTCAACTCAGCTAAAATCGAACCATCGTCAGTCACGAACAACTGAGTATTCATAGCCCTCAAGGCAAACAATGACTTCCTACTCAGAGCATCGATGACCACATTCGCCTTTCCAGGGTGATAATCAATTATCAACTCATAATCCTTTATTAGCTCTAACCATCTCCGCTGTCATAGATTTAACTCCTTTTGAGTAATCAAATACTTTAGACTCTTATGGTCGGTGAACACTCGACATTTCTCACCATACAAATGGTGTCTCCAAATCTTCAGTGCCAACACTATGGCGGCCAGCTCTAAATCGTGAGTTGGATAGTTTTTCTCATGTGGCTTTAGCTGTCTCGAGGCATAAACTATTACCTTGCCTTCTTGCATAAGTACACATCCCAATCCATTTAAGAATGCATCGCTATACACCACGAATTCCTTTCCCGGTTTCGGTGTCACTAAAATCAGAGCTTCAATCAACAATACTTTTAGTTTCTCAAAACTCTGTTGGCACTTTTCTGTCCATTCAAACTTGACATCTTTCTGTAGCAACCATGTGAAAGGGGTAGCAATCATGGAGAATCCTTTGACAAGCCGTCTGTAATAACCAGCTAGGCCTAGAAAACTTTTAACCTCAGATACGTTCCTTAGTGGTTTCCAATCAACAATTGCTGAAATCTTACTCGGGTCAGCTCGAATTCCATCTCTCGAGACAACATGCCCCAAAAATCTGACTTCTTTAAGCCAAAATTCACTCTTACTAAACTTGGCATATAACTGATTATCTCATAAAATTTGTAAAACCATCTTCAAGTGCTCAGCATGCTCATTCTCATCACGAGAGTAAATCAATATGTCATCAATAAAGACTACAACAAATTTATCCAAACATGGCCAAAAAATGCAGTTCATTAAATTCATAAACACGGCAAGGACATTTGCTAAACCGAAAGGCATGACTAAAAATTCATAGTGACCATACCTTGTTCGAAATGCAATTTTGGACACATTTGAGTCTTTGACTCTCAACTGATTATATCCAAACCTCAAGTCTATCTTGGAAAACACAGTGGCTCCCTTCAATTGGTCAAACAAATCGTCGATCCTTGGCAAAGGACACTTGTTCTTAACTATAACCTTGTTGAGCTGTCGGTAGTCTATACATAATCTCATCGACCCGTCCTTCTTTTTCACAAAAAGTATCGGAGCGCCCCACGAGAATAACTCAGTCTTGCAAAACCCTTATCCGTTAACTCTTGTAGTTGAACCTTCAGCTCTTTTAACTCCAACTGTGCCATCCTATACGGGGCAATTGAAATAGGTGCCGTACCAGGGACTATGTAACATCCCTTTCCCGTATTCTATACCGGAATCGGGACCGAGGCATTACCGGATTAAAACCATATGATCGCCACTTAGGCTCATCGTGATTACTCTCTTAAGTCACCTCAACAACCTCATTCTCGACTTATGAGGCCTCACTCAAACTTACGAGGGCTCTTGAGACCTTATCGGAAACTTCTACGATTTTAAAATTTCTCCACCTAAACAGGGACTACTCGCCCATGTAAGGTGAGACACGCTCGTGGAGGTCACACACACCCATGCCCTCAACCCGTGCATGAAAATCCAAGTATTCTGCCAATCCCCACGGCTAGGGCACATGCCCGTGCTCACCACCCGTGATGAACACCAACTACACCACACGGCTTGAAGTTTAAACACACGCCGTGTGGCTAGCCCATGGCCTATACTACTTGAAACTGTCAAAGAGACATAGCCAAAGCACATGCCCGTGGGCCGACCGTGTGTCACACATGGCCTAGACACATGCCCGTGTGTCTATCCACATGGACAAGAACATAGCTATGTGCTAAGCTCTTCTCACCCCTCAAGTTCATACAACATACACTCATCCAATTCATCTATAATCAACTCATAGTGAAGAACAAACTCACATGAATAACTAAATCTTTTCATATAATAAAATAGCCAACAATTATGGCATTACACAAAATAGATTATCCATCAAAAGCCCAACATATCTTAGCCATTTACAACAAAATTCACTAACTTGTCTAGCCTATATACATGCCATATACAAAACATCAAGTCTACTGTACCGAAGTGTGCTTATAATGTGGGTGATCTTTCGATTAATCAACGTATCTCGATTCAACCATTTTTCTCTATAAGACAAGGGAAAGGAAAATGAGTAAGCTTTGAGCTTATTAAGTTTACACATAAACAATTTAAGCATTCTAGTATAAACTAAAAAACAAATAGTATTATATTACCAAATAAATTCTCATCCACAATTATCCACAATTATGCTTACTCTTTCTATCCTTTACCACATTTCCAACACATCATGAGTCATATACTCATAATCATTGACATGCACCCCTGCACTCGATATCACAATTACTCAATATACAACACATCATTATTCTTAATAATACATCCACACAACTAATTTCTTGGTGGTTTCGCATTTAGCCCACCACAATCAATTTATAAGGTAGTATTGCACTTAGCCTACCAAAAAAGGTATTCATAGTGGTTTCGCACATAGCCCACTAAATAATATACTTAACTATGGTATCGCACACCTCCCGTCGTTGTTAAGTATTAAGGTGGTATCGCACTTAGCCTACCATCAAGCATTATCACTACACATTCACATATCTACTTGTAATCCATTCATCCATTCACAACTACTATCTCATTCATCCCACTAGAACCACATAGGTCCTCAATCATGCTACACACTAGCTAGCATTAAGAAGGTAAATGCATATTTGCATCTTTTATACGTAAACTTACCTCGATACTCAAAAGTATTGAAATGTGGAATTTAGTCCACCACTTTGCTCTTGCCTCGATTTCGATCTGGGCTTCGTCTTTCTTGATCTATAATGATAAATAAACTCATTTAATACACACATTGACTAAATTGACCCTTATCTCATACTTTAGCAAAATTACCATTGTGCCTCAAAACTTTCTCATATTTACACTTTTGGCCCAAGACTCGTAAAGTGATTTTCATTCAACTTTCTAGCCTTTCACGCATAGCCGAACCACTTACTCAACTAAGGAAATTATAAATTCTCACTAAATCACACATGTATGACCAATCTCAAGACTTTCACAAACAAGTCCCTACATGCATTTTTAATGGAAATCACTTAGCAAAAGATGTTTCTATTACATCAAGCTTTCATATTCTTCCATAAAAAATAAAAAAATGCATGTCATACATGGGTACATTTTTTTGAACATCCATCCTAGCCCAATATATAGCTAAAAATAGCTTTCTCATGTTACTAGGACTTCAAAAATACGAAAAAAATATAAAAAACGGGGCTTGGATGCACTTACTAGCAAGCTTGTAAAGTTGAAGAGCCCTAACAATGGCTTCTTGAAAATTTCGAGAGCCTTGGAGAAGAATATGAAAGAAATTCTATCATCTTTTCCCATTTTAATCATTTAATTGACAAATGGCCAAAATGACCTTTTGTCAAACTTCCAAATTTTAACCCATTCATGCCCAATTTTTTCCAAAAATTAGAAATTTGAAAAATTGCTCATTAAGGACCTCTAATTGATATTCTAAAGCTATTTCATGCAAATAACTCCTAGAATCTCACATTTTTAACTTTTGCAATTTAGTCCTTTTAGACAATTCAACCGAAATTTCACAAAATTGCTTCATGAAACTTTCACACTAACATGCAAACATGACATAAACCTCAAAAACACATACATATACCTCAGATTTGTGGTCTCACACCACTATTCTGACTAGACCCTAAATCAAGATGTCACAAACTAACTCAATACCAAACTTAACTTCCCTAATTGGAGACAATCTGGGCAACTCTTCTGGAAACACATCTAAGTACTGACATACCGTAGGCACTATTTCAATCTTTACTTTTGGATCTTGGGTATTCAACACAAATGAAAGATAGGACTCCTACCCTTGTCTCATGTATTTCTCAGCAGTCATAGAAGAAATCAGTACAGGTAAGCTATCCAATTCTCCTGATTCAACCTGAATAATATCCCCATTTTTACTTTTCAATTCAATAAACTTACTACCACAATTTACTAACACATTGTGAATAGTCAACCAATCCATGCCAAGAATTAGGTTAAATTCATCAAACAGTAGTAGCATAAGATTAGCCGGAAAACAATGACCTCTAATCATCAAAGGACAGTTTCTACACACTTTGTCAACTATCACATGCTTGCTTAAAGGATTTGAAACTTTTATCACAAATTCTGTAGACTCAACAAACATATTCATGTTAGACACCAATTTCATACAAATATAAGAATGGGTAGACCTCGGATCAATTAAAGCAACAATAGAGATATTATGAAGAGAAAAAGTACCCGTAATCAGACCCGGTGACGATGCCTCTTCGCGAGCGCGAATGGCATAAGTCCTTGTAGGCGCTTCACCCTCAGACCTCACGGTGGAATCTCTAGGCGCACCTCTGCTACTAGCCCTAGTTCCCAGGTTCTTTTGCGGTCTACCTCTAGAAGGAGCATTACTCGCTCTCACATCTTGCTTTCTATCTTTCTCATCTATCTCAGAACGGTTTTGAATGAAATGGTCTAATGAACCACACTTGAAAGAACCTCTTTCATTTCTACTACACTCACTGAAATGTCGTCTACCACACTTCGAACACTCCGTTTTTTAGGTCGAGCACTACCAACACTTGCAATAGAAGTGGTTTGAGCTTTAGATGCCAAATACTACTTACTCCTATTTCTATGCAAGAATCCCACTGAAGCATTTGATCGAGTAGTGAACTCTCTAGACTTCTTGGATGAGGACTGAAATGATTTCCCCATCTATCTTTTCTTTGAGTCACGAGACTAAATATCGACTTTCCTTTTCTCTTTGGCCAATTCCTCGGCCTTGTAAGCTCTTTTTACCAGTACAACAAATTCCTTTAGCTCTAGAATACCAACAAACAATTGGATGTCCTCATTTAATCCATCCTTAAACCTCTTATACATGATGACTTTGGTGGATACGCACTCCTAAGTGTATTTACTGAGCCTCACGAACTTACGCTCATACTCGGTTACTGTCATCCGGCCTTGCTTCAATTCTAGAAACTCCTTCCTCTTCTGGTTTATAAACCTCTGACTAATATACTTCTTACGGAACTCTTCTTGAAAGAATTCCCAAGTTATCCTTTCCCTTGGTACAACCGACATAAGGGTGTTCCACCATTGGTAGGCCAAATCTCGCAAAAGTGACACGACACACTTCATGCACTCCTCAGGTGTGCAAGATAACTTATCGAATACCCTAATGGTATTATCTAGTCAGAACTCTGCCCTCTCCGGATCATCGTCTATATTTGTTCTAAATTTCTCAGCCCCTTGTTTCTGAATTCTGCCTATCGAAGGTTTTTCTCTTCTAACCGTTTCCACTACTTGGGGAGCTGTAGGGGTAGGCTGGGGAATTGGAGGGGGTGGAGGAGGTGGAGCGTTTGGGTTTGCACGAACAAACTCTGAATACCATACATTCAACATATGAAGGAAGGCTCTAACCCCTCCGCCCTGATTTAGTGTCACTGGCCCACTCTCAACTGATCGCGATCCCTTCTGTTGGAGTCAGCGTATTACTCTTGACATCATCTGCCACTACTCCATCAGGATCCATTTACTATATAAAAATACATTTTAAAATGTCAGGAGTCGTCACACTATCATAATTCATATATGACATGTATAGCTAGACTCATACACATGCTAGGTTAGTCTGAGAATCGAATAAACCATAGCTTTGATACCACTAAATGTAACACTCCTTACCCGTACTCAACGTCGGGACCAGGTACGAGGCGTTACCTAACTTAAACACATGCATACACAGAATTTCGAATCATAAAAGTCTGATCAAATTTAAAATTTTTCAAACTTCCTCTTAACATCATTAATATGGGCCTACGAGGCCAAAAAATATTAGAAACATTTTGAGATCAAATCGAGTCCTTTGGAAAACCTTGGAAAACATCATTAAAAACAAGGGCACATGCTCGTGTGACTTGATAACATAGCCATGTTGACAGATCGTGTAATTTACACGGCCTAAGCATATAGGGACACACCCATGTCCCACACTCGTGTGGTTTTATTATCTCAATTCGAACCTATAGGGGTTTTCACACGGCCTGACACACATTCGTGTCTATGGCCCGTGTCCCTCACACGACCAAGACACGCCCGTGTGCAAAAACCTTGATATTCTATTTTTGACGTCATCAACCTAATAAGGTCAAATGCCAAGGCATACGCCCGTATCCTTAAACCGTGTCGCAAATTAAATTCCTAAACTCAGGTGCAGACTTTACACGGCCTGGGCACATGCCCATGTCCTATGGCCGTGTCTTTCACACAGTTGAGGCACACAGCCATGCCTCAGCCCGTGTGGTTACTACTAGGCATTCTATTTTGCCAACTTAGGATGCAGGGGAACGCAGGGCAAAACCACACGCCCATGGGGCAGACCGTGTGTCACACATGGCCTAGACACACACCCGTGTGTCTACCCGTGTGGACAAAAATAAGGCTATTTACCAAGCCCTTTCTGCCACTCCTACTTGCACCAACATAAGCCACTTCAATCAACCTACTCATTCATGTATAAACATACCAATTTCTCAACCATTCCATCTTCACATTCATGATAAACATCATCCTTTTCATAAATCAATAACAAGTATTAACCATCATTCATGGCCTTATACAAAATGAATTCATCTTTATGATAGGCCAACACATTTGGCCAAATCAATATGACACTTGACAAAGACTAAGTCCCTATACATGCCATATTCAAAAAGATGAAGCTAACTATACCAAATGTTCAGTTTGATGTGATCGAGCCTCCGACGTCCTTTGAATTCCCAAGCTAACTTGGTGGTTCTATAAGAAAGTGGAAAGGAGAGGGAGTAAGCATAAAGCTTAGTAAGTCATAGGTAAATAATTAACAACAATTACCAAACATTAACAAACTCATAACATATTTTAAACTTGCACATGATCCTCAAATAAACAAAGGTATAACTTACTCATTTCACCCTTACTAATCATACAACATAATTCAAACTCACTTCTTAAAAATCTCATGTGGGTACCTGTACCACTTACAACATAATCATAGCTTTTCTCACTTTTGTCACAAGCTTTAATTTACCCGTTGAACCAATTCAAATACCAAAAGAAACTCGATAAGCCTTACACAATTGGGTAAAATGCCAATGCCATGTCCTAGACATGGTTTTACACTGGCTCTCACATATCAACGTCGATGCCATGTCCCAGACATGGTCTTACACTAGCACACATGTCATCCCCGATGCCATGTCCCAGACATGGTCTTACACTAGCTTATGTATTGAGGCTGATGCCATGTCCCAAACATGGTCTTACACTGGCATACTTATCAACCAAGTGTCATGGCTTGGATATCCAATCTATTCCTAAGGTTCAACCGGAGTATACCACATTAAATTTAGTCATGTATATGCATATCAATAAATAAACATTTTATGCAATATTAATTTTTTTAATGCATAATAGTAATAGAGTTGTATTATTTACATACAACTTACCTTGGTATACAAAAAGTGAGCAACAAAATTTAATTTAATCGACTAGCTTGGTTTCCCTCCGGTCTAAGTCTGGACTCTGTTTTTCTTGATTTGCAAGGATTAAAGATTGCTGAAATTTTCAAGTTTTTTCTTATTTTATTCTATTTCTCCAATTAAGTCACCTAATCCACCAACTTTGACCAATTTTGAAATTTCTTGTCCCCTATGGCTGGCCAACACTTTCTAAAGTCCTAATTGCAGTTTAAGGACATCCAATTTAATATTCTATAGCTATTTGACACCCTTAGCTTGTAGAATAAAACTTTCGCACTTTATGCGATTTAAAGTAAGCATGAATTCACTAAAATTAATGCACCAAAATTTTCATGCACTCCTACAATCATGTTATAATCCATAAAATAATATTAAAATAATTTTCTCCGACCTCGGATTAGTGGTTTCGAAACCACTATTCTGACTAGCCCCAAAATTAGGGAATTACAGCCATGTCATAACTAACTTGTCTTTAGTTGATATGATTCCTTATTGTCATCAAAGCAATTGAGTGCCAATGAACATGAAACTTGAATCATACTAGCTTCAGTCAATTTATTTTATCATCTTTGTGTACCACCCCTTACTTGGTCCGGAGAAGATTCCAGATAAGCAATGTTATGTTCAATGTTTGGAGGCATCGTTTCGCCTTAACACATAAACAACCATTTTAAGTATGTTATAAGGATAATCAATCAATAAAAACAATTTATAGAGTTGTACCATTCAATTTCATTAGCCATTCAACGATGGCATCACGTGACTTATAACAGTCTCATTGTGACACCTTATACCCAATCTAGTTGTTGGATTCAAATTTAAAATGCCACATTCCGTTGCCGAAACAACTTACTTTTATATCTTTCTTTATCAAAATGGAAACGTAGTGGTAAAATTATTTTATAAAAATTTCAACAGCATTTCTACCTATTTTACGTAAAACTCCCTGTAAAATTTAGATTTTACAATGACTATTAGAGTAGTCCACGAGCCTCTGGGAATTGGGGCTAATAATAATAAAACCTGGCCAATTTAGCCTTTCCTCCCTCAACCCTCTGAGAATTGGAGAGCTCTAAGTCCTCTGATATAAAGACTCTATGGCATGCCAACTATATCTGATCTAGTCTAACTTAGTGAAACGAGGTAAAAACCAAATATCATGATCCATTTCAATTTCATTTTCATATAATTCTCATTTCAATTTTATTTCATGTTCAAATCACATATCGCCTAATGAAAAATTAGGTTTCTAATTCAAATCATATTAAAAATTTTCTTGCACAATCATCTAAAATCAAAATACTCAAATTCAAATCATCACCATGAATTTTCTAATTTAATCATTTGAAAACATAGTCTTCGTCGAAACATAAATATATAAATATTAACTAAATCATTCAAACTCATCCAAAACTCATAAAAATAAAATAAAATAAATATAACTAGTCATAGTAAACTAAATATTCTAAAGCTTTATGTAATGAACATAAGATATTAGAAAAAACCGAAATTTCAATCGCTTTACTCCTTTTCGCCTTTCTCCTTCAAGATGCTCGCTTCATTTTTAGCTACAATAGGAGCAATTCAATACGAAACAATGTCATTTATCCATTCTAATACTAACTGATAAAAATAAACTTAAATATGCATGGTTAATCAAGTTGACAACTTAAGTTTCCATGTCCAAAATTCACATATCTTTTGACTTGATTATCCGTTTTCAATTCCATCTTCACTAGAATACTCATTGCTTCACAAGCTACCATTTACCACCAATATTAAATAAACTTGCCAAGGTTCTCTACTTCCCTTTCACCATGGCCAAATGTACCAAGTAAACTTTCCATCCAATTTTATTTCTTCTTCACACTTCTAACAAGCTAGAATTCATCTTCTAACCATTTACTATCCAAAAATGTATCTCTTTCACTTAAGTTTTCTAAGCTTCCATCAATGTCCTTTAATGACAACTTTCATTATACTTGATAAAGTAAAAATCTATTAGTACATATATCTAAACAAACTTCAAAGATTCATTGTCTATGAAAAATTTGAAGAAAACCATACCTTATGCTTGAACTTGAAGGAAAATGATGAAAGAAATATTTTCTTCTTCATTCCCCAACTTTCGTGAATAAGAAAGAAAAATAAAGAAAGATTTTCATATTTCTTTTATTTTTATTATAATAATACTTAATACTAATATTTTAAATAAACTATTAAATAATAATTATTTAATAAAATATCATTTAAAAGCCATCATGAAACCATTGATTTTTAAGTAATGGTAAAATTTCCATTAAGTCATTTCCATAAAAATAAAAATAGGATAATTTAACTTTAGTATCTATACTTTCCCAACTTATTCAATTTAGTCCCTGAATTCTATACTGAATTTTTAACTTAGCCACAAGCTCCCACTAATAATTCTCTATGTTTTCATGTTTGACAGTTTCCTTTAAATATAATAACAATTTCTCATACTACTATTTATTTATAGATCACTTATTCAAGGACTTCTACCTTAAATATTTTTTTTAAAGTGGGAATGTTACAATTCTCTCCCCTTTAAAGAAATTTCATCCTCGAAATTTTCATGAAGAGTTGCGGATATTGGGATCGCATTATATCTTCAAGTTCCCAGGTAGTTTCTTTTATGTCTCTTCTAAAATCTGCATCGAATCTTCTTCACACGATAAATTGAGCCATACCTTAATGTTTTCCATTGACATAGTATGAGATGGATTTGACTTATGTCTTTGGAGCATCAATACATGAAACACATTATGGATTTGGTTTGATTCTGATGGCAAAGCTAACTGATAAGAACTATGTCTAACTCTTTCTATAATCTCGTATTTTATCTCCTACTTCATATTCTGTTTCTTTTCTTTCCAAATCATCATATGACTTCTATCACTCTGAAGTTGGTTTTAATTTTTCTTTAATTAGTCAAACCTATTCTTCTGTTTCTTGTATTAATTCTGAGCCAACCATATTATTTTCACCTAATTCAATCTAACACAAAAGAGTATGACATTTACATACATAAAAAGCTTCATACGATACCATTTGAATACTTGATTGGAAACTATTGTTATATGAAAATTTTGCAAGTGGTAGATACCATTCCCAATCACAATCAAAGTCAATAATATAAGCTCATAACATATCTTATAACAATTTAATCACACATTCTAATTGGCCATTTATCTGACGATGAAAGATTGTGTTACAATTCAATCTTGTGCCAAGTGATTCATGTAACTTCCTCCAAAATCTTACTATAAATCGATGATCACGATCATAAATAATAGACTTTGGTACACCATACAATCTCACTATCTCAACTATGTTAATTTTGCAAGCTTATCTAATGACCATTTCGTCCTTATTGGTAGAAAATGAGCTGGCTTCATCAATGGATCCACTATAACCCATATTGTGTTATGCTTCTTTCAAGTGAGAGGTAAACCATTGACAAAATCCATAATTATTCTTTCCCATTTCCACTTGGGAATCGATATTGGCGAAAGAAATCCTAGCGTAACTTGGTGTTTATCTTTCACCCTTTGACAAGTTAGACATTTTGTAACATAGTTTGTAATCTCTCTCTTTAGACCAAGCCACCAATACAGTTCTCACAAATCCTGATACATCTTAGTACTTCTTGGATACATAACATAAGGACTATTATGTGCCTCTTGAAGTATCTCATTCTTCAATTCAACTTTGTTTGACACATAAATTCTTCCTTGAAATCTTACACAACCATTATCCCTAATATCAAAGTCTCTCAACTTATTATTCTCAATTGATCTTAGTTTTTCCATCACCTTACCATTATTTTGCTGAGTCTCTCTAATTTGCTCAATTAACAGCGGCTTCACCTTTAATTTAACTAATAATGCACTATCATCACAAACACTTAACTGTGCAAACATTTATCTCAAATCAGCAAGGGATTTTTGGCTAAAAGCATCAACAATAACATTTGTTTTACCTAGATGATAATCAAGCACGCAATCGTAATCTTTTAACAAATCAATTTAATGAAACTATCTTAAGTTGAATTTTTTCTAGGTGAGAAGATATTTCAAGCTTTTGTAATTTGTGTAGATGTAGCACTTTTCACCATATAAATAGCGCATCTAGATATTTAACGCAAAAATAATTGCTGCCAGTTACAAATCATGAGTCGGATAGTTGTATTCATATGGTCTTAGTGTTTTTGAAGCAAATGCAATCACTTTTCTATCTTACATCAAAACGCAACCAAGACCATTAAATGAAGCATCACTATATACCACAAACTCCTTTCTCGATCCTGAAAGTGTTAACACTAGAGTCTCTATCAATAATTTTTGTAACAGCCTGTTTTTAGGTCAAATCAAAATAGTGGTTTCAAGACCACATATCCAAGGCCAAAATTTTGATTTTATTATTTTATTGAAGTTTACAACATGATAGAACTATTGTGTGAAAGTTTCATAAAGAAATTTTATTGTTTGAATGGTTAATTCGAGTAAAAGGACTAAATCGTGTAAAGCGTAAAACTTGTGTTCTATTAGATAAAAGTGTCTAATAGTTATAGAACCTTAAATTTAAGTTCCTTACGTTGAAATTGGACCATTAACATGATAGTGGATGATAGTGGCTTGGTAAATTTGAAATTATTAATGTTCATTAAGGCTATTTTTGTAATTTGATTATTAAAGGTTATTTTTAATAAAACAAATGAAATTATTATTTCATTCATCTTCTTGGCTGAAAATTAGGTTTGGAGAAAGAAATTTTTATGCTTTTAATTTTGGCACACTCCTAGCTTGATTAAGGTACGATTTTAGCTCGGTTTTTAATAATTTCTACATTTTTGAGATCGTTGCTTCGTATTATAGCTAGATCGTACCTTCGATTTTGAAATTGTTAAAGATTTATCATGTTACCATTGTTGAATGCTTGAGTAATTTGATGGTTGATGATGGATTTTGAATAATTGTTGATAGTTAAACTAGTTTTGTAAAGTGATTTTTGACAAAAAATGTCAAAAACATTTTAATTTGTGAAATTATAAAATTATGTGGGTAAAAGTGTGAATAAATTGAAAATATCAGCTACTAGTAACATGTAGTATATCCGGATAGCATGAAATTGTACTAAATTGCATGAATTTGCAATTTTATGTGATAAGGACTAAATTGTAAAAATGTGAAAGTTTAGGGAAAATGGGAAAAAATAGCCTTAATGTGTGTTTTGGACTAAATTGAATAGATTGAATAATGAATGTGCTAAAATTTATAATATATAGATCAAGATAAGCTGAGATCGGGTTTAGATTGGGGAAAAGGGAAAGTTGACGAATAGCCGATATTACTATCTGAGCGATACGAGGTAAGTTCGTATAATTAGAATCGAACTTTAAATACTTGTAATTATTTGAAATGTATGTATATAATTGATTAATTGGTATACTTGGAATACGAATGCCTATTTGATATAGACTGATGGTTACTGAGTCCCGTTTGAACCGTATGAATTCGTAGGATATGAGTGACATGTCATTAGGGTTACCATTTTGGTCGAGCTCCTGCATTTTTTGCGACTCACCATAGCTCATATGAGCTTACTGATACATCAGCTTGTAAGAGCTTACTTTTTTCAACTTGTTGGAGCTTATCGTTTTAGCTCAATAGAGCTTATTGTCCATTAGTTCAGGAGGAGCTTACTGATCATAGCTCGAAAGAGTGGAAATTATAATGAATTGACGGAATACTGATGTATATCACCCGAGTATCCTTTCAAGTTCTAAAGGGTTCAACGGGCATAAATTTTGTTTATACGGATGAAGTATTGTTTATACGAATGAGTTACTGTTAGCGAATGAATTATTGTTTATATTATGGATTGTTGATTATATGAATGTGAATGAATTGTTACATGTGTTTTATATGTTACATGAATTTAGTATGAAATTGGGATAAAGGTTGAATATATGTACTTATAAGACTAACACATTGATGAATGCTTGTGTTTAGGTATTTGGCAAGTGAATTTGATTTACTTTGTTTAATGGTTTGATTTTGTAACAAATGGTAAGATTATTTTTAAATTATATGGGCTTACTAAGCTATAAAGCTTACTCTGTTTATTTTTTTTGTATTATAGAGGTTCGATAGCTCGCTCGATTCGGATAAAGTTAGAGTTATGCATCACACTATCCTGTTGCTGATTGGTACTTATGAATTTGTGGATATATGTAAATATGGCATGTATAGGCTAGTTATGAGAATGATAGTTAAGGTTACTTGAGATATTGATTTTGGTACATGTTGTGATATGAACTGAAGCTATGTGATTTGGCTTAACTTGATATAATATTTTGGTTGTGTTTAAGATTCGAATATGGTATGTTTTGGCTAGTAATAGATGGAATGAAAATATGCAAATGTTATCTTGATATGTGGTTAGTATGTGAAAGGAAAATGCATGTTATTATTAGGCATTTAATTACTATGTTGAATTGGTGTAATGTATGTATGAAATGTCATGAATTGGCTGCCTATTGATTTGTGAAATGTTGCAATTTTTGCTTATATATGCATGTAAAAATAGAGTGGCAAAATGGCTTTACAAATGGCCTATTTTTGTCCACACGGGCAGGGACACGGGCGTGTGTCTCAGCCGTGTATGACACACGGTCATGTTGTGTGTCCTTTGGTGATGAAATGAAATTGAAGTCAGTATGCTCCACACGGCCTCACACACGGGCGTGTGACCGGCCGTGTGGTACAAGTCAATATACCCCCTAAATGGCACACGGCCTAGCACATGGGCGTGTGATTTGGCATTGTTGTATAAGTCAGTATACCCTACAGGTTTGGCACGACCTAGTACACGGACTAGCACACGGGTGTGTGTGGCCACCTCGAAGGGCACATGGGCTAGACACACAAGTGTGTGGTTAGTCGTGTGACCCAAGTTAGTATGTATGCCCTGTTTCCACACAGCCTGAGACATAGGTGTGTTTGGAGCCGTGTGAGGCACATGGTCTGTTCACACGGGCGTGCGACCCCTATATGGATGAAGAATTTCTAAGTTTTCCAAAAATTTTGTAAGTTATCGGTTTAGTCCCGAACCACTTCAAAAGCATGTGAAAGGCCTTGTAGGCTCTTATATGAGATTATGTGATTGTGTTGAATGGTATTTGAGTTTGAATGCATAAATGTATGAGCATTTTATGTTTAATGATGTGTATTGATCGATAATACCTCATAACCCTACTCCGACAATGGATACGGGTTAGGGGTATTACAATTTCTTTAGCATATCAAAGATTTCTTGGCACCGCTCATCCCATGTGAATGGTACATTCTTTTGAAGTAGTCGTGTTAGGGGGAAAGATATCTTTGAAAATCCTTTAATAAATCTTCGGTAGTATCCCGCTTGTAACACCCCTTATGTAACACCCCTAAACCCGTGTCTGTCATCGAAATAGGGCTACGAGGTATTACCGATCAAAACTCAGCTTATAATACATAATTCTTATTCATAATTCGATATCACATAATCAACATTAAACACAGTCATATCGTCCCTTACAAGGCTCATCGAGGCCTTAAAACATGCTTAAAAGTGGTCCAGGACTAAACCAATCACATTAGAAAACTTTTAGAAAACTTTAAAATTTTTCATGCATATAAAGGCCACACGCCCGTGTAAATAGGCCGTGTTCCTCACATGGCCACCAGACATGCCCATGTCTCAGGCTGTGTGAAAACGGGGCATACATACTGACTTGGCAACACGACCGACCACACGCCTGTGTGCTATACACGACCAATAGACATGCCCGTGTGTCTATACCGTGTAACTGACTGTCTTATTTAATTAAGGTGTAGAGGTCACATGGTTGAGTCACATGCCCATGTGCTCAGCCGTGTGGGACGAAAATAGGCTTGGTTTAAGCCACATTTTCCATCTAACTGTCCAACATCTACACAAGAGAAAATGATACAATTTCTAAACCCAATTGGCAACCAAAACAATCTCAATTTATGCATAATTCAAGATATGCCAATACAATCATTTCATTTACCCAAACATGTATCAAAATAACATGATCGTGACCTTAACTCATACTCATTTCATGCCATTACAAACACTTCCAATTCATCATTCAAATTTATGCCATTTACTTAGTCAATTATCACAACAAGACATGACCATATTTCAACCAATTCATCATTATAAAACCAAGCTACAATCATACCATTTCTCAAGCTATAATCCACCATATGTCTATTAGCAAAAAACACAACCCTATGACATCACCAACTTCATATCAAGTATGCCTAAGAACAAGGCAATATATAAACATCATATAACGCATACCAATCTCACATCTCAAGCTAATCTACATGGCAACTTCACAATAAGCTTTACATTAATAATTAGCCAAATCTCATGGCTAAAGAAAATACATCAAACACATAGGCATCAATTGCCAATATTAGCAAATTCCACTATCACATTCATAATCTGTAACAGCCTGATTTAGACCCTAGTAGGAATAGTGGTTTTGAGACCACAAATTCGAGGTCAAAATAAAATTTTTATATTATTCTTGGTGTGAATTATATGTGATATAGCCTGTGTGAAAATTCTGTATGGAAAATTTATCGATTGTGTGTTTAATTAAGAGAAGGGCTTAATTGCGTAAAGTGTAAAATGTTGTGTGCTGATTTATAGGTACTTAAGTGTTGTTGTCTTTACAATGAGAAGGACTTATGATGCAATTTGGCCATAATTATGTATAGTGGGTAGCATTAAATGATAACTGGCGTGTGACCTCAACAGTGCTGAATAATGCTTGAAATTTTAAAAACTTTTGTAAGCGTTCGATTTAGTCCCGACCCCTTTCTAACATTAGATTAAGGTCTCGTAGACCTAGATGAGGGATCGTATGTTTGTATTTGAGCATGTATGATTAATAATAGACTATGTTTTGTGGAATGGATGTATGTTATTGTGGTTGTTCGGTAATGCCTCTCAACCCTATTCCGACGACGATCTCGGGTTAAGGGTGTTACATTTTATTTGTATCAGAGCTACAGTTTAGTTGATTCTCAGACGAACATAGCGTGTGTGAGTCTAGTTATACATGCCACATATGAAATTGCGATAGTGTGATGAATTCTGATAGATGAAAATGTGTTTTCATATAGTAATGGATCCCAATTGAGCAATTGCTGACGATGTAGAGAGTAACACACCTACTCCCGCTTAAGAGACAGTGCCGGCCACATCTAGGCCAAATGAAAGTAGTAAGGGAGGAGAGGCTAAGCAAACCTTCTTCCATATGATGAGTGAGTGGTTTTCAGAGTTCGTTCGAATGAATCCACCGCTCTACAACCTCCACCCCCACAAGTACCTGGTGTACCACAAGTGATAGATCCGATTTGACTGAATAAACCTCCGGTGGATAAGATTCAAAAGTACGAGGCCGAAGAGTTTAGGGCCACATCCAATGATGATGCTGAGAGAGCTGAGTTTTGGCTCGAGAATACAATTCATGTATTCGATGAGATGTCATTGACTTTTGATGAATGTATAAAATGTGCTATTTCATTGTTGAGAGATACTGTGTATAATTGGTGGAAAACCTTGATATCCGTGGTTCCAAGAGAGAGAATTACCTGGGATTTCTTTCAAGTTGAGTTCAAAAGAAGTATATCAGCCAAGGATTTATTGATCAGAAATACAAAGAGTTTCTAGAGCTAAAACAGAGCCGCTTGTCAGTTACTGAGTACGAGCGGGAATTAGTGAGATTGAGCTGGTATGCACGAGAATGTGTTTCAACAGAAGCTACTATGTGTAAACGCTTCATAGAAGGTTTGAATGAGGACATCAAGTTGTTGGTTGGGATACTTGATATAAATGAATTTGTTGTGTTAGTCGAAAGAGCATGCAAAGCTGATGAGCTCAGTAAAGAAAAAAGAAAGCTAACTCTAAAGCTTGTGATGAAAGAAAAAGATCTATAAGTAAGTTTTCTTAACCTTCGAAAAAGAGATTTAGAGATGCAAGTAATCGATCAGATACTTCATATGGACATCCGAATAAAGACCGCGTAAGACTAAGTGTTGGACCGAGAATTCAAGCTCCAATTGAATCAAATGTTGATAGTGCCAAAAGTAACAAACCTGAGTGTAGACAGTGTGGAAGGCGACATGTGGGAGAATGCTGGGGCAAGCACAACAATAGTGTTTGCTATAAATGTGGATCACAAGATCACTTTACTAGAGACTGCCCAAAGATGACTGAGGAAGAAAATGTTCAGAATGTGAGATTAAGTAATGTGACGGCTAGGGGTAGACCAACTAGAAATGTCAGAAATGTTAGTGGAAGTCAAAGAGGGACCACTGATACAGCTGTAAGATCATAGGCGAGAGCACCTGCTCGAGCTTACGCTATACGAGCAAGAGAGGAAGCGTCATCTCCAGACGTCATTACTGGTACTTTTACTCTATTCAATACTGATGTGGTTGCATTAATAGATCCAGGATCAACCTATTCTTATGTGCGTATGGATTTAGTATTGAATAAGACTCTACCTGTTGAGTCTACTGAATTTGTGGTTAGAGTATCGAACCTGAAACACCTCTTACCCGTAATTTCTGCCGAAACCGAGCCTGAGGCATTACTAGATAAAAACCACATGATCGCCACTTAGGCTCATCATGACTACTCTCTCTTAAGTCACCTCATCAACCTCATTCTTGACTTACGAGGCCTAACTCATACACATGAGGCTCTCGAGACTATATCGAAACTTTTTCGAATATTAAAATTTTCTCCATCTAAATAGGGACTACACGCCCATGTTAGATGGCACACGCCCGTGTGTAGACACATACGCCCATGTCCACCAACAGTGCATGAAAACTCAAGCATTCTGCCAATGCCCCATGGCTAGAGCACACGCCCGTGCTCACGACTCGTGGTGAACACTGACTACTTCACACGGCCTTGAGTCTAGGCACACGCCCGTGTGGCTAGCCCGTGGCCTACACTACTCAATTATGCCAAAGTGACATGGCCAAGGCACACGGCCGTGGACTGGTCGTGTGTCACACATGGACTAGACACATGCCCGTGTGTCTATCCACATGAACAAGAACTACGCTATTTGCCAAGTTCTTTCACTCCTCAATCATACACAACATGCACTCATCCAATCCATCTATAATCAACTCATACTGAAGTACAATCTCACATGGATAACTATATCTTTTCATATAATAAAATAGCCAACAACTATGGCATTATACAGAATAGATTATCCATCTAAAGGCCAACACATCTTAGCCATTTACAACAAAATTCACTAACTTGTCTAGCCTCTATACATGCCATATACAAAACATTGAGTCTCATGTACCGTGTGTCTTTGACGATGTGGCGATCCTCCAATTGTTTCACATATCTCAATTCAACTCTTTTGCTCTGTAAGACAAGGGAAAAGAAAAGGAGTAAGCTTTGAGCTTAGTAAGTTTACACATAAACAATTTAACCATTCTAGTATAAGCTAAACAACAATTAGCATTATACTACCAAATAAATTGACATCCACAACAATGCTTACTCTTTCTATTCCTTACCACATTTCCAACACATCATGAGTCACATACTCATAATCATCGACATGCACCCCTGCACTCAATACCACATTAACTCAAAAGTACAACACATCATTTTATCACACTAATACATCCACACAGCTAAATTACTCGGTGGTTTCGCACTCAGCCCACCACAATCATATAATAAGGTAGTATCGCATATCCTACCAAGAGGAAATCATAGTGGTTTCTCACATAGCCCACTAAATAATATAGTTAACTATGGTATCGCACACGGCCCATTGTTGTTAAGTATTAAGGTGGTATCGCACTTAGCCAACCATCAAATATTATCACTACAAATCCACATATCTACTTACTCATTCATTCATTCATGATATCTACCAGATTCATTCCACTTGAACCACATAGGTTCTCAATCATTCTCAATCATTCTCATTCATGCTACACACTAGCTAGCATTAAGAATGTATAAGTATAATCGCATTGATTACGCATAAACTTACCTCGACACTCAAAAGTATAGAGATGTGTAATTTAGTCCACCACCTTGCTCTTGCCTCAGTTTTGATCCGGGGTTCATCTTTCTTGATCTATAATGATAAATAAACTCATTCAATACACAAATTGACTAAATTGACCCTTATCTCATACTTTAGCAAAATTATTATTTTGCCTCTAATCTTTCTCATATTTACACTTTTGCCCCAAGGCTCGTAAAGTGATTTTCATTGATCTTTCTAGCCTTTCATGCTTAGCCGAACCATTTACTCAACTAAAGCAATTATCAATTCTCACTAAATCATACATGTATGACCAAACTCGAGACTTTCACAAACAAGTCCTTACATGCATTTTTCATGGAAATCACTTAGCAAAAGATGTTTCTACTACATCAAGCTTTCATATTCTTCAATAAAACATCAAAATACATTCATGTCATACATGGATGCATTTTTGAACATCCATCTTAGCTCAACATATAGCTAAAATTAGCTTTCTCATTTTACTAGGACTTCAAAAAAAAAAAAAAAAAGAAAAATATTAGAAGCAAGGCTTGGATGCACTTACTAGCAAGCTTGAAAAGTTGAAGAGCCCTAACAATGGCTTCTTGAAAATTTCGGCAGCCTTGCTGAAGAAGATGAATCAAAAGCTATCATCTTTTCCCATTTAATCATTTAATTGCCAAATGACCAAAATGCCCATTTTGACAAACTTTCTATTTTAACTCATCCATGCCCAATTTTGTCCAAAAATTAGAAATTTGGAAAATTGCTCTTTAAGGACCTCTAATTGGTATTCTAAAGCTATTTCATACAAATAACTTCTAGAATCTCACATTTTGTAACGTTTGCAATTTAGTCCTTTAGACAATTCAACCGCAATTTCACAAAATTGCTTCATGAAACTTTCACACTAACATGAAAACATGGCATAAACCTCAAAAACTCATACAAATAACTCAAATTTATGGTCTCGCACCATTATTCCGACTAGGCCCTAAATCGAGATGTTACAACTCTCCCCCATTTATAGATTTTCGCCCTCGAAAATCTTACCAGTAAAGAGGTTTGGATGTTGCTCTCTCATAGCTTTTTATGGTTTCCACGTAACCTCTTCCACACTGTGTTTTTGCCACAACACTTTTATTAAGACTATGTTCTTATTCCTCAACTATTTCACTTCTTGAGCCAAGATCTTAATCGGCTCTTCTTCATAAGACATGGCCGGTCTTATCTCAATTTCTCTCGAAAGAATCACATTATGTATCTTTTCCAACTCTACCGACAAAGCCAACCGGTAAGCTTCTGGCCCAACTCTGTCTGTAATCTCATACCGTCCTATGAATCTTGGACTCAATTTCCCTTTTTGTCCACATCTCATGATCTTCTTCCACGAGGACACTTCCAAAAACACTTTTTCACCTACCTTAAACTCAATTTCTTTTCTTTTCAAATCCGCATATGACTTTTGTCGGTTCAAGTAGCTTTCAGACCATCACGGATCACTTTCACTTTCTCTTTAATTTCTTTCACTAGATCGACCCCATGGATTCGCTTCTCACTAAGCTCGGTCCAATACAAAGGAGTCTGACACTTACGACCATACAAGGCCTCATATGGAGCCATCCGTATACTCGACTGATAACTATTATTGTAGGCAAACTCAACCAAAGGTAGATATCTCTCCCAACTACCTTCGAATTCTAACACACAGCATCGAAGCATATCTTCAAGAACTTGAATCACTCTTTCAGGCTGACCATCAGTTTGCGGAAGGAACGCAATATTGAAATTTAATATCGTACCCATGGCTTCTTACAACTTCTTCTAAAACCTCGAAGTAAACCTCAAATCTCTATCCGATATTATAGACACAGGCATACCATGTAATCTCACTATCTCTACCACAATCAATCCGACTATCTTATCCAGTGAGTAAAATAAGCCCGCTTCATCAATTTGTCCATAACAACCTATACAACATCTTTCTGTTTCGCAGTCAAAGGTAACCCAGTCACAAAATCCATGGTAACCCAATCCATTTCCATTCAGCTACCATCACTGGCTGAAGCAATCCCGAAGGTACTTGATGCTCAGCTTTCACCTGATGAAAAATTAGATATTTTTCCACAGACTCTGAAATGTCTCTTTTCATACCCGGCCACCAATAAAACTTTCTCAAGTCATCGTACATTTTTGTATTGCCCGGGTGTACAAACAAATAACCACTATGTGCCTCAAGTAAAACCTTTCGGATCAACTCTTCATCTCTTGGTACACAAATTCTGTCATGGTACAAAAACAATCATTCGAGCTTACTCGAAAATCAAAATCACTTCCTGATCTGCATTTAACTCTCTTAGCTTACATCTCACTATCATTTCTCTGAGCCTCACATAAATGTTGAACAAATAGTGGCTTAGCTCTCAACTCTGCCAAAATAGCACCATCATCAGACAATGCTAAACTCGTGCTCATAACTCTTAGAGCACACAAGGATTTACTACTCAGGGCCTTCACAACCATATTTGTTAAGCCTAACAAACTCGCACTCATATTCTGCTACTAACATTCTTCCTTGCTTCAACTCAAGGAATTCCTTCCTTTTCCGATCAGTAAATCGCTGGCTTATATACTTCTCCTGGAACTCTTCCAAAAAGAAGTCCGACGTCACCCGCACTTTCAAGACCACTTACGTCAACGCCTTCCACCAATGGTATATTAAATCCCTTAGCAAAGGTATGGTACACTTCAGATTCTCTTGGTGTACGTGAGAGTTCATCAAATACTCTCATTGAGTTCTCCAACTAGAACTCATCTCTCTCAAGGTCATCATCCACCTTAACTCTAAACTCCTCAGCCCCGTGTTTCTAATCTTATCCACTGGGGTTTCGATATCCTTACTACATCTATACCTTAAGGAGCCACTAGAATTGGTTGAGGTATAAGAGGAGGTAGAGGAGGTTGAGCATTAGGGTTTGCTTGAACATAGTCTGAGTACCAATTACTCATCATCTGGAGAAAGGATTTTCAAGCCTCTTCTTCTTGACCCCTAGTCTCGTGTCCACTCTGCGCAGGTGCGGTCCCTTGCGCAAGAGCCTGCACATTACTAACTACTTCATCAGCAGTCGATGGATCGAAATCCATATACTATATCAAACGAAATTTAAAATCATCAGAAACCACCACACTATCCTTGTACGCTTATGGCATGTATAGCAAGACTCTTACACCCGCTACGATAGTCCTAATACCCACTAAACCATAGCTTTGATACCATTATATGTAACACTCCTTACCCGTAATTCCCGTCTAAATCGAGCCTGAAGCATTACTGGATAAAAACCACATGATCACCACTTAGGCTCATCATGATTACTCTCTGTTAAGTCACCTCATCAACATCATTCTCAACTTACGAGGCCTCACTCATACACACGAGGCTCTCGAGACTATATCAAAACTTTTTTAAATCTTAAAATTTTCTCCATCTAAACAGGGACTACACGCTCGTGTTAGATGGAACACGCCCGTGTGTAGACACACACGCCCATGTCCACCAACCGTGCATGAAAACTCAAGCATTCTGCCAATGCCCTACGGCTAGAGCACACGCCCGTGCTCACCACTCGTGGTGAACACTGACTACTTCACACGGCCTTAAGTCTAGGCACACGCCCGTGTGGCTAGCCCGTTGATGGTGGTGGAAAAAGTCTTAAAATTTATATAATGAATGATTGAGCCTAGAAACTAACTATCACCATGATTGAGGCAAGCGCACCTATCGAATAGTAGTATAGTTTAGTGGCAAGACCGAATTATCAAATCCAAGGGAATCGAAAGTACTAATACTAACTTTCTTCTTATTATTTAGCCTAAGAATTAAGAGAATTGTTATTTAATCTAAATTTAACTAACTATTAAGCAAAAGATGCTAAGACACAGAGAAGGAATTGGGGAAATGCTTGTGGGAAAACCAATTGATTAAGACAATACCCGAGGAAGAATCCACCTAGACTTCACTTGTTATCTAAGTCTGAACTAGACGATTTATTCACTTGACTTGATCCGTAAGATTCCCTAATTTATATTAATACCACTCTCAAGGCTACTAACGTCTAACCCTAGGTTGATTAATTGAAATCTCTTTCTAATTAAAACCCCTAGAATTGCATTAACTCGATCTATGGACTCTCATATTAAGTTTGACCCTAATCTGGCAGATTTTTGTCATCCTATCTCTAGGGTTGTGATCAACTCCGCTTAACTATGCTAGATCTACTCTTAAACAAGGAATATTCCCCTCTGCCTAAGCACATCAATACTTGAATCAATATCCTCAAATATCAAAGAAAGAATTAAGAACACATAGTTAAGAAAAATCAAGTATTTATCATATAGTTTAGAAAACAATAACAAGATCCGTTTTAGGTTTCATCCCCCTCAAGTATTTGAGGGGTTTAGTTCATAATCATAAAAGAATACATCTAAGAAGAAAAATAACAAAACATAAAGAAAACCCTAAAACCCCCTAAAGGAATTGAAGGAGAGATCACCAGTCTTGAGTGTGATTTCGGCTTCTGGGATGGATCAACTGGCTTTCTTCGAGTAAATCCCAAAATTTAGCTTCTCCGGCTTGGCTCCTTGGCCTAGCTAAACACCCCCTTTAAGGTTGGCCTCTAGAGTGTTTATATAGGCTTTTAGAATGTCTTTCTTTGCCTCTAAGTACCCTAATCCGAATGGAACTCTTCTTTGCTGCGGCAGGGACATGCCCGTGTGGCATAGCCGTGTGATTCAGGGCTAGGCTATGGTCAAATCTACTAAGGAGGCACGGCCGTGTGTTTCGGGCCCAGGCCGTGTACAATTCGTACTTTGGCCCATTTCATCTATTTTTTTCCCGTTTCTTATTCTTTTCATCCTCTGGTGCTTTCCTAATTATAAAACATAAAATGAAAGGATTAGGAGCACCAAATTCCATAGTTAAGGGAATAAATCATCCAAAAGTATGCTAAATGTGGGATTAAAATATAAACATATTACGGTTTATCAAATACCGCCACACTTAAGCATTTTCTTGTCCTCAAGAAAAATTCTCAACTCACAATCAAAATTAACTTCCCTCAATTCATAATTCTTAGCAATGATGCCTCATCATAATTCGTAGATGACTTATACATGGATAATTTAACTAAAAGAGTCCTGAAGATTCAAACAATCAAAGTCACAAGTTTGTAGCACAAAAAATATAGGTGTTTACCCTTATCTAAATAATTACCTTTAATTTAAAATTGTCAGGAGTTGACATCCTTACTAAAGATTCACTCAAATCACTCAAGGTGTTTAAGGTTCAAAATAAACACTCGAAAGTCAAATATGAAAATTTATTACCATAGGTTTTCATGAAAATCAAATCTCCATCACTATAAAATGAGATGATAAACAAATCAAAAGGTCTTTTAAGGGTTGTACCAGGGCTTAGGTTAAAGGTGTGGATAAAGGCTAATTTAAAAGGGTTAGAATCGAGATTGAATTGACAATTTACCTACAAAGAAAAATGAAATAATCTTGAATAATTACATCAATTGAAAACCTGTAATACTAATAATACGAGCTTCTTTTCAGAATGTGGAATTAATTGCTTAAGCTCAAACAACATAGAAATAATAATGAGTAATTTCCCAACTTTTTTTTAAAGAACAAATCAAGTAAATACATAATATAAGATGAATTCAACTATTAAAATAAAATAATTAGGCAATTGATCAAATCAAATCTCGGTAGAAGGGTAGTCAAGAGAAATGGTGATAACAAATACAAGATAGGCTTTAAGTTAATATTAGTGGGTGAATCAATAAAAGGGTTGTTAGGATCAAAGGGGTTCACTAGGGGTTAATTGTGAGGGTAGGCTTTTAGTGGATTAAGTGGGTTAAATCATAAGTGCCTTTATCATCTCAGTATATCAAATCAAAGATGTGGTCTCGACCTGTATAATCGAAGCAAGTTCTAGAATAACAAATCAATGTTGACACACTCATAATCAATAAAGTGAGCACAAAAAAAATATATGCTCTAAAAGGCTCAAAATCTCTAAAAAAATATGGTTTTTGATGACAAACTTGCGAATTTCAAACTTCAAGGTAATATTCAAATTTAGGTCAACAACCTAGCAAATTTTTAATTCTGAAAAATAGACTTATCATGCTTGATTCTCTAGTCTCCTAAGGTTTAAGTCATCAATGCACAATTAACTATGAATTAATCCAAAACATATCAATAAGAATTATAAATCAATAGAAAATTTCATTCTAAAAAATTACTTAAGAGCAAGACATAATTCATTGATTTGCAAAAAGTTAGGAACTTTTCAAAATAAAATTCACCCCCCACACTTAAGATATATATTGCCCTCAATGTACAAAGATAGATAATAACCATATAGTAATAAAATCAAAAGAGAGGGAGAGAAGTGAAACCTCCTGAATTTTGGATGAAATCCTTGGAGGATGATTAATGATGATGACTTAAGCATAGGTGAATGTGGTAATGAATACTCTGATGGTGTGTTCATTCTTGGAGTGGCACATTGAACCTTTTTAAACTGCGAAGTCATTAGTTAAATTTTAGGGACTACTATTTAATGGATGTTGTTAGAGATACTCAAGAGTTAGACAGCCAGTGATAAAAGAAGTTAAACTGTACTAATAAAAAATTTAAAAAAGAAAGGTAAAAAGTTTAATTAAAAAAGAAAATAAACTAAAAATAAATATAAAAATGAAAAATAAATATTATAAATGAAAAATAAAGAACATAAAAAGGACTCAAAGGCCCTCGTCATCGCTGGGTTGTGACGTGGGGGTGGCGATGAAATGTGTAGGTGCTGACATATCTGGTGGAGGGTGGTGTCGAGATGGTTGAAGCGTTGGAAACATTACTGCTCAAATTGTTATAGGCGCTCAGATATGTCTGCCAGAGAAGCTGCCGTATGAACTGGGCGATGGCTCGATGGTGGTGCCTCGTGTGGTGGGGGAACATCATCAGTAATGTTCTCAGGATCCTCCTCCTCGGTGGTGTAAGCTAGATGGTACTGGGGAGGATGCGTCCCATGGCGATGCTCAATCATGTTCATGTGTAACATCATCTGGATGCCCTGCAGGGGCATCTGTCCTATCAGGGTAAGTGAGGAAGTTTGAGAGGCTGTGTTAAGGAGTTTGAAGTGTCGAGAGAGGCGTGTAACGTATGGACCCATAGAGATTACCCCTCTCCTATGTTTGTCTGTCTGATGTTGGATGGCATGAGCTATGAAGTAGGTGAGGTCAAACACATGCCCATTTGCCATACACCATAGGAAGTAGGTGTGGTGAGTGTTTACAATGCCGTTGCTCTCTCTCCTCCCTGTCAGCGTAGGAGCTAGGATAACGTGCACGTACCTCAGGGGTAAGGCAAAAGCTGTCGCTTTGGAGTGACTAGGGTCATATGTGGCCGAGATGGGGACTAGGTCTTTCTAACAGGCAATCGGATAGTTATGGATGTGGCGGTTAATATTCTCGAATTCGCCATCTTCCATGAATTCGTCAGTGTAAAGTCCCAAAGCAGCTCTGAACTGTGGGACACTCATTTCATGGACGAGACCTCCGAGGCAGAATTGGATAGTGCCAGAGTCATCAAAGTTAGTCATCACCGTCTGGAGGTGGAAAGTAGAACAGAGTTCCAGAGTGAGCTCTAAGTATGTAGGCTCGATGATGTCGAAAAATTACCCCCACGAGTCTGTGAATAATAAGGCTCGAACCTCGTCGGCTAGTTGGACCTGCTCCTGGGTGGTCCAATCGATACACCTTCATACGCTGAGGGGTCTTGTGCATAGTATTTGATAAAGATCCTCTTGATTTCCTGGAGGAAATTGTAGGAACGGGTGTCGTATGTCAGCGAAGGCACTCGAGGAGGTTACACCGTGTCCCTTCCATTTTTTAGAAATGGGCACGATGATTTTTTGACCGCGTGGTGGATTCATTATGTTCCTAAAGATAAAAGATATTCAATAATTCAAGTATTATTTCCATCTAAGACATATATTATCCTATCCTAATGCCATGAAGAATCACATTTTATTCTTAAAGAATCAGCATAAAGATTGTTCGCTATTTACTTAACAAGAACTAGATGATAAACTAACAATCTAATAATGAGGGTAAGAAATAAAGATAAATTGACTATTTAACTAAATAAAATCATAATGATAATAAATAAAGATGAATGAAATAAAAATAGGGAAAAGGAAAGGTAACCGATGGAGTTGTTGAGGGAAGTAGCGCGGTTGAGGTGGTGGTCGGAGCACGGGCGTGGTGGTGACACACGGGTGTGTTGTCTTCACACGGAGGTGGACGGCGTATAAAGTAAGGGGGAAAGAAGGAAGGAAATTACGGGGTGTTGATGGTGGTGAGGAGAGGGGATGCTGGTGACCGGAATGGGGAAGATGGTGGTTTACTTTAAGAGGAACAACTAGGGTTTGGAAGATGAAACTGGGAGAAAAGATGATGAATAGTGAGGGGTTTATATAGAAATAAGGGACACGCGTGTCACACGGTCGTGTGAATTGTTTTTACCCCGAGTGTTTCGAATGTTCAGGGGTTTGGAACGCCTGTGTTGCATCCCACGCCTGTATCACGTGGGTGTGCTTAGCTTTATTCACTTCTCCCACGCCCGTGTTCATTTGATATTTTTGGCCATGATTATGGGACACGGGCGTGTCATACACCTGTGTTCATTCGATAGGTTTAGCCACGGTTATGGGGCACGGGCGTGTCACACGCCCATGTCATTTACTCAGTTTTGACCACAGCCTAATCGCACAGCGGTGTGGTGTTTTATCGTAGCCTGTGTTTTGGGAAATTTTTCGTCCTGTTTCTGCACGGCCTCTGCCACGCCGATGTGCTTGCTCGTGGTATCCACACGTGTAACAGTCTAGTTTATACCCTAGTCGGAACAGTGGTTTTGGGACCAAAAATCTGAGTCTGTATAAAATTTTAATATTATTTTCTGTGCCTTTGACAAGTGATGATGCATGTACTAAAGTTTCGTTAGATAATTTATCTGTCTGTGTGCTTAATTTGACAAAAAGACTAAATCGCATAAAGTTTAAAAGTGGCTTTTCATTTAAGTAATGACCAAATTGATGTGGCTTTATTATTGTGAAGTCCTTAAAGGAAAAATAGTCCATTTTTAGATATAGTGGATGACAAAGGTCATAAATAACCTTGTATCAATATGTTTTATATGTTTGATTAAAGGTTAAATATGTCATTTATGTATTAAATTATGTTTTGATTAACTAAAGCATGAAAATGGACATTAGTTCATCCATCTCTTCCACCAAAAACATAAAAGAAAAAGAAAGAACAAAAGCTTTAAAGGTTTTGGCCATTCTAAACTTTAATTAAGGTATGTTTTGGCTTTAGATTTCGATGATTTTTATGTTTTTGAGATTGTTTCTTCGTCTACTATCAAGCCCATGTCTCAATTTTGTGTATTGATGATGTTCATTAGATGTGCCATTGATGAAATGATGAGTTTTATGATGAGATTAGTTGTTAAATGAAAGATTTGTGCTAGATGAACATACTTCGTTCTTGAATTTTTGATGAATTTAGCTAAATAGGGCTAAATTGAGAAAATAGTAACTTGAAGGACTAAATTGCAAATTTGATGGAAAATATTGTCTTGTATGAGATATATGAACATTCAGCTAAGCATGGTTAAATGATGATTTTGTAATTTTGATGTTTTGAGAAAAATGGACTAAATTGATAATTTGTACAAATGTGAGGGTTAAGTTGCAAAGAACCCTAAATGTGTGTCTTTGGATTGAATTGAAAATGTTAATGCATAAAAGGGTTAATTTTGAATATGTATAGATCAAGAATGGAGGAAAACATACCTAGACCGCAGGAAAGTGAAAGTAACCGAGTAGCCATTTTCATTTCCGTTAAATCGAATCCGAGGTAAGTCATTATGCAAATAAATGTATTTGTATTGAATTGTGCATATTTATATGACTATTGATAATAGTGAATGCTTACGAGATGCTATGTATATGAATTTCGAGATAAGGTCGATATAGTGATAATGTCCGAGAAGTCCCGTACGAACCTAGGAATAGATAGGACTTGCTATGTCATGACATAGGTATTTGTTTGTTTTATCATGTAAGACCACGTATGGGAAATTGGAATTGATTTGAGATTTAGTGTAAGACCACATCTGGGACGTTGGCATCGATATGATCTTTACATGTAAGACTATGTCTGGAACTTCGACATCGTATTGATTCGTGTAAGTCCCTGTCTGGGATAGTGGCATCGATATCTAAGTGCATGTAAGACCTTGTCTGGGACGTTGGCATTGTACGACTATTCTGAGTTTTCTGAGTATCCTATTAGGTTCCTAACGGTTCAACGAGCAAGTCTATGATGTGAATGGCTGTGTGAATTGTAAAACTGTTTTAGGTATGTTTATTTATACACTAAGTGTGTATATAAGGTGAGTATATATATGAACTTACTAAAGTTAATATTTGAGAAATGAAATGATGAGATGATATGTGAAATTATGCTTAAATGAGCTATGTGCTTATAAGGTATTTGTGTTGAGAATATGGTAAGTTATGTCTAAGCTAATGAGCTAAAGAAAGAATATAGTGAATTTTTTATGAGAACCATTATGGTTATTACATCAATTCGGTTATGTGAAATTCATGTTAAGTTTATTTGTATATGGCTTACTAAGCTTTTGGAAAGCTTACTTTGTGTGTGTTTTTTCTGTTTTATAGATCATCAAAGCTACTGAAGGCTTGGGGACTGTCTAGGATCGTCATCACATTACTCAGCTTGTTTTGGTACATTTTGGAAATGTATATAGCTAAATATGGCATGTATAGGCTAGATACTTGTATATGAATATGAGATTTGAACTTAGCCAAGTGATTTGGCTAGTTATGTGTTGGTAATATGTTTTGATGAATGTGTTATATGATGTAATTTTTGGTATGGTTAGATGACATTGAAATGGTCAAGATTTTGGGTAAGTAATGGATGAATTATGCTTATGTTTATATGGGATTTAGTCTTTGTAAATTTTGTATGAACGAAATTGGTTAAGTAGGTATTGATTGAATGGATATTTTGACATATGCATGATTGATAAATGTGCATGAATTGTGTTGGTAAAGCTTGTAAGATATGACCCTTGTTGGGTGGCATTTTTGGTCTTGGAAATGACCTATAATGTTACACGGGTGTGGCACACAGGCGTGCCTAGTGACCATGGGGTAAAGTTAGTAGCTAGCCTAAGAGCACACGGCCATGGTACACGGGCGTGCCTAGTAGCCGTGTGAATAAGTCAGTATATGGCCTTAGTACACGTGAGTGCTTGGTGACGGGGAGTTAAGTCAGGTTCAACCACGGGGAGGACACACAGGTTTGTCTAGCACCATGGGAGGCACACGGTTTGCCCACATGGGCATGTATCCCCTGAAACTTAGAAAAGTTTTAAATTTTGAGAATTTTTGTATGTGTTCCAGTTTAGTCCTGACCTTGTTACAAAGCATGCTTTAGGTCTCGATGACCTACAAAGGGGACACTATGGTTGTAATTACTGACATATTTGATGAATTGTCTGATAAAGTTTCTGATATATTAGGTAACACTCCTAACCCTAATCTGGCGACGGACACGGGATAGGTGTGTTACAACACAGCCACGGCCACGCCCGTGTGCAAGGCCGTGTGGTAGGGAAACCTGCGCTTTATTAAATTGGTTAATTTGTAGTTAAGTGCTAAAAATTGAAAATATAATATTAGTGAAGTTAGTGCTCGGGTTGCCTCCCAAGAAGTGCTCCTTTAAAGTCTTAAGCTAGACTTACCTTGTTTTCATTTCTAAATGAAGGTTCACGGAGCCGAAGATCCTCTCTCATATCCCTAAAATCTTCACCATTATAAACTTTCAGTCGCTGACCATTTACCTTGAATGTGCCATGAGTTGGATAAGTTACCCCTATTGTGCCGTAGGGAAAAATAGTTTTGATTACGAATGGACCTGACCATCTTGATTTCAGCTTTCTAGGAAACAATTTTAACCTTGAATTGTATAGCAGGACTAAATCCCCTACTTCGAATTGCATCGGTTGTTTTAAACGAGCATCATGGCATCGCTTTGTTGCCTCCTTATATAGTTGTGAGTTATCACAGGCATTAGCTCGCCATTCATCAAGCTTGTTCAACTGTATCATCCTTTTTTCACCTGCAGTTTTAAGATCGCAATTTAAAAATTTTATAGCCCAAAAAGCTTTGTGCTCTAACTCAAATGGTAGATGACAACTTTTTCTGTAGACAAGTTTGTATAGGGATGTTCCTATGGGAGTTTTAAAAGCTGTTCTATCTGCCCATAAAGCATCGTCTACTTTTAATGCCCAATCTTTCTTGTTTGATTCTACTATTTTCTCTAGAGTATGCTTAAGTTCTCGATTTGCTACTTCCACTTGTCCACTGGTTTGAGGATGATAAAGGGTAGCTGTCTTGTGGTGTACTCCATATTTCTTTAAGACTTTATCAAATTGAGTATTATAAAAGTGAGTACCGCTACCACTAATAATTGCTCTAGGTGTTCCAAATCAAGAGAAGAGTTTCTTAAAAAACCTTACTACTACTCTAGCATCGTTAGTAGGTAAAGCTTGAGCTTCAACCCATTTTGACATGTAATCTACTGCTACTAAGATGTATTTATTTCCAAATGAACTAAGAAATGGACCCATAAAATCAATACCCCATACATCGAATATTTCACATGATAGCATATACATTTGAGGCATTTCATCGCGTTTAGAGATACTACCTGTTCTTTGACATTTATCACATGAAGCAACATTCCTGTTGGCATCTTTAAACAGAGTTGGCCAATAAAAACCTGATTCTAGCATTTTATGTGCTATCTTAATCCCATTATAATGTTCTCCTGAAGGTCCTGAGTGGCAATGTTCTAGGATTTTGCTCACTTCTGCATTTGTAACACATCTCCGAATTACTTGATCTACATATATACGGAAAAGAGAAGGGTCCTCCCAAAAATAGTTTTTTGCATCAGCAAAGAATCGCTTCTTTTGATGATGTGTTAACCTTTTTGGTAGGATGTTAGCATCTAAAAAATTTGCAATACCTACAAACCAAGATTCCTCAGATTCGGTTATAGAAAAGAGTTGTTCTTCAGGAAATGAGTCGTTTATCTCAATCTCGTCGAGTTCTTCGATATGTGGATTTTCAAGCCTAGAAAGATGATCTGCTGTAAGATTTTCAGCTCCTTTCTTATCATGAATTTCCAAATCAAATTCCTGTAAGAGTAAAATCCATCTTATGAGTCAAGGTTTTGCATCAGATTTAGTCAAAAGATAACGAAGAGCTGAATGGTCAGTGTAAACGACAACTTTAGATAGTATCAAATATTATTTAAATTTATCAAATGCGAAAATCACAGCCAGCAATTCTTTTATTGTGTTGGTGTAATTTTCTTGTATGGCCGTTAATGCCTTGCTAGCGTAATAAACCGGTTGAAAGTGCTTGTCTCTTCGCTGTCCCAAAACTACACCTACTGCAAAATCACTCGCGTCACACATTAGTTCAAAGGGTAAATTCCAATCAGGTGCAATTATAATTGGAGCATTTATTAATTTATCTTTGACGATATTAAATGCATCTAAACATTCCTAATCAAAATTGAAAGGTACATCTTTTTCTAGTAATTTCGTTAAAGGCTTAGCTATTTTAAAAAATCCTTAATAAATCTTCTATAAAATCCAGCATGTCCTAAAATGCTTCTAATAGCCTTAACTAAACTAGGAGGAGGTAATTTTTCTATGGTTTCAACCTTTTCTTTATCTACCTCAATCTCTTTACTAGAAATTTTATGTCCTAACACAATCCCCTCTCGAACCATAAATTGACACTTTTCCCAATTAAGCACAAGGTTCGTTTCCTCACATCTCATTAGAACTCGTTTTAAATTTTTAAGGCAAAGATGGAAAGAATTACCAAATACCAAAAAGTCATCCATAAATACCTCTATAATATCTTCCACGAGTTCATCAAAGATGGCTAGCATGCAGCGCTGAAAAGTAGCAGGAGCATTAAATAATCCAAAAGGCATTCTACGATAAGAAAACGTACCATATGGGCATGTAAATGTTGTCTTTTCTTGATCCTCAGGGGCTATTGGGATTTAGAAGTATCCGGGGAGTATATGTAACAACCCTAACCCGAAACCGTTGCCGGAATAAGGTTAAGAGGCATTACTAAACAAAACCCAGCTCAAAATAGGCTTTCATGCAATTCATGCTTCTTAAAATCAATTACATCAACACATGCATATATTGAACTTAACAATAAATATCTCACAGCTTACAAACCAAAGCACATTCAGTAATAGTAATATCACAAAATGGTCAAGCATAAAATTTAAAATATATCAAAATCATGTGCGCATTTTACCAAATCATTATTGATCATTTAAGAAAAATACAGAATTCAAATCATAACATACTTGCAAATTCTTTAACCAAGCCAATCCACATATATAAACTATGCCATTCATCTCATGAACTAATCGGCTAGCTTATTAATTCATTTAAAATATCCACATAACATACTAGTATATGATTAAATATATATATATATATACACACATATAACTAATCAATTAAATTCATATACATATTAGGTTAACTATAATAACTTCCACACAAAAGATCTAAACTATAATCGTGATCTACTTTCCCACTTAGAGCTTAATTAGCTAACCATTCAAGTAAAATTTATGCACTTATTTATCAAATTAATCAAATAGTATATTCATTCTTACTTCATCAATATACACATAGCATTAACCAAACATATTTTCATCCAATGAAGCATTTGTTAACATTAGTTAACTTATAAATCATTCATGAAATATCCATTCGAAATATATAGATAAAATACCCTTCATGAATTCATGAAACATACATACCAAAACAAGCTTATATCAAGACCAAAAATGCACAAACATATATATATATATATATATCACTTCAAGCATAATCAAGCCAACCCAAGCATAGAAATATAGCCATTTTTGCATGGCATTTATATACATTCACATATACACCATTTGAGTCAATTCAAAAAGTAACTTAGCCTATACATGCTATAGACTTTAAGTTCGTTCAAAAAAGAGGTACCAAAATATTGACGATAGTGTGATGAGCTTCAATGATGATCCCCGAGCACGAGATGATCACCCAAAAGAGATCTAAGACATGAGAACAACCAAGAACAAAGTAAGCTTTAACAGCTTAGTAAGTTATAAGCAATTTTATCACAATAAAGCATTATACCATAATTTAGTAAATTATTTCATTTATAACCTTAAGGACGAATAGTCACATATATAAAAATAGATTACATAATAAATGTTATATGCATATGTATCTATAAATCACCTTCGCATGATAAAACGACAGCATATACATCTATTACTTACCAAATTTCTACTTACATCTCAAGCTCTCATGAATCACAAGTCGATATGCATAATACAAAATTCTATTACATCCACCATTACAAACTTTACCACCCTTGTAATAATATATAGTTGAATACCCAATCATTTTACCATAATTAACAATATTAATAGTAGGCGTCTTTGAAAGAGCATCAAACCTGCACACTCATTACTAAAATTTTGTAACGTATCGCACACCCAGTGCCGTTACTTTGACATCTCACACACTTAGTGCCAAATTTCTATAACGTATCATACACTTAGTGCCGTTACTTTAGCATTTCACACACTTAGTGCCAAGTGACCGATTTTGCACACTTAGTGCTCAGTTTATAAATTCGCACACTTAGTGCATTACTTGAACTTATTATTCATTAAAATGCATAGTTATACATATAAAATTTAATCCACAACCTCACATATACGCATTTATATAAATTTTCTTATTCTATTCCCAAATCAACATCACATTCGGCTAAAACATTAACATTAATTAAACATTACCTTCGACCATATTCATCTCTCAAATTAATGTCTTCCATAGCTATATTACATCATTAACATGTATGTACACATCATACTCAAATAGATTCAACTTTAAACCAACATCACATTCGGCTACCTCACATTGAACACATCTAATTTTATTAACTACATATGATTCAATATGATTAAAAGTTCAATTCAGCTCAATTGCTTAAAAACATACCTCGAGTATAGACGGAATTTATTTCTTGACTATTCGATTAACTTCGCCTTTCCCCGATCCACTCCCGATCCTTTTTGTTCTTAGTCTATTGAGCTTGCAAAGGGCCGAACATCACAAAGCTTTTCTCTCTTTTATTTTCTCAATTTTCTTCCATGAACATTGAATAAAGATTAAAACTTTTCATCTTTTATTCATATTATTATTATAACATATATTAAACCAAAATATTTTAACATAAAATATAATAAAATATAATAAAAATTTCAATTACTATTACATGCATAATCATGAACGGCACTAAGTATATTTTATGATCAATTTGCTATTTTAAACCTCCAATTTATAAAGACATCATCAATTTAGTACTTACTCATTTAACCACCAAATTTTATTTTTATGCGATTAAGTCCCTTTGTCAAAATTAAGCACCAAAACGATCAAATTTTAATACGAAATTTTCACACACACCACTTCACACATAATAAGCATATAAAATAATATTAAAATATTTTTTTGACTCAGATTCATGGTCTCAAAATCATCGTTCCGATTAGGGTCAAAATCAGGCTGTTACAACATATGCCAAAATAATCTTTCTAATATCTGATCAATAAAGGGTAGAGGAAAATGATCTTTTCTGGTGGCGTCATTCAACTTTCTATAGTCAATACAAACTTTCCAACCCGTGACTGTTCTTTTAGGAATCAATTCATTCTTTTTGTTGGCCACAACAGTCATGCCTCCTTTCTTTGGAACAACCTGCATAGGGCTTACCCAAGCACTGTCAGAAATAGGATAAATGATTCTAGCATCTAGAAGTTTAATTACCTTAGCCTTAGCAACTTCCTTCATGTTGGGATTCAAACATCTTTGAGGTTGCACACATGGTTTATATT
Organism: Gossypium rotundifolium; assembly: GCA_025506655.1. Classification (NCBI taxonomy): domain Eukaryota; kingdom Viridiplantae; phylum Streptophyta; class Magnoliopsida; order Malvales; family Malvaceae; genus Gossypium; species Gossypium rotundifolium. Next base: position 55,934,122 of record CP106733.1, on the reverse strand, counting down.
CATCTTCCATTAAAATTTTATGGGTGTAGAACGATGGACTTATCCCTTTAATGTTAGAAATTTTCCAAGCTAAGGCTCTTTTATGCTCCTTTAGTACCTGTAGCAGCTCATTTTCTCTTTGGGTTCCAGTTCTGAAGAATGATTACTGGTAACGTGGAATTATCCCCGAGGAAAGTATATTCTAAGTGATTTGGTAAATTTTTTAATTCTAATTTTGGTGGCTCATCAATAGAGGGTTTATGTTTTAGTTCGTCATTGATTTTAATGCCCTCTTCTTTCTTTTTTTTATAGCGGAAGATGTATTAGAATTCAACTCATTGGTGTCGTCTTCTACCCCCTCACCTTGGGTAAGACACAGTTCCATCGTGTCGTCATGTAAGATTTCCTGTAAAGAATCTTGAATAAAATTATCGATGGCATCAATAAAATTACAGAAATCATCTTGTTCTCTAGAATATCGCATAGCATCATAAATTTGAAAAATAATTTTCTTGTCGCCTACCCTTAGCGCAAGTTTACCATCACCTACATCAATAAAAGCCCTAACAGTAGCTAAAAAAGGACGCCCTAAAATTAAAGGTACCTCAATGTCCTCATCCATGTTAAGCACAACAAAATCAACAGGAAATATAAATTTATCAACTTTTACCAGAATATCTTCAATAACTCCCCTAGGATATTTAATACATCTGTCAAATAACTGAATACTCATCCTAGTAGGTTTTGGTTCCCCAAGACCAAGCTGCTTGAACATTTTATACGGCATTAAATTAATACTGGCACCTAAATTAGCTAGTGCTTTCCTAATATTTAAACTACCAATTAAACAGGGAATAGTGAAACTTCCCGGATCTTTCAATTTGGTTTGTAGTTTATTTTGGAGGATGGTTGAACATTCTTCGTTAAGTTCCACGATTGATATCTTTTCTAACTTTCGCTTGTTTGTTAAAAGCTCTTTTAAAAATTTCCCTGAATCTGACATCAGCGAAAGAGCTTCAAGAAATGGTAAGTTAATATGTAATTTCTTTAAAAGTTTAAAAAACTTACCGAACTGTTCAACTGTATTGTCTTTCTTTATCGCATTGGGGTATGGTATTCGAGGTTGGTACTCTTTAATTACCAGTTTTGGTTTTTCTTGGCTTTCCTTAACTTACCTTCACTTACCATAGGTTCTTGCCTTGGCTCAGATTCAGATTCCACTAACCCTTCACTGTCATGAGCTGTTATTTCTTGAAGTTGCTCCTTTAGGTTAGTCTCAGTGTTACTTGGCAAGCTACCTTGTCGTCATTCGAGATCAGCTTAGCAAGTTGTCCTAACTGGTTCTCGATCCCTTGAATCGATGCTTGTTGATTTTTAAGTGTTGTTTCGGTGTTTTGGAAACGTGTTTCTGACACCGCTATGAATTTTGTCAACATCTCCTCAAGATTCGACTTCTTCTCTTGTGGGTAGGGTTGCTGTTAAAAGCCTGGGATGGGTTGTTGTCTTTGATTTCCTTGGCCACTCCAAAAAAAATTTGGATGGTTCCTCCAACATGTATTGTAAGTGTTACTATAGGGATTATTTTGAGGTTGAGGATTATTACCCATATAATTTATCTGCTAGTTTTCCATGCCATATCTGTAAGGTGGGTACTTAGGATTTGCCACACCTCCACTTGTTTCGTACTGCATTACTGGATGTACCTGCGAAGAACACAAACCAACAATCTTTTTATTTAACATCTCTACCTAATTTTATAGCATGGTTAATGTGTCGAGGTTGAAAACACAAGCTGCTTTTGTTGGCCTTGTCCTTGTAAATTGCCATTGATAGTTGTTCAGTAACATCTCCTCTATAAACTTATAGGCAGCCTCAAGAGTTTTGTTATTCAGGGTTTCTCCGGCGACTGAATCAATCAACTGCCTGGTTGAGAGGTTCATATCGTTGTAAAATGTTTGGACCTATAGCCACAAGGGTAATCCATGGTGTGGGCACCTTCTCAATAGATCTTTGTATCTCTCCTATGCATCGTAAAGTGTTTCTAAATCCATCTGCACAAAAGAAGAGATATCATTCCTTAATTTGGTCATTTTGGCCGGGTGAAAATATTTTAACAAAATTTTTCGGTCATTTGATCCCATGTAGTGATTTATCCTCGTGGAAGAGAATTCAACCACTGTTTAGCTTTATTTCTCAAAGAAAAGGGAAATAATCGAAGATGGATGGCATCATCAAAAACGTCATTTATTTTGAAAGTATTGCAAAATTTTAGGAAATTCGCCAAGTGATTATTTGGATCTTCATCCTGCAAACCATCAAACTGAATAAATTACTGTATCATCTGAATTGTGTTAGGTTTCAGTTCAAAATTATTTGCAGCAATAGCAAGTCTAACAATACTTGACTCAGTCCCTGTTAAATTACGATTAGCATAATCATACATAGTTCGATGAGCATGATTTTTGGCCACCTCTTGAGGTAGCGGATTATTCTCGGCCATCTCTTCGGTAGTATTAATTTTGTCTTCTTTCTCTTCCTCTATGTAATTTAGGCTTCGCCTTATTTCTCTACGATTTTTGCAAACAGTACTTTCAATATCACTGTCGTAAACTAAGAGTCCTGTCGAGTTCCTTCTAGTCATAAACTAGAGGTACCTGTTAGGAACAGATAAAAAGAAAAAGAAAATTAGAAAAATAAACATAAAGTTTGATTGCAAAAATAAAATATGGCTAAAGTAATAAAAATTGAGCATTCTTAATATTTCAGCTCCCCAGCAACGGCACCAAAAAACTTGATGATGGTGGAAAAAGTCTTAAAATTTATATAATGAATGATCGAGCCTAGAAACTAACTATCACCACGATTGAGGCAAGCACACCTATCAAACAGGAATATAGTTTAGTGGCAAGACCGGATTGTCGAACCCAAGGGAACCAAAAGTACTAATACTAACTTTCTTCTTATTATTTAGCCTAAAAATTAAGGGAATTGTTGTTTAATCTAATATTGACTAACTACTAAGCTAAAGATGCTAAGACACAGAGAAGGAATTGGGGAAATACTTGTGGGAAAAAAATTGATTAAGACAATACCCGAGGAAGAATCCACCTAGACTTCACTTGTTATCTAACTCTGAACCAGATGATTTATTCACTTGACTTGATCTGTAGGATTCCCTAATTTATATTAATACCTCTCTCGAGGCTACTAACGTCTAACCCTAGGTTGATTAATTGAAATCTCTTTCTAATTAAAACCCCTAGAATTGAATTAACTCAATCTATGGACTCTCATATTTTTTTGACCCTAATCCGATAGATTTTCATCATCCCATATCTAGGGTTGCGATTAACTCTGCTTAACTATGCTAGATCTACTCTTAAACAGGGAATATTCCTCCTCTGCCTAAGCACATCAATACTTGAATCAATATCCTGAAATATCAAAGCAAGAATTAAGAACACATAGTTAAGAACAAATCAAGTATTTATCATATAGTTCAAAAAACAATAACAAGATCCGTCTTAGGTTTCATCCCCTCAAGTATTTGAGGGGTTTAGTTCATAATCATAATAGAATACATCTCAGAAGAAAAATAGAAAAACATATAGAAAACCCTTAAACCCCCTAAAGGAATTGAAGGAGGGATCCTCAGTCTTGAGTGTGATTCCAGCTTTTGGGATGGTCAACTAGCTTTCTTTGAGTGAATCCCACAATTCGGCCTCTCCAGTTTGGCTCCTTGGCCTAGCTAAACGACCCCTTTAAGGTTGGCCTCTAGGGTGTTTATATAGGCTTTTGGAATGTCTTTCTTTGCCTCTAAGTACCCTAATCCAAATAGAACTCTTCTTTGTTGCTGCAAGGACACGCTTGTATGATTCGGGGCCAGGCCGTGGTCAAATCTGCTAAGGAGGCACGACCGTGTGTTTCGGGCCCAAGCCATGTGCAATTCGTACTTTGGCCTATTTTCTCCTTTTTTGACCCATTTTTTGTTCTTTTCATCCTCCGGTGTTTTCCTAAGTATAAAACATGAAATTAAAGGATTAAGAGCACCAAATTCCACAATTTAGGGAATAAATCATCCAAAGTATGCTAAATGTGGGATTAAAATATGAAAATTGCTTTTGGACAATTCAATCGCAATTTCACAAAATTGCTTCATGAAAATTTCACACTAACATGTAAACATGCATAAACCTCAAAAACTCATACATATAACTCAAATTTGTGGTCTCGTACCACTATTCTTACTAAGCCCTAAATCGGGATGTTACAGAACCCTTTAGGCAAGTGTGTCTTAGTGGATGAGGTGTGCAAGAATTGCACATTAATGTTTTGTGATTTATGTTTTTTGGTCAATTTGATGTTGCTTCCATTCGATTAGTTCGATATAATTCTAGGTATGGATTGGCTTACTTTGCATAATGCTATTGTGAATTGTAAAAGAAAGAGTATTGAATTGAAAAGTGAGAATGGTGAGATAGTTCGAATTGAATCCAGTGATATGAAAGGGTTACCGGCTGTTGTATCTGCAATGAAGCTATGAATTATATGAGAAAGGGTTGCGAAGCCTATTTGGCATATGTGACTGATACAAAAGTGTTAGAAAAGAAAGTTGAATCTGTACATGTGGTTTGTGAGTTTCCTGATGTGTTTCCTGAAGAGTGATCAGGATTACCTCTGAATTGAGAAGTTGAATTTGGTATTGATTTGGTACTAGGAACAACTCCTATTTCGATAGCACCATATAGAATGGAACCAACGGAATTGAAAGAGTTAAAGTCACAGTTTCAAGAGTTAACTGATGAGGATTTGCAAGACCAAGTTTCTCGCCCTGGGGTGCTCCTGTGTTATTTGTGAAAAAGAAAGACGGTACTATGAGAATGTGCATTGATTATCAAAATTGAACAAAGTGACGATAAAGAACAAATATCCGTTGCCTTGTATAGATGATTTGTTTGATTAACTGAGAGGAGCTATAGTGTTTTCTAAAATAGATTTGAGATTAGGTTATTATCAGTTGAGAGTCAAAGAATCGATGTGCCAAAAATTACTTCCAGAACAAGGTACGGACATTATGAATTCTTAGTGATGCCTTTTGGACAAACGAATGCTCCTGCAGTGTTTATGGATATGATGAATCAGATATTTAGAACGTATTTGGATTGCTTTGTTGTGGTGTTCATTGATGATATTTTGATTTATTCCTGTGATGAGACGCAACATGCCAAACATTTGAAAATTATGCTACAGGCTCTACGTGAGAAACATTTATATGCTAATTTTAGAAAATGTGAGTTTTGGTTGCGTGAGTTTGGATTTTTGGGGCATATTGTGTTAGCTGTGGGAATTCGAGTTGATCTGAGTAAAATCTCTGCTATTTTAGAATGGAAACCTCCGAGAAATGTGTCTGAAGTCCGTAGTTTTCTGGGACTAGTGGGATATTATAGACGATTTGTGAAAGGCTTCCGATGATTACGACTCCATTGACAAAGTTGCTACAGAAAGATGTTAAATTTGAGTGGTCGAAAAAGTGCCAGTAGAGTTTCGATCAGTTGAAAACGTTGTTGATAGAGGCACCTATGTTAGTTCAACCAAAAACTGGTAAAGAGTTTATTGTTCATAGTGATGCATCATTAAATGGCTTGGGCTATGTGCTGATGCAAGAAGGCAAATTCATTGCTTATGCTTCAAGGCAACTAAAGCCGCATGAAAAGAACTACCCAATGCACAACCTTAATTTGGCCGTAATTGTGTTCGCATTAAAAATTTGGTGTCATTATTTATTTGGTGAGAAATGTCATATCTATACAGATCACAAGAGTTTGAAATACTTGATGACTCAGAAAGACTTGAATTTGCAACAGAGAAGATGGTTAGATTTGTTGAAAGATTATGAGCTTGTGATAGATTACCACCCGAGTAAAGCTAATGTTGTAGCTAATGCCTTGAGTTGAAAATCATTATATGCCTTGTGAGCTATGAGTACTCAGATAGATTTGTGTGATGATAGTGCGGTTTTAGCCGAGTTGAAAGTAAAACCAATGTCTGTACGTTAAATTTGTGATGATTAGAAAGATGATGTTGAAATGATGGCTAAACAAACTCAGTGTGAGTCGAATGTTAATTTAGAATTTTAGGTTGATAGTGATGATTGTCTGAGATTTAGAGATCAGATTTGTATCCCGAGAAATTCAGGGTTGATTCAGATGATTTTGAATGAAGCTCACAATAGCCGTTTGACTGTTCACCTGGGAAGTACGAAAATGTATAATGATTTGAAACAGTTTTATTGGTGTCATGGTATGAAACGGGACATCTCTGACTTTGTGTCGAAATGTTTAATTTGTCAGCAAGTTAAAGCTGAACATCAAGTTTCGTCTGGTTTGTTACAGCCAGTTATGATTCCTAAGTGGAAATGAGAGAGAATTATTATGGACTTTGTGTCGAGGTTGCCTTTATCTCTAGGGAAGAAAGATGCAATATGGGTGATAGTTGATAGATTGACGAAATTAGCTCATTTCATTCCAATGAGAGTAGATTATTCACTTGATATATTGGCTGAATTATATTTTGTTGAGATTGTGAGATTGCACGGAGTGCCACTATCTATAATGTCTGACAGAGATTTGAGATTTACTTCGAGGTTTTGGAAGAAATTGCAAGATGCGTTAGGCACAAAACTGCATTTCATCCACAAACAGATGGTCAATCTGAGCTAGTCATTCAAATCCTCAAAGATATATTAAGATGTTGTGTACTTGAGTTTGAGAGTATGTGGAAAAAAATCTGCCGTTGATTGAATTCGCATATAATAACAGTTATCAATCTAGTAATAAAATGGCACCATATGAAGCACTTTATGGTAAAAAATGTCGAACTCCATTGTATTGGACTGAGATGAGTGAGAATAAGATTCACAGGGTTGATCTTATAAAAGAAACTGAGCAAAAAGTAAAAGTAATTCAAGACAGTTTGAAAGCAGCCTCCGATCATCAGAAGTCGTATGCGGACTTCAAACATAAATAAATCAAATTTGAGATTGGTGATAAAGTGTTTCTGAAAGTGTCTCCGTGGAAGAAAATACTTCGATTTGGCCGGAAAGGCAAGTTGAGTCCGAGATTCATCGGGCCATATGAGATCATTGAAAGGATAGGGCTGATTTCTTATAGATTGATGTTGCCACCTGAGTTAGAAAATATTCATAACGTGTTTCATGTGTCAATGCTTAGAAGGTACAGATCTGATCCATCTCATGTGATTGCTCCTATGGAGATTGAGATTCAGTCAGACTTGTCGTATAATGAGGAACTGATTCAAATCTTGGTACAAGAGACCAAATAGTTGAGAAGCAAAAGAATTTCCTTAGTGAAAGTGTTGTGGCACAAGCACGGAATAGAAGAGGCTACGTGGGAGCCTGAGAACATTATCAAGAGCAATATCCACAACTATTCGCTGGTAAGATTTTTGGGGACAAAATCTCTAAGGGGGAGAGTTGTAATAGCCGGTTTAGACCCTAGTTGGAATAGTGGTTTCGAGACCACAAATTCGAGGTTGGAATAAAATTTTTATATTATTATTGGTGTGAATTTTATGTGATATATCCTGTGTGAAAATTCTGTGTGGAAAATTTATCGATTGTGTGTTTAATTAAGAGAAAGGACTTAATCGCGTAAAATGTAAAATGCTGTGTGTTGATTTATAGGTACTTAATTGTTGTTGTCTTTATAATGAGAAGGACTTTTGATGCAATTTGGCCATAATTGTGAATAGTAGACGGCATTAAATGTTAACATATATGTTTTTATATGTTAAAATTTTATGTTAAAATAATGTATATTACTTTATATTATATATTAAAGTTATAATAAAAACAAATAAAAGGGAGTAAGTGGATTTTTCATCCATCCCCACCGAAAAACAAAGAAAAGAAAAGAAAGTTTAAAGCTTTGAACCTTCGGCAAGCTTACAGTGAAAATTTGGTATGTGATTTTCTTCAATTTTTGTTAATTTCTTCGTTTTTGTAATCATTGCTTCGTGCTCTAAGTAACCCATGTTGAATTTTGTGAATTGATGATGTTTTTGTGATGAGCCATTGATGAATGCATGAGCTATGTGCTAGTTGATAGTGAAATATGAAAACTTGGCGTTGGGTTAACATAGTTTGAATTGGGATTTTTAGTGAAATTAAGCATTTTAGACTTAATTGAGAAAATGAGTAATTGAAGGATTAAATTGTAAAATAAGTGAAAGGTGTGGGCTTGTATGAGCATAGTGAGAATTTGGCTAGGCTTGAGTACAAGCAAATTATGTGTATTTGGTGATTTGATGAATTAAGGACTAAAGTGTCAAAATGTGTAAATGTGAGGGCTATTTTGTAAAATGCCCTAAATATGTATGTGTGTATCAAATTGAATGAATTTGTGATTGAATGGATTGAATTTGAATGTGTATAGACCAAGAAAGGAGAGGTTCAGATCGAGATCGAGACAAAGGTAAAGTGTTGGATTAATCGACCGTTACGCTATTCAACGTCCGAGGTAAGTTCGGATGTAGTACAAGTTGTTAATTTGTGTTCTATGTGATGTGAATTCAATAAATATCTATATAACTATGAGCTTAGAAATGCTATGTGCTAAATCAAATTAGAAAGCACTATGTGTGCGAAATTAGAAACGCAATAGAAATGATTGGCACTGTGTGTGCGAGTTGATAGAAGCTTCGGCTTATTGAATCGATACTGTGTGTGCGATACCAATATAAACTCAGTTTAACGTAATGGTAATAAGTGTGCGATAACAAGTATGTCAGGTTTACAAATTGGCACTAAGTGTGCGTCATAAGGAAGAGAATAACAAAGATTGATTGAAGTATAAAGTCGAATGATTAAGTAGCATGGTTGGTGAAGTTACTATGTGTTGGAAAAGGTATGTATGATACCTATGTGTTCGATGAAATTGAAAGTAAATGAATGAAATGCTATGTGAGTATTGGATAAAGTTGAACTTGTGTACCATTGGTAAATTATCTATGTGATGGTTAAATGTGTATATTGAATTGGTTCATTGAGTTAATTGTATTATAATTCGAACTTACTAAGCTTTGAAATCTTACCGTGTGATTGTTTCTCTGTTTTGCAGTGTCAGTAAACCTAGCTCGGATCTGAGGATCGCCAGCATCTCAATCACACTATCGACAATATATTTTGGTACTTTGGAAAGATGTATATAGTTGAATTATGGCATGTATAGGCTAGTAGATAAGATATGTCCTGAAATGTTTAATCCTTGCCATGTGAGTTGGCTTGGAAGTTGAATGATGTTGAACTTATGAATGAGTTATGGAAATGGTATATTTCATGATGGTGTGGTTGATGATAAGATGTGTTTGAAGAAAGTTTATGATATGGATTACATGATGTTTGGTATATTCATGTTTTGATGTATATTTGTCACATTGAATGGCTTTAATTGTGATGACAATGAGCATGCGACTAAATGGTTTAGTTGGTGATTGGATAATGCATGAATTGGTATGTTTGAATGCATTTGAAAGTTGGATAATGCATGAATTGGTATGTTTGAATGATTTTGGAAACATGAATTGGTATTGTATTGATGATTGTATGTATGATCTTATTGTGGGATGGAAATTTGGCCTTACAAATGGCCTGTTTTGCCTACACGGTTATGGCACACGGGCATGCCTATTGACCGTGGGATAAAGTCAGTAGCTAGCTTAAGAGCACACGGCCATGGTACACTGGCGTGCCTAGTAGCCATGTGAATAAGTCAGTATATTGCCTAAGAGCACACGACCTTGGTACACGGGCGTGCCTGATGGCCGTGTGAAGAAGTCAGTATACATGCCCTATTTGACATGGCCTGCACACATGGGTGTGTTCGGTAACTGTGGGAGGCACACGGTCTGGTTGCACGGGCGTGTGACCTCAACAGTGTTGAATAATGCTTGTAATTTTGAAAAATTTCATAAGCGTTCGGTTTAGTCCCGAACCCTTTCTAACATTAGATTAAGGTCTCGTAGACCTGGAAGAGGGACCGTATGTTTGTATTTGAGCATGTATGATTAATGATAGACTATGTGTTGTGGAATGGATGTATGTTATTGTGGTTGTTCGATAATGCCTCTTAACCCTATTCCGGCGATGGTCTCAAGTTAGGGGTGTTACATAATCAACCATCTCAAATGACCAAATACATTTCCAACCATAATATCAAATACCATAGCCTATACATGCCATATAACCAAGTCATAAAGGGTATGAATTCCAAAATCATTAGCCAGATAGTGTGATGTGATCTTCGCTGACTTCCAACCCGAGCAAACATCCAAATCACTATAAAACATAGAAAAACAACACAAAGTAAGTTATAAAGCTTAGTAAGCTCGTATCTTAATAAACTTAACATAACAAATAATTTCAATTCAATGTCATAAGCATAATATGCTATCTCACATGCCAAAACACAACTTATCTCAAGTTTATAACATGATTTCATATCAAATCATCACCATTTAATAATATACTTACTTGCTTAATAACTTTAGCTTTCGCAAGCTTATTCAATTTGATTCTCATATAACATTCAATTCTCACTTTTATATAGCCAAATGAGCACATTTTGGGAAATAACATATTTAATCACATATCTTTATCATATGAATCACATATCATCACTTATATTCATACTCACCTTTCATTCTCAAGATTCATATAGCATCTATCATACTTGAATCATATAACTCATTCATATAGTCATTTTCTTTTTGACTTTGGCCGTTGAACCGTTCAGAATTGATAAGGATACCCGGATAGCTCATAAAGCTCGTACAATGCCATATCCCATATATGGTCTTACATGTTATCATATATCGATGCCACTGTCCCAAACAAGGTCTTACACGAAATCATATACGATTCTAATGTCCCAGACATGGTCTTACACGATATCACATCTCGAAATCCTATGTCATGACATATGTATCCTATTCTATTCCTATGGTTCGTACAGGGATTTCGGACGTCGTAACACTGTTGATACTTCCTTGTATTATCATATTCTGCTTCTCAAACAATTCAATATCATAAAAAAATATATAACTTAATCATAATACATTTATTTGCATAACCATTCAGCATTGAATTCAATTTCATAAATAATAAGCACTTATAACACAATTTCATAACGTTTATTAACATATGAACTTACCTCGTTCGTTGAAACGATGAATTAGGTCGATTTGTCGATAACTTTAGTTTTCCTTCGATCTAGATCCGAATTCCACTTTTCTTGATCTAGATATATTCAATATTAACTTATTTATTTATCCAATCATTCAATTTCATCCAAAACACACAATTGGGCATTTTTACACATTAGCCCTTAAAGTTTCACATTTATGCATTAAGTCCTTATTACACAAATACACAAATTCAAAAAATTACTTAAATACCCATGCAGCCGAATTACCAAAGAGCCCTTAGAAGCCCATATTTTTCATTTATTTCACATTTCAACCTCATATTTTACACATTTCACAAATTAGTCCAAAATTGACATTTTCACTTAAAATCACTTTATAAAACTTGTAAAACTATTAGCAAATATTCATATTTCATCATCAAGCATCAAAGAACATATAGATTCAATAATGACAACTCTCAAAATCATCAGTAGATTCAAAATGGTTAGCTAGAATACAACTCAACGATTTCAAAAGCATAAAAATCATAAAAAATCGAGCTCGAAAACTTACCTAATTGAACTCAACAATGGCCGAACCCTAAAAACTCATCCACAGCTTCTCCTTTCTTTTTATTTTTGGCAAAATGAATGAAAGATGAACAAAATCATCCTTTTGGTTTATTAAACTAACCAATATTTATTTAATTACCAAAATGTCCTTTAATAAAACATAATTAAAACACTTAATGGTTGTCCATCTTTGTCCACTCAAATATTCAATGGTCAATTTACAACATAAGGATTTTTCCTTTAATAAAACATAACAGATAAGTACTTTAACAAAGGGAAAGACACTTTTGCATTTTACGCGATTAAGTCATTTTATCAAATTTAGCACTCAAACGATCAAATTAGTTTATGAAAAATTAGTTTACGAAACTTTCTCACATATCACATATCACATATCATGCTGTAGACACGAAAAGTAATATTAAAATATTTTTCAGACCTTGGATTTTTGGTTTCGATACCACTATTCCGACTAGGGTCTAGACCGAGCTGTTACACTTTACTCGTATTTGATGTCGGGATAGGGTACGACGCATTACCGTACTTATACACAACCAATCATACAAAATCAAGACATGAATTTTTACTCAAATTTAAAACTTTTCAGAAACATTCATATCATCCCTTAAACAAGCCGAAGAGGCCCAAAACATACATTAGGGGTGGTTCAGGACTAAACCGAGAACTTTAAAAACTTATGGGAAAACTTAGAAAATTTTCATAAAAAAGGTCCACATGCATGTGTGGGTGAAGGGACACGCCCGTGTGGTATATCACACACCCATGCTTCAGGCCGTTTACAAAATAGGGGACATTCTATTTATGACATCATCAATCGAATAAGGTCACACCGCCAAGGCACACGGTCGTGTCCTTAGGTCGTGTGGCGAATTAAATTCCAAAAATTAAGTGCAGACTTCACACGACTTGGGCATATGCCCATGGCCTATGTTCGTATCTCTAACATGGCCGAGACACATGGCCGTGTCTCGTGCCCATGTGTTTACTACTGGGCATTCTATTTTGCATTAATTAGGGTGCAGGGGACACGCGACCATAACACATGCCTATGGGGCAAGCCATGTGTCATACACGGCCTAGACACATGCTCGTGTGTCTACCCATATGGAAAAAATAAGGCTATTTACCAAGCCTTTATGCCACCCATACTTGTAGCAACCTATACAACATCAAAACCACACCAATCCAAATATATATATGACTTCAAGGCACTTAACATGGCATAATAAAGTACTTAAACATCATCAAGCAAGTCACGATTATAGCAATATCCTAATAACTTGTTCATGCACAAGACACCATTCTTTGTCAGGCCCAACTTACCAATTCTCATTTGAGCTATGGTGATCATCATACTAAAAAAATCACAATTAAATCATCAAGCATTCATAGCCATAACACAACTCATCATATACACACAACCACCAACCACATCACAAATACATATGTAATATCCCGGGTTAAGGGTTATTTTATTTTTGCATTGTTTGCATGTCTATGGTGTGCCATGTTGTTGTTTGTGTCTTTTCGGGACTTAGTTGAAGGCTAGGAGTGAGCCTGAGTAGGTGGTGAAATTTTAGTTTTGGCTTTAGGGGATAGGAGCTGAAGGTGTTGGGGTTTATAATTAATTTAAGTGAATTTGTAACACAAGAAGGGAGCTGGTGGAGTGGCAAAGCATGCGCCACTTGGAGTGTGTGTGTGGCGTCAAAAGGCAAGGGAGGAGAGGTCTTGTGTTCGAGTTGCATAATGCCCATTTTGGATCCCATTTTGACGGCATGGAGGGAAGAGTTGTGGCAAGTTTAAACTCTACTATGGACTTGGTCAACACATTCAAACGGTGGGTGGAGAGTGAAATTAGGAGGAAGACTTGGTCAAGGGGTTTTGAAATTGTGGTTTGGGAGTGAATGGGGGGAGGTTGGCCGGATTTGGTGAGAGTTTGGGGAGAGAAAGGTGTGGCCGGTTGGTAATTGGAGTGTGCCGAATGTGCCTTGGGCATGTGTGTTTTCGGTCACAAACTCTCCTTGGTTAAGCCGATTTTTCCTTTTGGTCAAAAGCTTCTTCTTATTTTCTCTTCCAACCGATTGCTCAAGTCTCTTTTGGTCATTTTGTTGGTGTCAATGTCAAAGAAAACTCTCCCATTTTATTTTCATTCTTGAAACCAAACCTCAAGTGCTTCATCTCTTGTTCATTTTTTTTCTTTTGTTCTCCTTAAACCGAAAGCTTCAACACCTTTACCCTTGCCAAAATTACTTGGCCTCTTTCAATTTTATTGTTAGTCGAATGCCTCTCCCACTCTCTTTTCTTTCTCATTTCATTAAAACACAACCACTTTTTGCTTTCTCTTCAACATTTAGCCGAACCTAGCATCCCATCATCATCTTTTTTTCTTGAAACTTTGTTAGCCGAAAGTATCCCTCTCCATTTCCTCTCCTTTTCCAAGAAAGAATCAAGGTGTTTTCTTACTATTTCTTCTTCTCATTTCGATTCTTGGTCAAACTTCACCTCCAAAACACTCTCTCCAAGTCTTTTCTTGTTCAAAACCGAACATACCCTCCTCTCTATTCAATCTTTTATTTCTTTCTCCTTCTCGTGGCTTTAGCCGAATCTTCCTTGTGTTGGCCGAATAGTAGGTGTTGTTGGGTGCTTGGTTCCAATTGGTTGGTTGTGGGTAAGTGTTGGCCGAATGGCCCTTCCTCCTTTCTTTGGTACCTTGCCAATTTTTGGGCATATTTAAGGGCTGATTTTGGTATCTGTAAAAAGGTGTTAACTTCATGTTATGGTAATCATTTTTTTTCGATTAGGGTCCTTGGGTTCGAAATCAAGCAAGGAGAGGCCTCTTGCTCTGATAAGCAAACGGTAAGTGGTGGTAAGAACGGGTGTTTGGTTCCGATTTTGTTTAGTTTTCTTTAAGATAAGGCTCAGAGGAATTAACCATCTTCTTTTTAGGGGGAAGCCGATTTCTGAAAGAACCATTGTTGGGTTCAGATTTGGTAGGAAACCAAATCAAGGCTAAGGTGAGGCTAACGCAACCCCTTGGGTTATCTACTTTGTTGGCCGAATGGTATAATGAGTTAGTGTTAACCTTTGTTGGCCGAATGTAGGATCAGGCTGTTGAGGTGATCAAAAGATTTCGAGCGGTTCTTAGGATTTAATCTTCGATATATCAGGTGTGTAAACTAACACACTGTCTTAGCTTAATAATGTGATAACCTGTTGTGTAAGTGAAACAG
Organism: Gossypium rotundifolium; assembly: GCA_025506655.1. Lineage (NCBI taxonomy): Eukaryota > Viridiplantae > Streptophyta > Magnoliopsida > Malvales > Malvaceae > Gossypium > Gossypium rotundifolium. The sequence goes on along the minus strand of CP106733.1, from coordinate 55,919,118 downwards.
TGTGATTGATTAATTGTGGCTTAGCCACCATGTAATGTAAGAAGGTACCACTTAGTGAGACCAAGTCATCACATTCACTTAGTGAGACCAAAGTCATCACATTCACTTAGTGAGACCAAGTCACACTTTCACTTATAACGTTGGTGAGACCGTAGTCAACACCTTCTTCCCTTTCACATAAATCCGAATGCCCCAAATTATAAATATCATGCATAACATATTTTTATTTCACTTTCACATCACTTTTCACTTGTATAACATTTATTTAGTAATCCTAGTAGAAGTAGGAAAACGTACGAATACTTTGTACCATAATATGGCACTTTAGCCACTTTCTTTCACCTTCACATTAGCATATATAACATATTTAAACCATAAAACTATTAAGAATAGTGTGGAATACACACTGATTTGTTTAGCGATTCCTTGAGATTAGAAGCAAGATCTAATGTTTAGATCCTAATTCCTACATTTGGTTTATCAAGTATTACTTAGCATAAATTCTATTTTAGGCTATAATATCCAAATCCTAGTAGGATTTGTAAAGAGGCTTACCTTTGATGCCGATTTGATGTTTATTCAAATCCGGAATCTTTGTTTTCCTTCACTTGATATTGACCAACCTTGAAACCTCAACATAAATTAGTTTTCGACTTTTAATAATTACGGATCTAATCTAAGTAATCACATAACTTTGGTCGAATACCTTTAGGGGCTTACCTTATGGATTTTAAATTTGAAACTTCACCTCCTTTTTCCTTGAAATCGGCAACTTCCTAGATCTCTGAATAGATTAGTTTTGATCAATTTGATCTAATTGGTGAGATTTGGCCTTGGCGAATGTATAGACTCACTTACCTCAAAATCAAGTTGATCTTTATTTCAATTTCTGCGAAATCACTTGTTAGATTTGATCTATTATTAATTCATGGAGGAATCTTTTTGCCGATTGTATAATGATGTACTTACCTTGTTTTGAATCCCGAAGATCCCTTATGCTATTCGGCTATGGCACTATTGTGGATCTCAAAGCTTTGGCTTTTGTGGATGAATAGTAGAAGAAAAGAAAAGAAAGAAAAAGATGGAGGAGTTTTTGATAAGGAATTTGGCTAAAGAGAAGAGGAAAGATTGTTGCTACTTTCACTTGGAGGTTTGCAAGATGTTGAAGAGAAGAGAATGGCTCTTTTCTTTTCTTTCTTTGGCGAATCTATTAGCCTTAGAGTCCCTAATTCACCAATTCTTCACTTGTGATAAGTTTTAGTTTTTATCAATTATGAAATTCCATCAAATCTCCTAATTAGCCAAGAGTTTTTATTGAATAGAAACTCCTCTTCCTTGTGTCGTCCAACTCTCCACTCATGGAGACAAAATTTTATTTCTTTTATTTGTTTCCTAGATGACTCAAACTCAGGCCCAAAACCTCTTGCATTTGGGCCATTTCCTAAAGCCTTAGGTGGCATCTTGAGCCACATTTCCAAGTCCGTTATTGGGTCAAAGTTCATGTTCTTTATACTTTTAGGGTCACTTGGCCCTAAGCTCCCCTTTGGGCTCTCAAATTCGACATTCCGGGGTCATTTTTTTAAGTTTCCTAAAATTTTCGCGCGGCTCTGTATTTTCCAGGTTTCCAAAATGTTTAGTTTCCTATTTTGGTTTGGTTTCCAAAATGTTCACTTTCCTAATTCCTTTAGGTTTCCAAAAATCTCTAAGTTTCCAAAAATGTCCATTTCCATTTCCATTTCCATTTTCATTTCCATCTCCATTTTCATTTCCATTTTCATTTTCATTTCCATTTTCATGCATTTCTAGGTTTCCATTCATTTCCTTACATCTCTATACATTTCCATACATTTCCATACATTTCCTTTCATTTCCTTTCATTTCCTTTCATTTCCTTACATTTCCTTATATTTCCTTATATTTTCTTACATTTCCCTTACATTTCCTTACATTTCCTTACATTTCCTTACATTTCCTTATATTTCCTTACATTTCCTTACATTTCCTTATATTTCCTTACATCTTAGGGTTCTTGACACTCTTCAAAACACAAACAACACACCCACTGATCCCACTATCTCATGAATTATGCGAGCATAACCTCTAATCTAGGATATTCTGTTCTACCCCTTAAAATAATTTAGTCCTCGAAATTGCTTACTAATGAAAATCGTACATCTTAACTTCATGCGCTCGCTTATCTCGCACTCGATCTTAAAGAACTATCATACTTTTTAGGCACATTCTCTAAGTTCACAATCAAGGTTCCATACACTTCATTAGCAACATAAGATCGAACTAATCTTATAGCGAGTAAAGTAATGAAGTATAATCCATAAATAAGAAACTTACTCGTTGTCTCGTGCGCGTCACTATCCTCATGACGACCAACGCATAAACTAACCTTGGGTGCCTTGCTTTTGAACCTTCAACACCTCCACTTGGTGCTCCACGACCTTGGCGAACCATTACCTCGTAATTCAAACCTCGACCTCGTTGAAAGTTCTTGTCCCTCCCCTAGGCCGATTAACATTACGAGTTGTTGGTTCTATCATCGATATCTTTGGGCGTCCTTGAGCATATGGTCCTTAGACCCACATTTAAGACATGCTCCTATCTTTTCCAACACTCACACGAGTGCTTCTTTCCACAATACTCACAAGGACGATCGCCTCTAGTATCAACTTGCGACCCTCGACCCTCGAGTTACGGGCCTTTTCGCACACTTCCGGCGATTCATAACCTCTCTTGGGTCTATTCCTGTTAGAGTTCTGCCTAGTCGAGTCCTTGATTCCTTCAGCTACCTTAGCCTTTTCAACCAACGTGGAGAACTCCCACTCGATGTGGAGCTATCAATAACCTTAGGTCATCCTTATCCGTCCTCAAAGCGGACCTGGCGTTCATGTTCGATCGCGACTACTCCTCGAGCATATCGGCAACCTCGAAATTCAGCCTCATATGCCGCTCTTGATTTGTTCCTTGAACTAGTCCTGAAAAGCTTTCCTGCTCATCAATGTACAGTCGACATACTTCTTCGATATGCCTCCTTGCATACTCCCGTCGGATCCTCTGCGTGGCACCATCAGACGTTAGCCACCATTGGTATGCTTCATCACGTATGAGGCTACCATCCTTTCAACTTCTCCTAAGGGTCGGTCGAGTTCATCCATAATACGCTCGATTGCTTCCAACCAATACTCGGATCTTGGGTGCCACCGGACACTCCACGGAACACCTCGACCCGTTGGCTCGGAGTCGCTCGGATCGATTTTGAGCTCTCGAATTTCCACTGCGCCGACCACCATTTCAATACTGCAACATGGCACGCGACACCTCATCCCGTCGAGCCTGTCCTCGACATTAACGGTGGGGTGGTGGTGGGGTGGTAACTCATTGTCGGAACCTTGACGATCTAACGGGTTCGACACGATTATTCTTCCTCTACGCGTCCTTGACAACCCGTCCTCTAGAACTCATTTTCTAGCGTCGAGATCGATTAAGAAATTTTATGGATTAGTCTTTGTTCCATTTATTTATCGGCGAAGGAGTTTTATGGAAATTTAATTTTCCAAAAAAAATTTAAACAAAAATTTGGCCCTTTAATTTTCGGGGGTTTTCCCTTTTTTAGACTTTTTTTGGAAAAGGGAAATTACCTTTTTAAAGGGAAGTCAAAAATTTTAGGATTGTTTTTTTGGTTTTGGGAGAATCGGGAAAAAATTTTAAAGGGGGAAAAAGGGTTTTCGGGGGCCCTTTTAAAGGATTTGGATTTTCCTGGTTACCCACGGGTTTAATTTTTTGGGGGAAAATGAAGAGGGTTGAAATGGTTAATTTTTTTGGGGGAAAACTTAAAATTTTGGTGGGTTGGGAAAAAAAAATTTTTTGGGTTTTCTAATCAAAAGGGAAAATTTGGGATTTGGTTGCCAAAATTTTTTGGGTTTTGGGGGAAAACTTTTAAAATTTTAAGGGTTACAAAATTAAGGTTTTACGTTTGGTGAAATTAAAAAAAATTTTTTTAATAAATTTTAAAAGGGGGAAAATTTAAAAAAATTAAAAAGTTTTTAAAAAAATTTTTGTTTTTGGGGCACCCAAAATTAAAATAGGGGGGAAGTTTTTTTTTTTGTTTTTGGAAGTTGAAATTTTTTTAAAAGGGGTTATGGTTTAAATAAGGGGCCCAAAATAAAAATTTTGGAAAAATTTTGTTTGGGAAAAGAAAACCTTTTTTTTTGGGGGAAATTTAAAAATTTTGAAAGGGCCAAAAATGGGATTTTTGGGTTTTTGGGGAAAATTTTTAAATTTGGTGTTTTAAAAAATTTTTTAAAATGTTTTTGGGGAAAATTTTTGATCTTTTTTAATTAAATTTTTAATTAAAATTTTTTTTGGGTGGCAACAAAGGGAAAAAATTTTTTTTTTTTTATTAAAAGTTAAATTTTTTTTACCTTTTATTTTTTTCTTTTTAAACTTTGGTTTGGATAATTATGGAAAAATTTCCAAAATCTTCCCTTTTTTTAAAAGGGGGTTATTTTTTCCCCATTTTAAAGGCTTAAAGTTTTTTTCAAAAGTTTTTGAAAAAGGGTTATTTTGGGTTTAAAAAATTTGTTAGCGGATTTAAAGGTTGTTGGGAAAAATTTTTTGTTTAATTTTTTTTTAATACGGAAAAAAAAATTGAATGGGTCAAAAAATTTATTTTAAATTTTCAAAAGGGTTTAAATTTAAAATTTCCCCATTTTTTTTAAATAAAATTAAATAAATTGGGAAATTTTGGGTGGGAAAACTTTGTTAAAAATTTATAAAAAATTTTTTATTTAATTTAAAATTTTTAAAATTTTTTATTAAGGGGAAATTATTTTAAGGTAAGTAAAAACCCTTTTAAAAATGGATAAAACTGGGTTTTAAAAATGTTTTTTTTTTCCAATTTGGAATTTTGTTTTTTTGTTTTTAAAATTTTTTAAAAAATTTTTTTTAAAAAAAATTTGAAATTAGGAAAAATTTTTTAAATCGGGAAATTTTGGGAAAAATTTTAAAAATTTTTTCCAAAATTTAAATTAAACCCAAAGAAAATTTGTTTGGGTTTTAATTGGTTTTAAAAACATTTTAAAAATTTTTTTTGGGAAATTTTTTTTTTTAAAATTTAATGAATAGGGAAAATTTTGGTTTCATCCTTTTGGGTTTATTTTAATTTGGGGTTTTTTAAAATTTTTTTTTCTTTTCCCAAAAATAGCCAAAAACAAATTTTTTTTTTTTTTAAAAACATTCCCAAATTTTTTTCTTCTTAATATTTTCTCCATCTTTCTACAAAACAATTTTTCCATTTGTTGAATTTGTATTCATCAATTTTTGTAAAATTTTTTAATATTCTGTATTTATTTGGAATTTAAATATTCTTTCCAAATCTAACCCAATTATATGAAATTAGAATTTTGCCCAAAGTTAAAGGATTTAAAGGGATTATTCACTTATTAAAGTTTTCATTGTTTGCCCAAAATTTATAAAGAGGTGATTGGATTTAGGACTTTAAAACTTAAAAATTTGGGGTTTTAATAATAAAAGGCCAATTTATTTATAAGCCCTATTTGTTTTATGTACTAATCTTGGTTATAGGAATTTATTAAATAATGTTTAGTTTCAAAGTGCCAAATTCTACAAAGGTTTCTTGGAAAGGTTTTAATTTGACCTTATCGTAAATATTTCAACAAGAGATTTTATGGGCCTCTAAATTTGAGAAACTCTTGGGTGTTGAAGGATCAATAACTTTGTTATTTAAATTATTTTCTAATCAGTGGATGTTATAAAAGGCGATTTATTTACAATGCCTTTGGTCCCAAGTTATGGCAAAGTGTGAACTTAAACTTGGAACTCCTAAATTGACAAAACCAATATTAATACTTTTAATGCTTTAAACCCAATATTCTTGTGAAATATGAAACACCTTCCAATGGTTAATTTGACCTTCAAGTTAATTTGGCATCATGTGTTAAACTATTAAAATCTGGCAATTAGAATTTAATAATTGTTAGGCAAGACCAATTCTTAGCCGGAATTGAAATTCTTAGGTTTGAATAATTTACCAATAATTGTTTACAAAATTAAATTTCTGAATTTCCAATACATAATTTACAATATCAATATTGTTTACAAAAATAAATTAAAATTTATTAATTGTGATTGAAAGTTATGGCAAGGATAATTTTTAAAGGATTATTAACAATGGCAAAAAAATTAAAAACATGTTTTATTAATAACTTAAACATTTGTTTGGAAAAATTCATTGTTGGATAAAATTTGAATTAGGAAATTTTTCAAAAGGTTGTTACATTTGAATAAAAGATTGTGATTAGAATATATAATTGTTAAAGCAGGCATTGGAATTTGGCAAAATTAAGGCAGGAAAATGGGTTTAGGAGCAAATTGGTTGTTGATTAGGGCCACATTTTTATTTCTTATAACTTGATTAATTTTCTTTAAATTGGCTAAGCAAAGGAATTTTCATCTTCCCTGCATAAGGTAATTTACACATTGTTTTTCAAGCTATAACCAACCTTTTCTCCATTTTTTATTGTATGAATTTCAACCCACTCTAAATACCCCAATTCTTTCATATAATACTTAAACACTTAATCAATTGGATAATAATTTTTATTTATAAAAACCCTTTTTCCAATTTCATTTTATCTATCTATTTTATTTTTATTTTAATTGGGGATTAACTTCAACAATTTCTAAATCCAAATAATCAAATATGCCAAACAGGAAATTTTAAACACATCTTTGGATCCATCATTAAATTGTTAAATTTTAACAACCTTCTAAATTCAAATGAATAAAAATCCAGTTTTATAATGATTTAAATAAACCGTCAAATCTAAATTATGTTTAAGATATTTCCTATTCTTATTGAAACACAGTTTACATATTGTAAAAGGAATAATCAAAGTTAGTCAATTAATTGGAAATTTACAGATCTTAAATGTCAACCAAAATTTAATGTAAATTAAATAATTATAAGTAGTTAACATTTTATTAAAACCATTTGTCATTTTATAAAAGTTTTAATTTTATGTAAATTAGAAAATTTAAATCTTTGAAATTAATACGTAAACTTTAAAAAAACAAAATATTTCCATAGTGCCTAATTAACACAAAACCTAAATTGGTGTTATTTTAATCAGAAATTTAAATTCAATCAACATAATTAGTTTGCTAATCTTATAGAAGTACTTTGACAAAGGAAAGATTTATGCCATTATTGATTAACATTGAAAATTTTCAAGTTAAATTTTTCCTTTTAAAATATTATTCTAAATAAAACAATATTTGAAAATTTAAGTAATATAAAAATTGGTTGAAGGATAATTTAACATTCCACAAATCATTACCTTTAAATATTTGTTGGGATAATTTAGATTACTAATCAATCTTCAACAAAAGCCAAAATTTTATAATTTTAAATTTGGTGAACATATATAGTATAAAAGTCGTAAAATCATTAGGGTTCAACATAACCAAATTTAAATAGGAATAATTATTAAAATTTTAATCAATCAAGCCTAAAGTTTATACCAATCTTAACCATTCAGAAAATAGGAAACTATTCAAAATCTCAATGATAACCATGCCATGAGTACCGTAAGCTATACGGGAATGGCATTAATTAATAATAATAATTAAATTATTCTAAGCTTTAAAATATCCCTTAGGGACTAATTCATGGTGATTTTAATTTTCATTCTTAATTTTGGCCATATTATTTAAATCAAATCTAAAAAAAGATTTTAAAAGCAAACTTCGTTTTAATATGGTACACTTTTTAATTTTACATACTTAAAATAAATCAAACTACATAAATTATATTATATCAACCTTATTTATAATATAAGTTAAGCACGATTTATAATTAATAATTGACGCACAATTGACCATACCATTAATCTAATGGTTGGTGTCATATTAAATCTAAACTTCAAGATTTTGATAAAACTTTACCCTAATCTTTACCAAATTCTATTAGCATGTATAATTACAAAAAATATAAACAAATATTGAGAGATATCGAGATGAACTTTAAAGAAATCCTTTACCTTAATGATTATAAAACCGATTCCCAACGATTGTACAATGGCTACGGATGAGTCAAAGATTCGGCCTTCCACTATACTCTACATTAGAAAGTGATCACACTATAAAGAATTATGAGAGGAAGATATTTCGGTTGGAACAAAGTGAATATCCGAATGTTGATAAACACACATTCAGCTAGGAAAAAGAGAATAAAATGATAGAATAGAACCATTTACCGATTGATCAAAAAAGAGAGTGTCAACTCAAATGAGAATGAGATTGTGAATGAGAGATTGAGAATTGAAAGTTTTGGCTATGTAGAAAAGAAAGATGAATAAGGGGATTCGGCTATGAGAATATGGATTAAAGAAGAAGAAAGAAAGGTTGAAGAACTTGTGAAAAAGAAAAGAAAGATGGAGAAAGAATGCTTAACTAGTTTCGGTTTTCAAAGGGAAATGATCAAAAATAATTTGGTCACAATGTCTAGGTGGTTTTAGCAAAACAAAGAAAGAAAAGAAAAATACTTACTAATGACTTTGAAGTTTCGGCAACAAGAGAAGAATTGGAGAAAATAATAGAAAAGGATGCTAAAAGAATTTAGGCCAAACAAGCATCAAAATTTTGCCAAAACACTAATGCAAAATTTGGCTACGACAAAACCTCTCCCAAACCGTGTATACCATGCCAAAAGAATAAAAAAATAACCATAAAAACTTTCCAAAACATTCTCCCCAAAACTGGCCAATATATCCCCCTTCTTGCTCATTTTCTTTCATTTCTTTCCTTACCCTCATCCTTACCTTATTTCCTTAGCCAACTTTCCAAAATTAAAAAGTTCCCCTTACCAAAAATAATCTCATGGCCGACACTTAGGGAAGAAGTACAAAAAAATATCAAAATAAATTCACTAGGAGGGATTTGAACCTCTTCCCTTCAAGCTTTCCACTTGATATCACAACCTCCTTGCCATATGCCAATTTATGCTAGCAAATTACTCACTTATTTCCATAAGCATTGATGCCACTTACCTTCTCTCCTTAAAGTGCTTAAACATAAAAATTTTTCTAAGGCCCATTTCAATCCCGAGCCTTCTTAGGACTCCCTAAACATACACAATTAATATTTTAACTAGCCTAACGCAAGATATATGCACAAACATAAATTTTGAATTTTAGGATGTTACATAGACGTACGAGACTAGCACCGGATCACATAAACACATATATCACATGAAAATCCTAATGACATGTCACTCGAATCCTATTCTATTCTTAAGGTTCAAACATGGTTTTCTCTCGTGTCGGAACTTGTCGAACATGTCAAATGTATTTATGGAATCAAATATATAGTTCATACAATATCAAAGCATTAAATATATAATCACAACATTGCATTATTTACATAAGAACTTACCTCGGTACAAAATAGTAAAAATTAAACCTAATCCTCGATAACCTTGTTTTTCACCCAATCAAGGTTCGAATCTCATTTTTCTTGATCTATAATAGCAAATTTAGCTAATACATATATTATTCAACTCAGTCCATAACTCATACTTGACAAAATTACCTTTTTACCCCTAACTTTTTACATATTTACAACTTAGTCCTTAGGCTCGTAAAATGGAATATGTCTATTGTAACATCCTAAAATCTGAGTATCGATATGATACATGTTTTGGTGCTTAACTTATGTATAATTAAAATTTTGCATGTTTGATATAGTCTTGAGAAGACTTGGGAATTATTCGGAATTAGAAAAAATTTTAGTAAGGAGTACTTAATTAAAGTGGATCAAGTGTCTTTGAGGTTTAAGTAAATTTAAGTGTCAAAAACTAGCATAAGATGAGCTAGTAGCAAGGTGGTGTTGGCGCATGTATGTTTGCTTGAGGGAAAAGGTTCGAATCCTTGAATGTGCATTGAGTTTTGTTTTTATTTTGTTTCCTCTTTCAATGTGTCAGTCATGGATAAGGATTAGGATGAGTTGGATATCATTTTTGGCAAGAAGACCAAAGGAAAAAGGTAAGTAAAAGTTTAAGGAAAAGAATCTCATGATTTAAGGTGATAGGGGGACATAAGGCATGAATCAAGGGCTTTGTTTTGGAAATTTTGAATGGCCAAATTGTCCATGAACATGGACGACATAGGGGGCGAAGGGGGATGGTCGGATTTTGGTGTTGGTTTGGTAGGATTAGGTGTTTGATGAGCATATTTTTCTATTTACCATTTGGTGTCTTAGCAAACTTTTCTCTCCAATTTTTCCCTCTCCCTAGCCAAATGTACCATGAGCATTGAGGAAGCAATTGTTGCTTTTGCCATTTCTTCTTTTTGACCATTTCGATCTTAATTTGATCACTCTCTCTAAAACTTTTCTCTTTTCTTTGTGACCAAAACCATATAGCCATCAAAGACCATTTTTTTCTTCTCTTTTTTTTTCTATTCATTGCCGAATGCACAATTGTCCCTAAACTTCTCTCTTTTCTCTTCTCCCTATTCTCTTTTCCTCTCCATTTTACTTATCATACAAATACATATTTTTCTTTCATCTACCTTCTATGGTTGAATGTTTGTGATCATCATCATAGCCGAATCTTTCATTCTTCATAACATCTATTTTCAATCATTTTCTTCTATTCAAACTTTGGATCATTGGTAAGAATCATTTCTTTGTCTTTTCTTTTGCTATTTGGTCACCTTAGCCGAATGTTAGAATGTCTTGGAAGAGTCTTTTAAACAGATTAACCAATCACTTATTCAAATGTTTTCTTTCGTTATTTTTAGTGAAATAGTGGAAGGGTCGAATCATCATCTTTTCGAAGAAGTCTTAAAGTCCATTTAAGATTTGATCATAACATTCAAGGGATTCTTTTGAGATTATTCGGAATATTAAGGTAAGCCAAATTCACTCTTTTAAGCCATTAGTCTTAGGATTTTCGATATATTGTTAGGACTAATGATCCTTTGTCTTTGAATACAATCAAGATAGGGACGAAAAGGGTTGTTAATAGTGTTCGGAAGAGGGGTGGTTCCGTTATTCCCCCTAAATTCAAGTGAAGGACTATTTTGGGAATCCGGGACTTTCCACCGGGTTGTGGACCCTCATCCGGTGAAAATCAACTTTTCAAAGTCTTGCATACCCCCGAGCCATTGTTTACTCGTGGTTCTGAACCTTTGATCGGAGAGAAATCGTAAATAGTGGCTATTCGAGATTCCGAGGGTAAGATCTAGATCGCTTAACATTAGTATAGTTTTATAAGTATTAGTGTTCTAATCAAGTGTGACACGTATATAGGTATCGACGAGCGGGAAAGTGTAGTTCTCTCCGTAATCAGGTGTGTAACTTCACACTTATCTCATGGGTTCTACTATATCGTAAGCGTTAAAATAAAAATCGTAAATTCGATGAAATTGAAAAAAAATACGTTATAATAATACTTTTATGTGAATGCTTGAAACCGAAATTGAAGTTGTGGAAAAATTACGGATTTGCCCCTAATGGGTTATCTCACGGAAGAAGTGATATTTTTGGACCATGTGATTATTTTGATTAATTGGCCAAGTGTAGAAATTGTGAAAAAGGCCTCATGTGTTAAATGGGCCAAATTGCGAAATGTCTCTATGGACGGAATTGCGAAAATATCATTTTATGGGCCAAAATGAAATATCGTTTTATGGGCCAAATTGAAATATGTTGTTTTATGGGCCAAAATGAAATATGTTGTTTTATGGGCCAAGTTGAAATATGTTGTTTTATGGGCCAAATTGAAATATGTTGTTTTAAGGGCCAAATTGAAATACATTGCTTTATGGGCCAAAAGTAATATTAATGTGATATGAGATGAAATGGGCCAAATTGCTATTTTTGACTAATGGGCCAAATTGATAAATTGTAAAATGGGTTTTTATTAAAATTACCTTAAAAATATTTTGTTATGCATTATTATATACATGATTGCATGGGTTGGGATAATTGATGAAGAGAAGAAAGGCCTGATGCCAAAAATCTAGATCGGTGACTCTGTCACGATGGCCTGTGGCCCAAAATCTAGATTGATGGTTCTACCACGAATATTATAAATGGTCTGTTGCCACAAATCTTATAAATGGCCTGTTGCCACAAATATTGTAATTGGCTTAAAGCTTGCTATTGGTGTGTTGGCGGAGTGGGTTGACTTGATCCCCACAGGTGTGATGGTTGGTACGGGTGGTGTGTAGCGGATGGAAATTAGGCTTGGTTGGGAATTGCATATCACATGCATTATTATTTTTTTATATATTTGATTTATAAATATTTACATTTGCAAAATGGGCTCAAGCCCAATTATATGTTTTTATGGTTTTGGCCCAGTGAATATGGTAAGTGGGTTACACATTGAGTTCTAAGTAACTCACCCCATTTTTTTTCTTACCCCTCTCAGGTAATAATAATTGATGGATACTTGGGTCGGAGATGACTTCGTGTGGAAGCTATACTACAAATGGTGGTTTATATAACTTTAAAACTTCTTTAATAATTCTTATTCAGTACTATTTTAATGGCGATGTAATAAGGCCTCTTTAATTATTTTCATGGATTTTATTATGCAGATGGATTTTATTATGTTTTAGTTTTCCTAAGTTGGACTGATTTAGTTTTCATAAATGTTTTTCTAAAACTCTCGTGTAAAATAAAGGTTTTTCTTAAATATCACTGAAACTTAGGAAATTCTTTTAAAACTCTTCGATGAAATATTTCGACTAAATAAATTTAAAATTTTAATCAACTACTACTCTGTAAATCAAATGATAAACTCTTGTGTTTTTAATCATGGATTTCAAATAAACCTCAATTTTCGATAAAGTCATTCTCTTAATCATTTTGAAGATTTGATTTCCTACATCGTTGATGATTTCAATGCACGTTCAATTTGTGTGGCATGCCAAAATTTGGGCTTAATGTATAGACCGGGTTTGGGGTGTTATATTTTATGGTATCAGAGCCCAGTTTCAAAACTCGACTGTGGTTTAGGTTCAACAATGGTTTTTGTTTAAAAACTACTTAAATTTCTAGACCTTATGTTTTAAAAGTAGAATGGCACGACGAACATCCGGCACCAAGTCAAGTAAGTATTTGTTTATTAAATGTTTATTATTGTGATAAGATCATAGGAACACTCTAGAACTTTTAGTTTTAGGTGTTGAAAATGATAGAGATCGAGACTATAGGATGTGATTGCGAAAACAACCCTATCTCTTATATCTCATAAAATATCGTTAATAAACATTGAAATAATATTCTGATTCATAAAACTTGTAATCAGATTAAAATTGAATTAGTCATTATGAGCAATAGAGAACGTGGTCGTGGACGCGGTAGACGTGGTCGTGGTAGAGGACGAGGTGCTGCATCTGAAGCGCCGGGTCATATACCGAAAATAGATGCACCTGCATCATTCGAGAGCGAAACTGGATCTCATGATCATGCGAATGAGGATAATGCTTTGACTCAAGTAATGTTGTGAGTCTTAGAAAGAGTGGCTGGGGCTAGAACTGGGCCTAGTAGCTCGTGGATCAAGATCGAAACGACTCAAGTCTAGTAGTGAAGAAGTTTTTAGAGGTGTCTCTGGTGTAGCTCCGAATGTGGCAGAATATTGGCTTGAGGCTGTAGAACAAATTATGGATGATCTGGAGTGCACCGTCGAGCAGAAACTGAGAGGAGCTGTGTCCTTGTTAAGAGATGTGGCGTATCAATGGTAGCTTACTGTTCGAGAAGGCACCGAGGCTGCATTGGTTACTTGGGACTTCTTTAAAGCTATTTTCCAAGGGAAGTATGTCTGGACAAGTTATGTAGATGCCCGGAGGAAGGAATTCCTGAATTTGGTTCAAGGAAGTAAGACGGTGGTAGCTTATGAGGCAGAATTTCTTCGCTTGAGCCGTTATGCTCGTACAATAGTGCCGACTGATCATAAGCACTGTGTACGCTTTGAAGATGGAATGAATGATGAATACCGGGTACTGATAGCCCCACAACAAGTACGGACTTTTACCTCGCTTGTAGAGAAAGCTAAGATAGCCAAAGAGGCTAAGAATTCAGAACGTCAGAACAGGGAAAAAGTCAGAGGCAAGAGGGATTTTAAGTACTCAGGTCCTTGAAAAAGGTTTCAAAAAGGCCACCGAATGATGAGCCAGTTCAAGCTAGAGCACCTGTAACTACCAATCAGAGTCGAGAATGTGCCGACTGTGAAAGACGACACCCCAGAGAATGTTGGAGGAAAACTGGTGCCTGCTTTAAATGTGGTTCCAAGGATCATCAGTATAAGAATTGCCCTCAACGGACTAATACGACTCGAGAAGCTCAGAACCTCGATGCTCACCACCAGAGGTACTCAGCCACCCGAGAGGCCGTGGACCAGGTCGTGGTGGTAATGGTAACAGACGTGGACAAGGTGCACTGGGTCGAGGTAATGGCGTTAGAGGTAACACGGAGGCAAGCTAGCTTGGGATTGGTCTATGCGGTTAGGCGTCGTGAAGACGGCGATGCACCTGATGTGATAACTGGTACATTCTTCATCTCTGATGTACCTGTTACTGATTTGATAGATATCGGTTCTACCCACTCGTACGTTGCTAGTGCCATATCTGGAAACCTGAATATTAGATCTGAGATTATCGATAGAGAGATGACGGTAATTAGTCCTTTAAGACAATCGATAATAGTGAAGAAATTATTTAGAGATGTGCCGTTGGAGATTCAAAGAGAGGTATTTCTAGCGGACTTGATGGAATTACCTTTCGGCGAGTTTGATCTTATTTTGGGCATGAATTGGTTGGTGAAGCATCGAGTTCAATTGGATTGTGCCGAAAAGCGGATGTCAATAAGGACTGTGGATGATGAGGAGGTAATAATGATAGGCGAGCGAAGAAACTTTTTGGCAAATATGGTATCTACTTTGAAAACAGAAAAGTTGGTGCGAAAAGGGTATGGAGCATTCCTAGCCTTCATCAGTGCTTTGGATGCCAAGGATTTATCGGCAGAAGGTGTGAGAACGGTGAAAGAATTTCAAGATGTCTTTCCCGAAGAACTTTTGGATCTACCTCCAGATTAAGAAGTAGAATTTGGCATTGAGCTTTTGCCCGGAACAACTCGGTGTCCATTGCTCCTTATAGAACGGCGCTGAAGGAGTTAGCAGAGCTTAAAGCTCAAATCCAAGAACTACTAGATCGGGTATTTATTCGACCAAGTGTGTCTCTGTGGGGAGCACCGGTTTTGTTCATCAAGAAAAAGGATGGGTCGATGCGTATGCGCATTGATTATAGGCAGTTGAATAAGTTGACGATCAAGAATAGGTATCCATTGTCGAGAATTGATGACCTGTTTGATCAATTGAGAGGAGCTTCAGTCTTCTCCAAGATTGATTTAAGATCGGGTTATCATCAACTCAAGGTGAAAGAGGCAGATATTCATAAGACGACATTTCAAACTCGCTATGGACATTATGAGTTTTTAGTGATGCCGTTTGGTTTGACCAATGCACCAGCTACATTTATAGACATGATGAACCGAGTCTTTCAACCCTATTTAGACCGGTTTGTAGTAGTGTTCATAGATGAAATCTTGGTATATTTGAGGAATGAAGAAGGGCATAACTCACATTTGCGCACTGTGTTGCAAATTTTGCGAGATAATCAACTTTATGCCAAATTCAGTAAGTGTGAATTTTGGTTGAAGGAAGTGACTTTCTTGGGTCATGTAGTGTCAGCCGAAGGAATAAGAGTTGATCCTCGAAAGGTAGAGGCTGTGTTGGATTGGAAACCACCGAAGTTAGTGGCTGAGATTCGAGTTTCTTGGGTTTGGCTGGTTATTATAGACGCTTTATTGAAGGGTTTTCATTGATTGTTGCACCCCTAACTAAGCTGTTGTGAAAGGAAGTACCATATGTGTGGACCAAAAAATAAGAAGAAAGTTTCGAGAAACTGAAGAAGATTCTAACGAAGCGCCAATACTGATTCAACCTGAGGCTGGAAAAGAGTTTACCGTTTATTGTGATGCATTCACACGGGTTTAGGATTGTACTGATGCAAAGTGGAAAAGTGGTAGCTTATGCTTCTCGACAATTGAGGCCGCATGAAGTCAACTATCCTACTCATGATTTGGAGTTGGCTGCGGTGGTGTTTGCATTAAAGATTTGGAGGCATTATCTCTACGGTGAGAAGTCAATCATTTATACGAACCATAAGAGTCTTAAGTATCTCCTTACCCAAAAGGAGTTAAATTTAAGACAACGGAGATGGGTGGAGCTGTTAAAGGATTATGATTTATCAATCGAGTACCATCCTGGAAAGGCTAACGTTGTGGTAGACGCGTTGAGTCGTAAGGTTGTATTGGAGTTAAGAGCAATGTTTGCTCATCTCATTTTGTATGAGGATGGCAGTCTACTAGCAAAACTTCAGGTGAAGCCTCTATGGTTGGAGCAAATCAAGGAAAAGCAATTATCCAATGAAAAGTTGGGTCCTTTAATACAACAAGTTGAAAGTGGTATAATAGGGGATTTTGGTTTGAACAAAGATGGTGTACTGTGTTTTTGTGGAAGGTTTTGTATGCCCAAGGATTCAGATTTGAGGCAAATGATTCTTCTAGAGGTGCATAGTAGCTCTTATGCTATGCACCCCGGAGGAAATAAGATGTATCAGGATCTTTGTGAACAGTATTGGTGGCCAAAGTTAAAGCGGGAGGTTACTGATTTAGTGGGAAAGTGTTTGAGTTGTCAACAAGTGAAGGTAGAACATCAATTACCATTGGGTTTATTGCAACCAGTAAAGATTCCTCTATAGAAATAGGAGCGGATAACGATGGATTTTGTTAGTGGGCTACCCTTAACACCTACTAAGAAAGATTCTGTTTGGGTGGTAGTAGATCAATTAACGAAGACTGCTCATTTTCTACCAGTTCGTATGGATTACTCGTTGCAGAAGTTGGCTAAACTTTATGTATCTGAAATCGTGAGGTTGCATGGGGTACCGGTGTTCATCATATCGATGGGGATCCTAGATTTACATCACGATTTTGGAAAGCTTTACATGAGGCTTTGGGAACAAAGTTAAACTTCAGTACGGCTTTTCATCCTCAGTCAGATGGTCAGTCAGAAAGAGTAATTCAGATTTTGGAAGACATCTTACAAGGTTGTGTGATCGACTTCAGAGGTAGTTGGGAGGATTTTCTACCATTGGTAGAGTTCGCTATAATAACAATTATCAATTCAGTATCCAAGTGGCGCCCTATGAAGTGTTATACAGTCGTAGGTGTCGTACTCCTACTTGTTGGACTGAATTGGGGGAACGACAGTTGTTGGGTCCTGAACTGATATCTGAGACGGAAGAAAAGGTAAAAGTGATTCGAGCGCGATTAAAGGAAGCTTGGGATGGACAAAGGTCGTATGTGGATCTGAACCGTAAAGATATTGAGTTTATGGTGGGAGATCAAGTCTTTTTGAAAGTCTCACCGTGGAATAAGATTTTCAGATTTGGAAGGAAGGGTAAGTTGAACCCTAGGTTCATTGGACCGTACCGTGTGTTGAAGAGTGTAGGACCAGTGGCCTATCAACTTGATTTACCTCCAGAGTTGAGTCAGATTCATAGTGTCTTCCATGTTTCTATGCTGAGACACTATAGATCGAATCCGTCGCACGTAATACCGGTAGAAGAAGTGGAATTAAGGTCAGATTTGTCTTTCGAGGAAGAACCAGTGAAAATCTTAGATCGCGATGTTAAGGTGTTAAGAAAGAAGACTGTGCCGTTGTTTAAGGTTCTTCGGCGTAATCACGGAGCGAAGGAAGCTACGTGAGAGCCTGAGGATGCAATTCGACAACAATATCCTCATCTCTTTTAACCAGGTAAATTTCGAAGACGAAATTTTCTTTAAGGAGGGTAGAGTTGTAACATCCTAAAATCTGAGTATCGATATGATACATGTTTTGGTGCTTAACTTATGTATAATTAAAATTTTGCATGTTTAATATAGTCTTAAGAAGACTTGGGAATTATTTGGAATTAGAATAAATTTTAGTAAGGAGTACTTAATTGAAGTGGATCAAGTGATTTTGAGGTTTAAGTAAATTTAAGTGTCAAAACTAGCATAAGATGAGCTAGTAGCAAGGTGGTGTTAGGCGCATGTATGTTTGCTTGAGGAAAAGGTTTGAATCCTTGAATTTGCATTGAGTTTTGTTTTATTTTGTTTCCTCTTTCAATGTGTCGGTCATGGATAAGGATTAGGATGAGTTGGATATCATTTTTGGCAAGAAGACCAAAGGAAAAGGTAAGTAAAAGTTTAAGGAAAAGAATCTCATGATTTAAGGTGATAGGGGGACATAAGGCATGAATCAAGGGCTTTGTTTTGGAAATTTTGAATGGCCAAATTGTCCATGAACATGGACGACATAGGGGCCTAAGGGGGATGGCCGGATTTTGGTGTTGGTTTGGTAGGATTAGGTGCTTGATGAGCACATTTTTCCATTTACCATTTGGTGTCTTAGCAAACTTTTCTCTCCAATTTTTCCCTCTCCCTAGCCGAATGTACCATGAGCATTGAGGAAGCAATTGTTGCTTTTGTCATTTCTTCTTTTTGACCATTTCGATCTTAATTTGATCACTCTCTCTAAAACTTTTCTCTTTTCTTTGTGACCAAAACCATATAGCCATCAAAGACCATTTCTTTTCTTCTCTTTTTTTCTCTTCATTCTCAATGCACAATTGTCCCTAAACTTCTCTCTTTTCTCTCCCTATTCTCTTTTCCTCTCCATTTTACTTATCATACAAACACATATTTTTCTTTCATCTATCTTCTATGGCTGAATGTTTGTGATCATCATCATAGCCGAATCTTTCATTCTTCATAACATCTTTTTTCAATCATTTTCTTCTATTCAAACTTTGGATCATTGGTAAGAATCATTTCTTTCTCCTTTCTTTTTCTATTTGGTCACCTTGGCCGAATGTTAGAATGTCTTGGAAGAGACTTTTAAACCGATTAACCAATCACTTATTCAAATGTTTTCTTTCGTTATTTTTAGTGAAATAGTGGAAGGGTCGAATCATCATCTTTTCGAAGAAGTCTTAAATTCCATTTAAGATTTGATCATAATGTTCAAGGGATTCTTTTGAGATCATTCAAATATAAAGGTAAGCCAAATTCACTCTTTTAAGCCATTAGTCTTAAGATTTTCGATATATTGTTAGGACTAATGATCCTTTGTCTTTGAAGGCAATCAAGATAGGGACGAAAAGGGTTGTTAATAGTGTTCGGAAGAGGGGTGGTTCCGTTATTCCCCCTAAATTTAAGCAAAGGACTGTTTCGGGAATCCAAGACTTTCCACTAGGTTGTGGACCTTCATGCGGTGAAAATCAATTTTTCAAAGTCGTACGTAACCCCGAGCCATTGTTTACTCGTGGTTCTGAACCTTTGATCGGAAAGAAATCGTAAATAGTGGCTGTTCGAGATTCCGAGGGTAAGATCTAGATCGCTTAACATTAGTATAGTTTTATAAGTATTAGTGTTCTAATCAAGTGTGACGTGTATATAGGTATCAACGAGCAGGAAAGTGTAGTTTTCACCGTAATCAGGTGTGTAACTTCACACTTATCTCATGGGTTCTACTATATCGTAAGCGTTAAAATAAAAATCGTAAATCCGGTGAAATTGAAAAAAAAATACGTTATAATAATACTTTTATGTGAATGCTTGAAACCAAAATTAAAGTTGTGGAAAAATTACAGATTTGCCCTCAATGGGTTATCTTACGAAAGAAGTGATATTTTTGGACCATGTGATTATTTTGATTAATTGGCCAAGTGTAGAAATTATGAAAAAGGCCTCATGTGTTAAATGGGCCAAACTGCGAAATGTCCCTATGGACCGAATTGCGAAAATATCGTTTTATGGGCCAAAATGAAATATCATTTTATGGGCCAAATTGAAATATGTTGTTTTATGGGCCAAAATGAAATATGTTGTTTTAGAGGCCAAATTGACATATGTTGTTTTATGGGCCAAATTGAAATATGTTGTTTTAAGGGCCAAATTGAAATACATTGCTTTATGGGCGAAAAGTGATATTAATGTGATATGAGATGAAATGGGCCATGTTGCTAGATCGTTAAATGGGCCAAAT
Organism: Gossypium rotundifolium; assembly: GCA_025506655.1. Classification (NCBI taxonomy): domain Eukaryota; kingdom Viridiplantae; phylum Streptophyta; class Magnoliopsida; order Malvales; family Malvaceae; genus Gossypium; species Gossypium rotundifolium. The sequence continues at coordinate 55,898,924 of CP106733.1, read as the reverse complement.
TGCTATTTTTGACTAATAGGCCAAATTGATAAATTGTAAAATGGGTTTTTATTAAAATTACCTTACAAATATTTTGTTATGCATTATTATATACATGACTGCATGGGTTGGGATAATTGATGAAGAGAAGAAAGGCCTGTTGCCCAAAATCTAGATCGGTGGTTCTACCACGAATATTATAAATGGCCTGTTTCCACAAATATTATAATTGGCTTAAAGCCTGCTATTGGTGTGTTGGCGAAGTGGGTTGACTTGATCCCCACAGGTGTGATGGTTGGTACGGGTGGTGTGTAGCGGATGGAAATTAGGCTTGGTTGGGAATTGCATATCACATGCATTATTATTTTTTTTATATACTTGATTTATAAATATTTACATTTGCAAAATGGGCTCAAGCCCAATTATATGTTTATATGGTTTTGGCCCAGTGAATACGGTAAGTGGGTTACACATTGAGTTCTAAGTAACTCACCCCATTTTTTTTCTTACCCCTCTCAAGTAATAATAATTGATGGAGACTTGGGTCGGAGATGACTTCGTGTGGAAGCTATACAACAAATGGTGGTTTATATAACTTTAAAACTTCTTTAATAATTCTTATTAAGTATTATTTTAATAGTGATGTAATAAGGCCTCTTTAATTATTTTCATGGATTTTATTATGCGGATGGATTTTATTATGTTTTAGTTTTCCTAAGTTGGACTGATTTAGTTTTCATAAATGTTTTTCTAAAACTCTCGCGTAAAATAAAGGTTTTTCTTAAATATCACTGAAACTTAGGAAATTTTTTTAAAACTCTTCGATGAAATATTTCGACTAAATAAATTTAAAATTTTAATCAACTACTACTTTGTAAATCAAATGATAAACTCTTGTGTTTTTAATTATGGATTTCAAATAAACCTCGATTTTCAATAAAGTCATTCTCTTAATCGTTTTGAAGATTTGATTTCCTACATCGTTGATGATTTGAATGCACGTTCAATTTGTGTGGCATGCCAAAATCCAGGCTTAATGCATAGGCCGGGTTTGGGGTGTTACATCTATTTTCTTTGTCACCCAACCCTAGCCGAACCTAACACATACTCATATGAGCCCACATTTCTCATTAAAACATACATATTACTACTCATTTTACATCTTTTACAAATAAGTCCTTTTTATGCATTTCTATCGAAAATCACTTAGTAAAAGATGTTAAACACACATCAAACTTTCATAATCTACCATGAAACATCAAAATACATGCATGTCACACATGGGTAGATTTTTGAACATGAACCCTAGCTCAAATTAATGGTAGAAATAGTAGGTCGGTTGATGACAACTTAAAAAATACAAAGAACAATAAAAACGGGGCTAGGATGCACTCACTATTGAGCTTGAAAGGATGAACAAAACCCTAGCTATGGCTCCTTTGAAATTTCGACAATGGGGAAGGAAGATGGACACAATTTTTAACTTATTTTCCTTTTTTATTCTTTTATTAACCAAATGACAAAAATGCCTTTAAGGCCTTTCTTTCAAAATTTTCCTATTAATGCCCATTTTTGTCCAAAAAATGGAAATTGGTCAAATTACTATTTAAGGACCTCTAATTAATAATTCAAAGCTTGTAACACCTTAAATTAGGGGTTGTTTGTAATTTAATTAGTTTCCCATGTGTGCTTGAAGAAATAAATACTATGATTTTATTTGGCATGTTTTAAGGTCTAGAAATAACCCCGAGCTAGGCCTGACTTAGGGCTAAGAATTTATTTTTAGTATGTAAAAGGAGGGAGCTAGGTGAGATAGGGCTTAAATAAAATTTTGGGAGAATCACGAATCAAAGAATAGCTTGGCTAAGTGGCTTACATGCACCACTTAGGTGCTATGAAGGTGGTGTCAAAGGGAGCTTCAAGGGAGGAGGTTCGAGTCTTGGGATTTACAAGGGGATGCGTTTTTATTTTGGGTTTTTTGGGGCGTTAAAGAAAGGGGCAAGTTGGAAGGCCTTAAAAGATTTTTGGTGTTGGAGTTGGACATGAAAGTCAAGGTGGTGGAGTGGCTTGGGGCGCCACTTAAAGGGCCTTGGTGTATGGACTCGGGTTCGAGTCATGATGGATGCAAGGAGTGTTTTATTTTTGGACTTTTGGAGTTATAGGAAAATGGGGCCAAGTATGAAGGTTTTAAAAATTAAATGGTGAGATTGAAGAGCATGAAAGTCGATTGGGAATCATGGCATAAGGCGTGTAAGTGGGGGGTCACGGTGAGGTCGTGGGTTCGAACCAAAGAAGCGCAGCTTGGGTTTTATTTTTTCAAAGTCATGCGTGAAGAGGAGGAGGTGATGGCCGATTATGGACTCTTTAAGTGATGAGGTTAAGCTTAAATTTTTGCATATTTTCGGCTGGAAAAGTTGTGATGATATACTATATTTTATCTTATGTGTTTAAAGAGGAGATTAAGGGATAAGTAAAAGATAAATGTAAGTTGATAAAAGCTGGAATTTATCACCAAAAAGAAGGTGATGGCCGACTTAAGGACCCCTTGGGGGGGCTGTCCATATTCGATTTGTATAGCAAGGGAGTGCCAAAAATTCATCAATCATTCTTTTCTTTTTATCTCTAGTTGCTGGCCGAATTTTCCTTTGATACAATAGCCAAAATTCTTCAAAAAATTCCTCTCTTCTTTTCTCCTACTTAGCCGAACCTACCCCCTTCTACTAAAAACTTTACCTCACTTGCTAGCCGAATATCTCTTCCATAGAGGGCTAGGTCGAATCCCCCTAGTAAGGTGCCATCGATTTCCAAAGGGTGGTAAGTAACATTCGGTTCTTTTTCTTTACCTTCAAGTGTGCCGAAAGTAGGAATAGGCCTTGGTAGGTGTCCGAATGTGTCTTTAAGATGATGGTAAAGTGTTCTCTTGTGTGTAGGTAACATTAAGGGCCTTGACGAAGTCTTTCGGGATTTAAGGTAAGTATGGTATGTAGGCTATGGCATTCAGCAAAGGCCATGATATGTATTATAAGTGGTGACTGATTTTTTTTTGTGGGTTGTTTAAGGAATTTCGGCAAAGTCTTAATCAAGTGACGTCTTCGGGATTTGTTTGGAAACCAAATCCATTTAAGGTAAGAGCCTTTGGTATTAAGTTAATATGGCCAAATAGGCCTATGACACTAACAGTGATGATTGGCCGATTATAGGGTCAAGAATCTAGCGACGTAGATCGGATCTTCGGGATCTAGGAATTTCGGTAGTAACAGGTGTGTAAAACTCCTTACACACTTTATTAGTAAACTTTGCCATATTATTGCTTTGTTAATCATTGTGGTAGTGATTTGGTATTGTGGGCTTAAGCATGGATTCCGGGTAAGTCCCCTATTACATGATCTATAATGTATATTTGAGTATGCCATTACATGCTATTAAATGCTTTGCTATACATGATAAACATGATATATGGGATTATGATATATGAATTGTAAGCATGATGATGGTGGGAATGATGAGAGGAGGGGGATGATTTTATGGACTGCCACCAGTGGTTTTGACCAGAGGATAGGTTGGCCCTATCAGATTATTTGTGACCTATGGTCATCAGTGGTTTTGACCACACCGATTGATAAATTGCGACTAAGTCCCAAAGGTTTGGTACCACCGATGGTTTTGACCACACTTGACAAATTGTGACCCATGGTCATAAGTGGTTTTGACCACACGATGGGTTGGCCCCATCATTTAAATTGTGACACTAGTCACGATGGTTTTGACCACGATGGTTTTGACCACACGGGGTAGTAAAGGAGTATGGATGGTTAGTTGGGTTGCATGTGCATGTTTATTAATAAATTGTGTATGAGTTGTATTTTTGGGTGGGGATTTACACATCGAGTCTTAGTGACTCACCCTTCCTTACCGCTTTGCGATGAGTAGATCGCGAGATGGAGCGGAGAGGACTCGAGGCCCCATGCTTATCGTTGGATTTGAATTTATTTTATTAAAGTTAATATGATTTATTTTCTAAGTTTTTTATTTTGGGATTGTAATAAGGCCGCTATATATTATTTGGATGTTATTTTATTTTACTTATGTTATGTTACAAATGAAGTTTTTAAATGTTAAGTGAACCGATTAAAAGTAACATTTTCCAACTAACTTTTACGAGATTTCAAAGATGTTACCATCGGGTAACAAAAATTAAACCAAGTCAACTATGACTTTGACGATTTTAAAATGCTACATGGTCAACCATTTTCAAAAGGGTTTATCAACCCAACTGTATTTATAAAAAGCCCAACTGAGTTTTCAAACACCGTTTTCATACCTTAGCCAAATTTTATCAAGTTTTCACCAAACTTTCAAAATGATTCAAATTATTTTACTCCGTGACATATCGGATCCAGTCAGGACTCGTGGGTCGGGTTTGGGGTGTTACATTTTTGGTATCAGAGCCTAGTTCAAAACTCGACTGTGGAGGCCCAAGGCCCAAAATGTTTTGTTTTTGTTAGTAGGCTTTATTGAAACGTTTTGGAAAACTGTTTATGGTTTGAACAGCATGGCACCGAGTCTCCGGCACCTATCCGCCAGGTAAGTACTTCTATCTATTTTTTTTTTGTGAATCTTTGATGGGGGTAAAAGGGTAAAATGGGGGACGTAGAATATTAGAATAGAAATTGTTGAACCCTAAGGTTAGCATACCCCAACAAACAATACAGAAGATTTAATAATACCCTAAACAACCCTGTGAGTTGTCACTGAGCAAGAGATGTGGCAATCGTCATACGCATGTCTAGGATTGGATTCAGTGGGAGCCTGGTATTTAAGTTGTCCTAGTGACTCACCTCCTACTCACTCGAATCCCACCTAGTGCGTAATAACGGTTCATCCTAGCTGAGACGACGAGCTCACAGGCTAAACTTGATAACTAAAACCCGAAAGGGACTAGCCATTTTGTTTTTGAAGTAACTAAAACCTTGTTTTTTTAAAAAAAAGAAAAAATGACCAAAATACCCCTCAGTTGAAAATGACCAAAATACCCCTAACTTACAAAATTACCAAAATACCCTCCGTATGAAAAAATTTCCAAATAGAAAATTTTCAAAATATTCTTCTTTTGAGAAATCAACTAGAACCAAATTTTAGAAATCTTTTTATGAAAAATTACTAAAATACCCTTAGTGGTGAAATTACAAAATTGCCCCTAACCAACAAAATTACCAGAATAACCTTGATTTTCCAAATTTTGCAACATCACTATTTTGGAAAAATACAATTCTCAAAAAGAGCCCTCAAAGTTTTACAACTTTTGAAATATCCCTGATTTGTGAAAAATTATCGAAATACTCCTGAGGTCTAAAATTACCAAAATACCCCCGGATTTTAAAATTTTTCAAAATACCCTGGGAAATTAAGAGTTTCAAAATACTTTTTGACAAAATCATCTAAAAATTTTTATTTTTGAAAAATTACAAAAATACCCCTGAAAACAAATTACGAAAATACCCCTGGGTAGTGGAAAAATAATCACCATGGAAACTACAACGTCTCTTTGAATGAATGAATAGAAGAACTGTGTGCATGTATGATTGTGAAAGAACCACTCCTAAAACTTCTGTCATAAAATTTCTTCACGGATAATCAAGTGAAATACTAATGCATAAAATTCTTAAACAGATAAACGCAATCGTTAAAAATGAGTACAAGAGGTCGAGGACGTCCGCCCCATGGTCGTGGAAGGGGTAGGATGACTTTGTCCGAGCCGCCAGGTTCGGACATGGTCGGAAATGAGATCTGGATCTGTCGACGGCGAAAAACCGAATTGCAAGATCGACGGTGGTAATGATGTCGTATCTCAAGTCAGATTACGGTATTGGAGCGAGTTCTTTGAGGTCAAGGCGGGTGCGAGCCCAGCCCGAAATCGTGGTTGAACGACTCAGGGCTAACGGAGCAGAGGTATTTAGAGGAGTTTCGAGTGAAACCCAAAGGGTGAGTCTTGGTTGGAAGCAACGAAAGGATCATGGATGACCTAGATTTTACAGCTGAGGAGAAATTGAAGGGTATCATCTCTTTGCTTCGGGATGAGTCATATCAGTGGTGGCTCACCGTAAGGGATGGAACGGTGGCAGAAAATCTCACCTGGGAATTCTTTAGAATGCTTATCAAAAGAAGTATATCGGAACTAGCTACATGGATGCACAGCGGAAGGCTTTCTTGAACCTGGTTCAAGGCAATAAGACGGTGGCGGAGTATGAGGCCAAATTTCTCCGATTGAGTAGGTATGCTCGTGGTATTGTGGGTGCCGAGCATGAACGCTGTGTGAGATTCGAGGACGGGCTGAGAGATGAGCTGAGAATGATGATAGCTCCACAACAGGAACGGGAGTTCACTGTCTTAGTGGAGAAATTGAAGGTCGCTGAAGGGGTAAGACAGTCGGTTAGACGGAATCAAGATAGAAATTGGAATAAGAGGAGCTCCGGACCTTCAAGGTTCTCGGGTAATCAGCAGAAGAAGACAAGGTTTGGTGGGTCGGATCAAGCTGCTAGGCCTACTGCTGCTGCTAATCCTCAATGGCCGCCACAGTGTGCTCGGTGTGGCAAGTCTCACACGGGAATGTTGGAATGGTAATCGGGGATGCTTCGAGTGTGGGTCCTTGGAGCATCGAGTTAGAGACTGTCCAAAAAAGGCAGCTAGACTGAGATCAGAGGGTCAGGATCGTGCACCGAACAGGAGGGATAACCAACAGCCACAGAGAGGTCGTGGTGCAGGAAGAGGAGGTAATGGTGCTGGCAGAGGTCGTGGGGCACCGAGGGGAAATACCGGTGGTATTGAGGCTAGGCAACCTGGTCTAGTCTATTTCGCGAGGCGTCAAGAGGAGGGCGACGCACCGGACGTCATAACCGGTATGTTCCTGATCTTTGGTGTGCCCTATAATACTTTGATTGACATTGGCTCAACCCACTCATACATTGCTAGTAGCGTAGTGGAAACTCGCATCTAGACTCGAGCTTACTTCCGGAAGATGACCGATTAAGCCCCTAGATCACTCTATAAAGTAAGTAAACTCTATAGAAGCGCACCTCTAGAACTCCAAGGGGTCGTATTCTTGGCTGATTTGATGGAACTACCGTTCCGGGAGTTTGACCTAATCCTCGGGATGGATTGGCTAGTAAGGTATCAGGCTAGCCTGGATTGCGCAGCTAAGCGTATGGTAATTAAGACCGTGGAAGGTGATGAGGTGGTGATGATAGGTAAAAGGAGAGATTACCTATCTAATTTGGTTTCGGCATTAAGGGCGGAAAGGATGGTTAGGAAGGGTTGTGAAGCTTATGTGGTGCATGTCTGTGCTTTGGAAGCTAAAGATGTTGCTATGGGAGATGTCCAGACTGTAAGGGACTATGTTGATGTGTTCCCAGAGGAACTTCCGGGTCTACCTCCGGACCGCGAGGTTAAATTTGGTATAGATCTGTTACCCAAAATTGTGCCAGTATCTATAGCTCTGCATCGGATGGCGCCGAAAGAATTGGTGGAGTTGAAGGCGCAGATTCAGGAATTGTTGGATAGAAGGTTCATCCGACCAAGTGTATCGCCTTGGGGAGCTCCAGTGCTATTTGTCAAGAAGAAGGATGGGACAATGAGGATGTGTATAGACTATTGGCAGCTGAACAAGTTAACAATAAAGAACCAGTATCCTTTGCCCAGAATTGACGATCTGTTTGATCAACTCAAAGGGGCATCGGTGTTCTCTAAGATTGACCTTAAGTCAGGGTACCATCAGCTTAAGGTGAAGGAGGTTGATGTTCACAAGACGACATTTCGTACTCGGTATGGACACTACGAGTTTTTGGTAATGCCTTTTGGTTTGACGAATGCACCGGCAGCATTTATGGACATGATGAATTAGGTTTTCCAACCCTATCTGGATCGGTTTGTCGTGGTCTTTATAGACGACATTTTGGTGTATTCAAAGTCTGAGGAGGAGCATGACGCACATCTTCATGTGGTTCTACAAGTTCTAAGGGAGAAACAGCTGTACGCCAAATTCAGCAAGTGTGATTTTTGGCTCAAGGAGGTAACTTTTCTAGGGCATGTTGCTTCAGCCGAGGGAATTAGGGTGGATCCCCGTAAGATTGAGGCGGTGTTGGAGTGGAAGCCACCAAAGTCGGTTACGAAAATTCAGAGTTTTCTTGGGTTGGCAGGATATTATAGGAGATTCATGGAGAATTTCTCTTTAATCGCAGCACCGTTGACTAAGCTGTTGAGGAAAGGGGTTCCGTTTGTGTGGTCTGAAAAGCAGCAAGAGAGTTTCGATAAGCTGAAGAGGATTCTGATAGAAGCACCGATTTTAATTCAGCCTGAGGTAGGAAAAGAGTTCACTGTATATTGTGATGCATCACATACTAGTTTAGGGTGTGTATTGATGCAAGAAGGGAAGGTGGTCGCTTATGCATCACGGCAGTTGAGGCCTCACGAAGCTAACTACCTGACACATGACTTGGAATTGGCTACTGTGGTATTTGCCTTGAAGATTTGGAGGCACTACCTATATGGGGAGAAGTCGGTGGTGTACACAGATCATAAGATTCTAAAGTACCTCCTGACTCAGAAAGATTTAAATCTGAGGTAGCGGAGGTGGATTGAGTTGTTGAAGGACTACGACTGCTCAATCGAATACCATCCAGGGAAGGCTAACGTGGTAGATGATGCTTTGAGCTGAAAGGTGGTAGTGAATTTGTGAGTAATGTTTACTCATCTAAGTCTCTATGAGGATGGGAGCCTTTTGGCGGAATTGCAAGTGAAGCCATCATGGATTGATGAGGTTAAGGAAAGACAGATGACTGATGAAGCTCTCAATACTCGAAGGTTGCGAGTACAGAATGGTGAGGCCGAAGGTTTCAGCATGAGCAGTGATGAAGTGTTGAACTTTCAGGGGAGAGTATGCATGCCTAAGGATGATGAGTTGAGGCAGTGAATCCTTAAAGAAGCTCATAGCAGTGCGTACGCTATGCACCGGAAGCAGCAAGATGTATCGGGATTTAAGGGAGCAGTTTTGGTGGTCGGGTCTTAAACAGGAAGTAACCGAGTTAGTGGGCAAGTGTTTGACATGCCAGTAAGTTAAGGCTGGGTATCAATTGCCATCAAGGCTATTACAGCCAGTAAAGATCCCACAGTGGAAATGGGAGGAGATTACTATGGATTTCGCAAGTGGGCTTCCCCTTACGCCCAGTAAGAAGGATGTAGTTTGGGTGGTAGTAGACCGGTTGACAAAGTCGGCTCACTTCATACAGGTAAGGGTTGACTTTTGCTCTAAAAGTTAGCCAAGCTGTATATAGCCGAGATAGTGCGGTTGCATGGGGTACTAGTGTCCATTATCTTGGATCGGGATCCCCGGTTTACGTTGAGATTCTGAAGGCTCTACATCTGGAGTTAGGCACTAAGTTGAATTTTAGCACGGCTTTTCATCCGCAGTCTGATGGACAATCTAAAGGGTCATCCAAGTGTTGGAAGACATGTTGAGGGGCTGTGTTTTGGATTTTTGTGGTAGATGGGAGGAGTACCTACCTTTGGCAGAGTTCGCTTATAATAATAGTTATCAAGCGAGTATCCAGATGGCACCGTATGAGGCACTGTATGGTCGAAAATGTCGTACTCCTACTTGTTGGACGGAACTAGGAGAACGTCGGATGTTGGGTCCGGAGTTAGTGGCAGAGACGGAGGATAAAGTTAGAGTAATCCGGGATCGTCTTAAGGAGGCGTCAGACAGGTAGAAATCCTATGCCGATCTTAAGCGCAGAGATGTCGAGTATGCAGTAGGTGATAAGGTCTTCTTGAAGGTATCACCTTGGAAGAAGGTGCTGAGGTTTGGCCGGAAGGATAAGCTAAGCCCTAGATTCATCGGACCGTACACGGTGTTGAAACGCGTGGGACCAGTAGCTTACCAGCTTGAGTTACCGATGGAATTGAGCCAGATCCATGATGTCTTCCATGTTTCGATGCTGAGGCGCTATCGATCAGACCCCTCACATGTAGTGCGATTCCATGAAATCAAGTGAACTCAGACTTGTCTTTCGAGGAGGAGCTAGTACAAATTTTGGATCGAGATGTCAAAGTTCTTCGAAGAAAGTCAGTGCCTTTGGTAAAAGTGCTATGGCGAAACCATGGTACGGAGGAGGCCACATGGGAACCCGAGGATGTGATGCGTGATAATACCCCACTCTTGATCCGTAATTTTGAGGCCGAAATTCTTTTTAAGGGGGTAGAACTGTAACACCCTAAATTAGGGGTTGTTTGTAATTTAATTAGTTTCCCATGTGTGCTTGAAGAAATAAATACTACGATTTTATTTGGCATGTTTTAGGTTCTAGAAATAACCCCGAGCTAGGCTTGACTTAGGGCTAAGAATTTATTTTTAGTATGTAAAAGGAGGGAGCTAGGTGAGATAGGGCTTAAATAAAATATTGGGAGAAACACGAATCAAAGAATAGCTTGGCTAAGTGGCTTACATGCGCCACTTAGGTGCTATGAAGGTGGTGTCAAAGGGAGCTTCAAGGGAGGAGGTTCGAGTCTTGGGAGTTATAAGGGGATGCATTTTTATTTTGGGTTTTTTGGGGCGTTAAAGAAAGGGGCAAGTTGGAAGGCCTTAAAAGATTTTTGGTGTTGGAGTTGGACATGAAAGTCGAGGTGGTGGAGTGGCTTGGGGCGCCACTTAAAGGGCCTTGGTGTATGGACTCGGGTTCGAGTCATGATGGACACAAGGAGTGTTTTATTTTTGGACTTTTGGAGTTATAGGAAAAGGGGGCCAAGTATGGAGGTTTTAAAAATTAAATGGTGAGATTGAAGCGCATGAAAGTCGATTGGGAATCATGGCATGAGGCGTGTAAGGGGAGCTGTGGCAGTGAGGTTGTGGGTTCGAACCAAAGAAGCAAAGATTGGGTTTTATTTTTTCAAAGTCATGTGAAGAGGGGAGGTGATGGCCCGATTATGGACTCTTTAAGTGATGAGGTTAAGCTTAAATTTTTGCATATTTTCGGTTGGAAGAGTTGTGATGATATACTATATTTTATCTTATGTGTTTAAAGAGGAGATTAAGGGATAAGTAAAAGATAAATGTAAGTTGATAAAAGCTGGAATTTATCACCAAAAGAAGGTGATGGTGACTTAAGGACTCCTTGGGGGGGCTGTCCATATTCGGTTTGTATAGCAAGGGAGTGCCAAAAATTCATCAATCATTCTTTTCTTTTTCTCTCTAGTTGCTGGCCGAATTTTCCTTTGATACAATAGCCAAAATTCTTCAAAAAATTCTCTCTTCTTTTCTCCTACTTAGCCGAACCTACCCCCCTTCTACTAAAAACTTTACCTCACTTGCTAGCCGAATATCTCTTCCATAGAGGGCTAGGCCGAATCCCCCTAGTAAGGTGCCATCGATTTCCAAAGGGTGGTAAGTAACATTCGGTTCTTTTTCTTTACCTTCAAGTGTGCCGAAAGTAGGAATAGGCCTTGGTAGGTGGCCGAATGTGTCTTTAAGATGATGGTAAAGTGTTCTCTTGTGTGTAGATAACATTAAGGGCCTTGACGAAGTCTTCCGAGATTTAAGGTAAGCATGGTATGTAGGCTATGGCATTTGGCCAAAAGCCATGATATGTATTATAAGTGGTGACTGATTTTTTTTTGTGGGTTGTTTAAGGAATTTCGACAAAGTCTTAATCAAGTGACGTCTTCGGGATTTGTTTGGAAACCAAATCCGTTTAAGGTAAGAGCCTTTGGTATTAAGTTAATATGGCCGAATAGGCCTATGACACTAACAGTGATGATTGGCCGATTATAGGGTCAAGAATCTAGCGACGTAGATCGGATCTTCGGGATCTAGGAATTTCGATAGTAACAGGTGTGTAAAACTCCTTACACACTTTATTAGTAAACTTTACCATATTATTTCTTTGTTAATCATTATGGTAGTGATTTGGTATTGTGGGCTTAAGCATGGATTCGGGTAAGTCCCTATTACATGATCTATAATGTATATTTGAGTATGCCATCACATGCTATTAAATGCTTTGCTATACATGATAAACATGATATATGGGATTATGATATATGAATTGTAAGCATGATGATGGTGGGAATGATGAGAGGAGGGGGATGATTTTATGGACTGTCGCCAGTGGTTTTGACCACAAGATGGGTTGGCCCCATCAGATTATTTGTGACCTATGGTCATCAGTGGTTTTGACCACACCGATTGATAAATTACGACTAAGTCCCAGTGGTTTGGTACCACCAGTGGTTTTGACCACACTTGACAAATTGTGACCTATGGTCATCAGTGATTTTGACCACACGATGGGTTGGCCCCATCATTTAAATTGTGACATTAGTCACGGTGGTTTTGACCACCGGTGGTTTTGACCACACGGGTAGTAAAGGAGTATGGATGGTTAGTTGGGTTGCATGTGCATGTTTATTAATAAATTGTGTATGAGTTGTATTTTTCATTCATGTGTGGGAGATTTACACACTTTGAGTCTTGGTGACTCACCCTTCCCTTACCATTTTGCGTGATGAGTAGATCGCGAGATGGAGCCGAGAGGACTCGAGGCGCCATGCTTATCGTTGGATTTGAATTTATTTTATTAAAGTTAATATGATTTATTTTCTAAGTTTTTTTTATTTTGGGATTGTAATAAGGCCGCTATTTATTATTTGGATGTTATTTTATTTTACTTATGTTATGTTACAAATGAAGTTTTTAAATGTTAAGTGAACCGGTTAAAAGCAACATTTTCCAACTAAGTAACTTTTACGAGATTTCAAAGATGTTACCATCGGGTAACAAAAATTAAACCAAGTCAACTATAACTTTGACGATTTTAAAATGCTACATGGTCAACCATTTTCAAAAGGGTTTATCAACCCAACTGTATTTATAAAAAGCCCAACTGAGTTTTCAAACACCGTTTTCATAACTTAGCCAAATTTTATCAAGTTTTCACCAAACTTTCAAAATGATTCAAATTATTTTACTCCGTGACATACCAGATCCGATCAGGACTCATGGGCCGGTTTGGGGTGTTACAAAGCTATTTCATACTTAAAGCTTCTAGAATCTCATGTTTTGCAACTTTTGCAATTTAGTCCTAAAAGTTGAATTGGACACTTATTCAGAAAAATTTCTTCATGAAACTTTCACACAATCATGCAAACATGTCATGGACCTCAAAAAAATCATAAAAAATATTTCTACTTTAGATTTGTGGTCTCAAAACCAATATTTCGATTATGCCCAAAATCGGGATGTTACACCGCTAATCCAAAAAAACTACGGATCTCTGAAACATTTTTCGGTTGTTTCCATTCTAGGATGGCCTTAAATTTCTTTGAACCTACATGGATACCTTCGATTGAGACTATATACCCAAGGAATACTACCTCAGATAAACCAAAACTCACATTTGCTAAGTTTCCCATAAAGTTGTTTTTCTTGTAATTTCTACAATACAATCTTAAATGGTGATCATGCTCCTCCGAATTCTTTGAATAAATTAAAATATCGTCAATAAACACCACAAAAAACCAATCTAAATATGGTTGAAAAATGAGATTCTTGAGATCCATGAATGTAGCGGGAGCATTAGTCAGCCCAAAAGGCATCACCAGAAATTCATATTGTTAGAGAATATTGCTGCACCTTTCAATTGATCAAATAAATCATCAATATGAGGAAAAGGATATTTATTCTTTAGTTTCTCCTTGTTTAACTATCGATAATCGTTACACAACCACAACGAACCATCTTTCTTATTTACAAACAACATTGATGTGCCCCAATGTGATACGTTGGGTCGTTTAAAGCTTTGATCTAATAAATCTTGCAACTGTACTTTCAATTCTTTTAACTTTTTTCGTGACATGTGATAAGGGGCAATAGAAGCTGGAGTAGTTCTCATATAAACTTCAATTACAAACTCCACCTCTCGACCAAGCGGAAGTCTTGGTAATTCTTTCGTAAACACATCTAGAAATTCACACACCATATGAATTTCCTCAAATTTCAAACTTTTCACAGTCAAATTTACAACATAAGTAAGAAATGCTTCACAACCCTGATTAATTAACTTATCTACCTTTATTGCTGAGATTATTCGGCAAGACCAACTGGTTTCATACCTTTCCCTTCTATCTCTTCACCATTTGAATATTGTGTCATAAAATTTTTCTTTCGACAATCAAGAATGACACCATAGTTTAACAACCAATCCATTCCTAAAATCACATCAAATTCATCAAATGACATCAACGATAAATCGGTCAAAAATATTTTACCCTGAATCTCAATAGGGCACCACCTATATACTTGATTTACTATCAACGAATGTCCTATCTGATTTGAAACATTAATTCTAACCTCAAATATCCAACTATTAGTTTCTCAATATTAATCAACCTAGTTCTCATGTATGAATGTGTAAAGCCTTGATCTATCAATGCATGAATAGATACAGAAAATAGAGAAAACATACCCGAAACAAAATCGGTGGTTTCACCTTCCTCTTTGGCCCTAATAGTATAAACTCTGGCAGGAATGGTAGCCTCTGTACAACTCGCAAATGAACCAATGGCTCTCACCTGATTGCCTCTGCCAGTGACACCACCTTAGGTACTACCACGACCTCGAGGTGCAGAAGTTGACCTCTGAGATGACATAGGGGTAACATCAACTAACTTCGGACAATCTTGAACACAATGCTCCATTGAACCATATTTAATACATGCTCCATCTTACACCAACACTCTTCTTTATGAATCTTCCCGTAATAATCACATTGAAGTATCCAAACAATACGACTAGGATGGTCTGTTCTAGCTATTGGAACAGATGACTGTCTAGATCGGCTTCTACCCTTAGCACCAATCCAAAGTGTAGGGGATATCTTTTGGCTTCTGAAATCTCTAGCTCGTTTAGAAGGTGGTTGTAAGGTAGAACCAATCAACCTCTTTCCTTGAGCTTTATCATCCCTTTTCTTTTTATCTAACCCCATTGCTTGCTCTACCATTTTGTCTGTTTCCACCATATTAGCAATCTTTGTAATCTTATGAAAAGCTAGCTGAACTTTAATCTCATCTCTCAATCCCTGACAGAAGCGTTTGCAGCTAGCTTTGTCAGTAAGAACCAATTCTAAATCATACTTAGAATGGTAAAGAATTTCTTGTTCATAATCGATAATATTCATCTTCCCCTGTTTTAGCTCAATAAGCTATTTCTTCTTTTCTTTTAGATACAATTCTCCAACATGCCTATTGTTGAACTTAGTCTTAAACAACTCCCAATTAATCTGATTTGTACGATGAGAATAGACTATTATTCTCCAAAAATGGAAGACATCTCCTTGCAATAGAGACACAACACACTTGAAACACTCAGCTAAGGTGCATTGTAATTGTTCAAATATTCTTTCAACTAATTCTTATAAATCCTCAGCAATAGAAGGATAGACACCTCTAAACTCAATGGCCCCATGTTTTCTTACTTTTTTAATCAAAGACCCTCTCTGTCTACCGGGAGGTGCAGGCTGAGGTGCAATACTTGCAACTCTCTGTAACAAATTAGCAACAATACGCAATAATAGATCATCACCTTGAGTTGTCTGTCTCTGTCCAAAAGTTCCCAATGATTGATGAACACTAGTTCCCTCTTCACCAGGTTCATTAGATCTATTTTTGTCTTCTATTTCTCGTTAGATACTATCTCTCGATTCCTTGGACATTTTACTATACAAAATTTCAAACAAAGCAATTACATCATTCGGTTTCAGCTTAAACTCAATATTTAATAATGACATGTACATTAGACTTAACTATACATAATATATCACATTTTTACTCATCCTATATCAGATTCGGATAGCTCTGATACCACTCAAATGTGACACATTATATCCAATCTAGTTGTTGGATTTGAATATAAAATGCCACATTCTGTTACAGAAGCATGTTACTTTTATTTCTTTCTTTGTCAAAATGGAAATGTAGTGATAAAATTATTTCATAAAAACTTCGGTAGCATTTCTGTAACACCCCAAACCTGGTCTATGCGTTAAGACCTGATTTGACATGTCACACGAATTGAACATATGTATAGTCTTTTAAAGATTCAAAGAAAACGGATTTTCAAAAAAAAAAAACTTTGAAAAGGTGTTTATTGAAAACCGAGGTTGATTGTTAAATCTAATAATTTATGACGTAAAAATTTATAATTTAAAAACCTAAGAAAAAATTATTTAATGTTTCGAGAATTTAAGAGAGTTCGAAGAAATTTTTGAAAACAAAGATTTTAAAAGAATTGTTACAAAGAAACTTTCGAGTTAAAATATTTAAGAATGAAAACCCTTTTTTTCACGTTTATTTCTATTTTAGAAAAACAAAATCCCACTTAAGTACTTTAAAGCATATCATAGAATCCATCCATAGGTAAAACATCCATAAAATTTAACCAGAGGCTTTATTACAACAGAACTTAAATAGAAACTATTAAAAGTACTTTAAAGAAATCTGAAATTTAAATAACCCATTATTCGTAGTGTGGCCTCCATTGAGTCGTCCTCGACCCAAGCCTCCGTCACTGATCATTACCTGAGAAGGGTAAAGAAAATGGGTTGAGTTACTTAGAACTCGGTGTGTAACTCACTTACCATAGTCCAATGGGCCAAAACCATTTAAGCATTTATTTGGGCCTAAGCCCATTACAAATATAACAATTTAACATGTATAGAATGCATGTGATATACAATTCCCAAAACCAAACCTAAATTTCCATCCGCTACACACCACCCATACCAACTAGCACACCTGTGGGGAGCTTTAGTCACCCACCCTGCCAACACACCAAACTGGGCATTAAGCCATATATCAAACTGGGCATAAAGCCATATATCAAACTGGGCATAAAGCCATATAAAAAAGTGGGCATAAAGCCATATATCAAATCGTGGACAAGCCACCAGAATTTTGTAGCAAAGCTACCAGAACTTCTCTTCATCAAAATCCCAACCCATGCAAATCATGTTTGTAACATGCATAATAATTCATTCATATAATCATTCCAACATAAGGCCCATTATAAAAATTATTACAATCTACCCATATAACATTTTAGCCCATCTCACAATTTGGCCTATTTCATCTCATATCCCACTTGGCCAATTTATCAAATAACACATATGGCCCATTTATCAAATATCACATATGACCCAAAATATCACATATGGCCCAAAATATCAGTTTTTATCGTTTTAACCCATTAAAGGAGATTTCAAAATTTTCACGATCTTAATATCGATTTCATGATCATAACATTAAAGTGTTAATAATACCATAATTTTCGATTTTTAATCCTACGTTTACTACGGTATAGTCATCTAACCCATGAGATACAGTGTGAGATTACACACCTGATTACGGTGAGTACTACACTTTCCTGATCGTCGACACCTAGAAACGTTATAACGCTCGATTAGAACACTTAACACTTAAAATAAATCTATTCTAAGATAAGCGGTCTAGATTTTTACCCTTGGAATCTCGAACAACTACTATTTATCGATTCTCCCGGTTAACGGTTCACAACCCAGTGGAAAATCCCGGATCGTCGGTGCCTCACGACTACGAACAAACTCGAATAACTGATTTTCACCGAATGAGGGTCCACAACCCGGTGGAAAATCTCGAAATGTCGAAATAGCCCTTCGCTTGAATCTAGAGGGAATAACGAATCCGCCCCTCTTCCGATCACTATCCACCACCATTTTTGACCCTATCTTGTTTGCCTCCAATGACACAAGAATATTAGTCCAACTATTATTTCGAAAATTAAGACGATTGGTTTAAAGAAGCGAAATTGGCTTACCACGAAATCCTTATGTTCAAAGGATGAAAATTAAGCGATAGCGTCCCTAAAGTAACATCGATTAGTAAACCCCATCATTAACGAAATAATGAGTAATATGGAATCCTTGATAAAAACCCTTACCTTAAAACTTTGGACCGAATCCTAGCAATTCACGATGATTTTGGACACTCTAAATTTCGGCCTTCCACTAAGTTTCTAAGATAGAGAAAAGATTCGAGTGAGTCATGGTATGATGATGATATCGATCCAAAAAGACCATCCCACACCAACATGAAATTTCGGCACAAAGGAAAAGCGGAAAATAAAAATACTAAAGTATTATACTAGCCACTTACCGAGTGATCAAAGTGTGAGAAGAAAAGAATGAAATGATTTGAGAAGAAGATAAGTGTGGTGAAAAATGTGGCTATGAAATAAAAGTATAAGACAATTAAGTGTTTCGGTTTTGGTTCATTTCAAGAATAGAAGATGAACAAAAAGAGAGATTTGAGGCTAGAGGCGTTCAGCAATGGAGGAAGAAAAGAAAAGAGAAAATGGCCTTCAAGGTTTTGGTGTTTTCGACACTAGGGGAAATGACTTGAGAGAATAGGCAAATTAAGACCAAAATGGTCAAAATGGAATGACCAAAAGAAAACAAAAGATGCTTACCTAATGCTCAATGTGCATTTGGCTAGGGAGAGGAAAGATGGAGAGAAAATGCTTTTGAGAAAAACACAAAATGACCAAATGCCAAATGACCAACTAGCTACCAACCTTACCAAAGACTTCAACAAAATTTGGTCACCCCCCTAGCCCCCAAAACCGTCCAAATACATGGGCACCAAGGTCAAAGTTTGGCCATTCCAAACTTTCCAAAACACATTCCTTATAATGTGCCTTGTGTTTCCCATACATGTCTTATTCCTATTATTCCCTACCTTAAGTTTGCACATGCCTTTTATCTTAGTCACCTTACCATAAAAAAAATAAAGTCCAACCTACCATAATTGCTAGCTTGACCGACACTATGAAGATGGAAAGCAAGAAAAATAAAATTCTCATGCATAACAAGGGATTCGAACCTTCTCCCTCAAGCAACACTCATGGCGCCATAATCCCCTTTACTACTTGCTCATCTTTTGCTAACTTTTGCCACTTAATTTCCTTAAACATCAAGGTTACTTGTTCAACTTCAATAAAGTACTATTTACCAAAATTTATTCCAAAATCCAATTAAATCTCGAGCCTTCTCAAGACTATTAAAACACACATATTGAATCATTTCATTAGCTAAGCATCAAAATTATGCAACATATCGATTCTCAATTTTTTTAGGATGTTACAATTTCAACCTATTGTACGTAAAACCCCCTGTAAATTTGGATTTCACAATATATCCACATTCAAATCATCTCCCAAATCAATTCCCAACACTTCGATTTCTCAAAACATATCAACAAACTAGATTTCTACGCTTTACTATTTCATCAAAACATTAGCTATAAAGTACTAGCAAAGAAAATATAATGAAAATATTTAAATTTAGTTTACAACACAGTATTATATACATACAAGCCTAGGTACATGTCATTTATATCAACTATAAAGCAAAATTTTCACCAACATTGTTTGAGTTGATCTTCAATTCTTCGGATGCTGCTGGAACGACCTATCGAGTCTAACTACCTGCGCACGAAAAAAGAGACAATCGTACATTAAGCAATTTTTATGCTCAGTGGTGCTAATATCATATAAACCATTACATAAGTATTGAACATAGATTAATTGATAGACATAAATTAAAACATGATTATAAATATTATTAATAACATCACAATAAAAGAAATTTATAATATTATTAAACTTTAATATTACGATTTTGACAAACTAAAAATTGCGTAATTAGTTTAATTCGGACAATATGGAAATTCAAATAAATTCAACTTTCATTTTTGCTTTTCTTTCAATTTAGATGCCGCACTAAGGTTTAGACTTATATCTAGATACACGAATTTGCCACCTCGAGTTGTTCGGCAATGATGACTATTATAGTAGTCTATGACTCTCTAGGAATTGGGGCTCATAATAATAAAACCTGACCAATTTGACCTTTCCTCCCTGAATCCTCTGGGAATTGGAGGGTTCTAAATCCTCTAATATAAAGACTCTGTGTTATGCCAACTATATCTGATCTAGTCTAACTTAGTGCAATGGGGTAAAAACCAAATTTAATGATCCATTTCAATTCCATTTTCATATAATTCTCATTTCAATTTTGTTTCATGTTCAAATCACATATTGCCTCATGTAAAATTAAGCTTCCAATTCAAATCATATGAAACATTTTCTTGCTCAATCATCTAAAATCATAATACTCAAATTCAAATCATAACCATAAATTTGCTAATTTAATCATTTGAAAACATAGTCTTCATCTCAAACATAATTTTATAAATATTAAATAAATCATTCAAACTCATCCAAAACTCATAAAAATAAAATAAAATAAATATAACTAGTCATAGTAAACTAAATATTCTAAAACTTTATGTAATGAACATAAGATATTAGAACAAACTGAAAATTCAATCGCTTTACTCCTCCTATTCGCCTATCTCCTTCAAGATGCTCACTTCGTTTTTAGCTACAATAGGAGAAATTCAATATGAAACAATGTCATTTATCCATTCTAATACGAAAACTAATAAAAATAAACTTAAATATGCACGGTTAATCAAGTTGACAACTTAAGTTTTCTAGTTCGAAATTCGCATATCTTTCAACTCGATTATCCGTTTTCAATTCCGTCTTCACCAAAATACTCACTACTTCACAATGTATCATTTAGTACCAATATTACACAAAGTGGCCAAGGTTCTCTACTTCCACTTCACCATGGCCAAATGTACCAAGTAAACTTTCCATCCATTTTTATTTTTTCTTCACACCTCTAACAAGCTAAAATTTATCATCTAATAATTTCCTATAAAAAAATGTACCTATTTCACTCAAGTCTTCTAAGCTTCCATCAATTTCCTTTAATGACGACTTTAAATATACTTGGTAAAATAAAGTTTATTCTTTTCTTTCCCTAACTTTTTTAAGGAATAATACTTAATAAAATACTAATATTTTAAATAAAATACTAAATAATAATTTAATAAAAATCATTTAAAAGTAATCATGAAACCATTAATTTTTAAGTAATGGTAAAATTATCTTTAAGTCCTTTCCATCGAAATAAAAATAGGATAATTGTACTTTAGCTCTATACTTAACTTATTCGATTTAGTCCATGAACTCGATATCGAATTTTTAGCTTACCTACATGCTCCAACTAATTATTATCTATATTTTCATGTATGACAGCTTCCTCTAAAATCAATTGCAATTTCTCATACTACTATTTATTTATAGATCACTTATTCAAAGACTTCTACTTTAAATATATATTTTTTAAAGTGGGATGTTACATTCCTAAACAAATATGAAAATTTCATTAATACAACGAAATCATACATAAATTTCTTTCTAAACAACAACTCATATAAACAAAATTTACTGAAAGACAAATAGACTTCTAAGTGATGTGACCTGACTTGATGCAGAACTCCATTACCATCTTCTTATATCTGATATCCAACCTATGTGTGGAGAAATAATTTGACATGCTAAGCCTACCTTTATGTTTTCTAGTAAAGTGAATTCCAATAAACTTACATTTGACAAATATTTAAGCAATTAACATAACTATCTAACATCATACATAACCCGTTGTATAACAACCTAATTTTCAGTAATGTCAAAAAAGGAAGTTTTAGAATCCCAATTCCGTAAATCAGTTCCATAAATATTAAATATGAATATTTACAAAGTTGGTATAAAAGTTTATTAAAGTTTGGTCTGGTAATTTGTTGAATTAATTACTTAATTAACGTACATGTGTTAAATTGAAACACCCCAAACCCGGCCCAAAAAGCCTGACCGGATTTGATATGTTCCTCGAGTAAAACTTTAGCAAACTCTCACTTATTTAAGAAAAACTTGATGATTTTGAATAAAACAGATTAACTTAAAGATCGGGTTGAAATTTAATTGTAAAAATAAATTCGCATCTTCTTAAAACATTATTTTAAGAGAAATAATAAGTTAACGAAAACCAAATTTAATGAAAAATTTATTAATATTGTGGAAATATATTTTGTTTTCAAAAGCAGTTTAAATTATTTATCAAAAACCATTTAGTTATTTAATTAATAATTGTTCATGGCGAATAAATAAAAAATAAATCCAAACACAAAAATTTAAAAAGCAGTTCATAGTGGCCTTATTACATAAAAATAGAAAAACCCATAATAAAGTCTAAGTAATAAAATTAACTTAATAAGTTTAAGTAGGAAAATTTCCAAGATACTTTGTTTGAGCGTTGGCCACCTCAAATCCTTGCTAACCAAATCCATCGCACTACAAATTATCCAAAAGTTATCCCACAAAAGGGTGAGTTATAAACTCAATGTGTAACACATACATTAAAAAGCCCATTTATAACATATATAATCATAGGCCCATTTAAGTCATGATTAGCCATAAGCCCATTTTCATAATGAGATCAAATAATAATCATTTTAAAATCACATGGATATATACATATAATGAAATGCAAACCCGCACACCTAATATCCATCCGCTACACACCACCCTTACCAACCAATCACTCCGTGGGATTACTAAATCGACCCTCCATCCACTACACACCATCGAAGGCGATTCTGCAGTCAACATGCACATTGCCCTTATAATTTTGTGGCAAAGCCACCAGACAAATGTGACCGAAGTCACCGGATTTCAAATATGTGACCGAAGTCACCAGATTCACATATGTGACCAAAGTCACCGGATTCAAATATATGACCGAAGTCACCGGATTATGTGGTAAAACCACCGGAATACTTCCCCTTTATCAATTTTACCCATATGCCCATGCACATACATATTATTAAATTTTCATGCCATTTACCCCAAAATCATAATATAGTCATACTTATTTCACATTTATGCATATAGCAAAATTAACGAAATATTGGGGTAAACATACCTGAATATCGTATACCACTGAATGGTATCCACAATCATTATCAAACATATTGTCATATAATCACATTTAATATAGATCTATGAGATTTTATTGTAAGGTTACACACCTTATGACCGTGAGAACGATACCTTCCCGCTCGTCAACACCTAGTTAATTATCACACTAGATTAGTATACACTATTACTAATAAAACTATACTATTGATGAGAGATCTACATCCTTACCCTCGAATTCTCGAACAAGCGTTATTTGTGGTTTTCTCCGCTAGATGGATCAAAACCACGATAACCCACCAACGAAAAGTGGTTCGATTATACGCACTACTTCAAATAAGCGATCTTCGTTAGTAGAGGGTCCACAACCCGTGGAAAATCTCTTATCGCCGATCTGACCCTTCATTTGAAGTTCGAGGGTAAAACAAAGGCCTCCTCTCTTCCAAACACTCTGTCTTTTCTTTCGAACCTATCTTGTTAGTCTCAAAATCACCCCTAAAATAAAGTTAGTTAATAAACTATCTAAAAGGATTGATATAACCAAAAGTGATATTCTTACCTTGGATGATTTGAAAGGTTTCCTTAAAATGTTGGTTCCAAAAGATTCTTAAAATCCCTTCCAAGGATTTGGCCTAGGAGAGAAAAGAAAAAAAATAAGAGAACTATGTTTCTAAATCGGTTATAATAAAAGGAGATAAGAAAATAATTGACAAAAAGTCTTACTTGCCCACTTGAAGATTCGGCCTTGATGATATAGAATAAGAGAATTTGTGATTTCGAATTGCACAAAAGAGAAGAGAAAAAGATAGTGATTTTTGGCTATAATGGTTTCGGTTTTCAATAAAAGAAAAGAAGGAATGAAATCAAAATGGAAGATGATTCGGTTGACAAAAGAGAGGAAAAGAATGGTGGTTTTGCTTAGGGTAGATGATGGTTTCGGTTGAGAGAAAGAAGAAAGAAAATGAAAATGGAAGGAGAAAGAAAGAGAAAAGAAGAAAAGATGATGATAATGATGATTTCCAAAAGAAAAGAGGTAGGTTTAGGGACTTAGGTGCATTCGCCAAGAGGGAAAAAGTGAAGAAAATAGGTTTATGATCTTTGGTATTTTCGCAATGAGGAAAAGAAAAGAAGAAATGTTTTTCCAAACTTTTGATGCTTTTGACTAAAGAGGACAAGAATTTGAGAGAATAGGTACTTTAACAAAAATGGTCAAAAATGAAAGTTAAAACAAGGCAAAACTTTTACCTAAAATCATCAACAAAATTCGCTAGGAAGAGAGCTTTTGGAGAAAATGAGAAAGATACACAAAATGTTTGAATTTGGCCAACTATCACCCCTAATGGCTAAGCAAAATTTCGCCAACCTAAGCCAACATAATCCCCTTTTCCTCCACATTTCTTCCCCATTAATCCTATGTTTCCTAACACAATTAAGCCTTCTCCTTAGCCCCTAAAGTCGACTAGGTTCATGGTCAAATGACCATGAAAAAGCTTCCATAACATTGTCCTTACTTCAAGCCTTTTGTCCCCCTTTCTTACCATCCTTTCTTGATTCCTTGCCATAACTTTTAGCTTACCTTTTCACATGGTCTACTCACCAAAATAGAAAAGATGACCATCCCTTCTAGAATAGTCTTGGCGACACTATAGGAAGGAAACAAAAAAATAAAATCCTCCCATTTGCTAGCTAGGGATTCAACCTCTCCCTCAAGTAATCATCCATGCGTCCTAACCACCTTGCCAATTACTCATCTTATGGTTAAAACCTCTTGTCATTATTTCTTAAAGCCTATCTTGCTTAGCTCCATCTTAATTATTAAAATTAATATTTCACTAAGCAATCACTTACATAATGAAGTTCAAAATAAACTTCCAAAATACACTCAATCATAATTAGGCATGCAATAACATTTAATTAAGTAAAGATGCATAACCCCTAATTATCAGGATGTTACAGTTCTACCCCCTTAAAATAATTTTGTCCTCGAAATTACCTGGTTGGAACAAGTGAGGATATTGCTGTCGCATCGCTTCTTCCGGTTCCCACGAAGCTTCTTCTGATCCATGATTGCACCATAATACTTTGACGAGAGGAACTGATTTTCTCCGTAAAACCTTTATATCTCGCTCCAGAATTTGAATTGGCTCCTCTTCATATGACAAATCTGGTCTTAATTCCACCTCTTCAACTGGCACTACATGAGATGGATCCGACCGGTAATGGCGTAACATTAAAACATGGAACACATCGTGCATTTTCTTCAACTCCGAAGGCAAATCTAACTGATATGCCACAGGTCCAACCCACTTCAAAACCCGATAAGGTCCAATGAACCTGGGACTTAATTTCCCTTTGCGACCAAATCTCATCACCTTTTTCCAAGGTGAAACCTTCAAGAATACTTGATCCCCCACAGCAAACTCTATTTCTTTCCGCTTAAGATCTGCGTACGACTTTTGTCTGTCAGATGCTTTCTTTAACTAAGCCCGAATTACCTTAACCTTTTCTTCGAATTCAGCCACTATTTCTGGACCCAGAACTTGACGTTCCCTTAGTTTTGTCCAACACGTAGGAGTGCGACACTTCCGTCCATATAGTGCTTCATATGGTGCCATCCAAATACTGGCTTGGTAACTGTTGTTGTACGCAAATTCTGCTAACGGTAAGAACTTTTCCCAACTTCCCCTGAAATCCATCACACATCCCCTTAACATATCTTCTAAGGTTTGGATTACTCATTCAG